>VYXH01009414.1:63462-104352 GCA_013397275.1 Burhinus bistriatus
CCCAGGACAATGGGAAATGAAATTAAAGAATATGAAAGTGACTCTGCTGGCTTTCAAGATTAGCACAACACGGAACCACACTTGATAAGCACTAGGGCCACAGCTCTGCAAATCACTGGAGCATGTATTTCCAAATACTTTGACTATTTTCTCTTTGTAGCTGGATGAGATTTTTGACAGGAAGTCAAATGAAGCTGCTCCTGGCTGTGTAGATTGCAGCTTTTCAAAGAGACTCAGCAGTTTTAATCACTTGCTTAATTATCCACGTGTGCTTAAGTACTTTGCCAGATTATGGCCTCAGAATTTAGCACTTTGCAGGATTGTGCCTTAAAGCTGTTACAAACACAGGGGAAGCAGCTATTCCTGTATGAATTATTTTATTCTCTTATCCCAGTACCACGCAGGTCTCCAAACCATTTGGAGAGAGAAACATGCACAATCTCGTGATAAATAACTGTACAATATGTATAATTACTTCAAGTTCTGTTTGCAGAGCTGTGGATGAAGTGAAGTGATCTAGGTACCTAACTCCCATGGCAGTTATAGGAAAGTAGGAAGATGAATATTTTTAAAAATCTGGTGTCATTTCTTCATGACTCTGTGGGATGATGACACAAAGGTGGTTGTTAATAGAGAGAGGATAAGGGACAGAGTCAGAAGGGAAAGTGCTGGTTCTCTGGACTCACCAATGCTGTCGTAGGGGAGTACAATTGCATTAGAATCAGTCCACATCTTGGTGTAAATAAAGAGGCAAAGTGGCATCATTCCCATTGCAAGCAGTGTGGAGCAAGTTGTCATGCTGATGCTGCAAAGAAATCGGTTAGAGTGACAGTTCATCTCATGCTAGCCTATAGTCTTTCTTATTTTCTTATTACGACTTCACAGCTCATGAAATGTTGGGCAAGAAATGCTGCTGGCTACAGTCAATTTGTCCTGTATATCAGGTTAGAAAAAAGCTAAGTGGAAGGAATGGCTTCTGCTGAAAAGAAAGGAACATAAAACATCACCATGTTCTGCAGCCACAGAACAATAACTTTTGGTGCAAATGAGGCAGTCAGACAGGCGGCCATCAGGAAGGTCTGTTGGCAAGTTTGTCTGCATGCTGCCTGTCTGGCCCACTTCTGAGAGGGTGGCAGGCTGGACAGGGTCAGATGGACATAACATGGAGCTTTCCATTATACCAGCAGCTCTAGAATGTTAAAATTTCACTCCAAAGACAACAGCATAAAAAAAAAAAAAATAAAAAGTCATCCTCTAGGATGTGTGAGGTAATAAAATTCCCTTTTCTGGCTTGTTTTGCTCTAGACCAAAGAGTAGGTGCTGAGAATTACTCAGTGAAGCTAAGTATAAGTATTGTTCCTTCCTGTGGTTTGTGCAAAAACATTTCTGTTTTAAAAATATAAAGTCTTGAAACCATCAGGTCTGATACAGCTTGTACTAAAAGATGCATTCTGCTACAGGAATGAAGGAGAAAAAGGCAAGACAGCTAAAATAAGGAGGGAATTCTCAGAATCTGAGTAAAATAGATAAAATTATGCCTACAAATCACACCCCTTTGACGCAAAAATAATGCGAGAGGGTTCTAGTTAAGGGACTTTGGAAACTTCCTTATGAGCCTCACTTCTGATTTCTCTTTTGTGCCTCTTGCTCTCAGTAAGGGGACTACTGATACTGTCCCACAAACTGGGCAGATCCAGAGAAATCTAGAACAATTAATACAAAACCCACAGGAATATCTGCATTAATTTTGGTTCCTGTCACTCTCTGCTTCACACTCATTGAGCTTTGTAGGAGCTTCTGGCAAGAGAGTTCCTACACACAGGGAAAAAAGAGCCATGGGTTACAGTTAAGGTCAGGTGAAGCCCCAAATGGATAAAAGAGCTTATTTTTCCTTCCTCTATATTTCCTATATCTTTTTACTCTTCCTGAATCTACATCCTGCTCCAAAGTCTGTGTGTTCTCTAACCCCAGTCCCTGTGCTCTCAGAAGGTCCTGGGGAAACTGTGGAGGAGAGGACATGTTGTTTCAGAAGCAGTTGTTCTCGTGAAATATCAAGAGACGTCAAAACCAGATGTCCCTATGGGAAGCTTTAGAGGATATCATCTGGGTCTGAGTTATTAAGAAAGATATAAAACCTCATACTTCACCTCCCCATGATTATATGAGCAGCAGAAAATTAATTCCTGCTCCAACTTGTGGTCTATTTGCACTATGACATTTTGAAGCAGGACTGTAGACAATGGTGATGCGTTGCTATGTATAAACATAAAATATTATCAGTTATGAACAAAACCTTGTCTGATATGATGGGCAGGCTTTCTATAATACTGTGCTGGCTCCAGAAACCAGTCAAGCTACTTATACTGTTATTCTTCTATCAAGAACTGAAGATGCTTGCATTACCGTCTCTGCTGTACCTCCCATATCCTCTGGTCCCTGCATTATTGTCACAAAGGTACTGTCCAAAAGTCTTTGACTTCTTAAGGTAACGGTCCCTACCTGAAGAACAACCTTTTATAGGTATTTGCAATTTACTTCACCCTCTTACAGCATCATGGGATATAAACCCTACTTATGTTTATAGTATCATCAATTTGGATTTTTACTATTGATTTCAGTGGCGCGACTCTGAACATATGGAGCTGAGAAAGCATAGTTTAGCTCTGTGTATTCTTCCAAGGAAAGATTAGGACAGAATTTCAGCCTTGTGCTGGATATCTTTCCATCTGTGGTTTCTTAGACCTGTATTTATTGAAATTAAGTGTCTTACAATTCCTAATATCATAGGTCTTTCCTCCATGGTGAGGAAGTTGGTGATTAGCAGAGCTGACCTCATACATAATTTGAAAGCTGGTATTACATTAACACCTGTATGTGACAGAAAAGTTCACTGTTTTCAAAGGATGGAAAAAATGTTATATTAAAGCTACAAATATTAACATTCTTAGTCTATTTGCCCTAGCTCCCCATCTTTCTTACTTCTATTATTTTTTCCATTTCTACTTCAAACTGGCATATGATAAATTGGATGAACGCTCCAATTTATGTTACTCTGTGGGAAACAGAGAAATGATCCTGTTTATTTTAGAGCAAAGTAATCAGGATATAAAAATAAAAAGATAGCTCATTTTTAAAGGCTGTTAGAGTTAATGAACCCCCCATGGAATTTGCATCAAGAGTAGGGTTCACTTCTCCTGCATGTTTGATGTCCTAGGCCATGCCAGGTGCCTTACATATCTGTTTCTGAGTTCAGAGCACCCTGTCACCGAGACCATCACACTTCACCACAAAGGAGTTTTTTCATTGCCCCCAGTATGCAGGGCTGCCTTAGTGGCTTCTAGCCTGTAAAACTTTCCCTCGGTTTGAAGACTTTGCAGAAGGTGCCAGGAGCAGATAGAATTACCGCAAGTGATTTTCATTTGTATTAGTTCCCAAAGAGAAAATCTAAGCCTGTCTATTCATTGTGTAGAACACAAAAGGAAGGAAAATATTTTTCCACAGGTGGTCTTTTTCAAGAAACATTCCTTCAAGAACTATTGCATAGCCACTATTTTGTACAGAGGATTCAGACCCTAAAATCCTTTGTGGTCTTTTGTGGTTTTGGTTTTGGTTTTTTTTTTTTTTTTCCCTGCCCAAGATCTCAGGAGAACCAAAATCACAAAAGTAGTTCAAACTTGGACAAAGATTTCATAATCCTTAGTATCTTATGGCCTTCGTAAATGCTATTTTCTGCAGAATCTGAAGATTTACAGTAAAGACATTTTCTAATATACACAATGCTGTTGTGCTGTCTTCCTCATGAATTCTCAATGAACCAAGTATATTTGCTATTCTGCTTATATTTACTACTATTACAGTAACTGAATATCTTTACAAGAAGAAATCTCCACCATGCATGGGCCAGGAAATGAAGAAAAAAATCAGTCCGTCCTCTTCAATATAAAGTTTATAATGTAAAAAGCCACATAAACTACTTAGAGAATGGTTGCTCTTACCTTAAGTCCATGTCTCCATCTACCCAGTAGGCAATGACATTGGAGGCTGTGCCCCCTGGACAGCATCCCATGATCAGCACCACGACAGCTTGAATAGGAAGCACGTTAAAAGCCAGGGACAGCAAGAAGGCTGTGAGAGGCATAATTCCAAACTGGCAAAGGAAACCCACAAAAATGCCCCAGGGTCTTTTTATGTGGCCCCAGAATTTCTTAATGTCCACATTGCAACCCATGGAGAACATCACCAAAGCCAGCATGATTGTTAGAACAGTACTTAAAATTATGCTCAAAGTTTCATTAAAATTATCTTCGGGTAACACGCAAGATGTGCCACTGCAAATAGTAGCATTTGCTGGACAAGCCGTGGAGTTTTCTGCCAAAGACCTAGCGTTAAATTGCTGGGAAAGAAGGTATGTCTGCATTTTGAAATACAGAACTCTTCAGTAAATCCGAGGCAAACTTTCAAGCCTGTGTAAACGGTTGTTTGTCAGTGACTCCTTTTAAATGATCCAGGAAGCAATAAAATGCAATAAATACTTGAACACTGTTGCTATTCTTGAAGGGTTTGGCACAGTGCTGATTCATATAGTTATAAAAGTTGCACTTGCTCGATATGGTGACAATCAATCATTTATTCATATGATAATGAGGAATCCCACATCAAGAGGATAGCTGTGTTAATATTTAAGAGTGTAAAGGAGGCTTGTGGTGTAGCTGAGCACAGGAAATGAGAATCACAGGAGGAAGAGAAAGTTTAGACTTCGTTCTTTGAATTTCTTGCATGCCTTCACGAGAGCTGCTCATGCGTGCACCATCACTGGCATTACAGGGGTCTGTGAGGTGGAAAGGAACGACCGAAACACAAGGAACCATGAGTAGAGGTCCTGAGCTAGGATTTGAAGCTGCAACTCTTGATAAGTGATGCAGCATTCACCATGACACATGGGCTCATTTGAATGTGGTGGGATCCTCATTTGATTGTATTTCTAGTACAACAGAAGTTATGACTGGTGTACAGTGATAACTGCCACAGGATTGCATGCATATTTGTGTCAATTTTGGCTCCAAAATGCAATTTTTAGGTACTCTTTCTGATTCTTTCTCAGTTTCCACATAATCCTGAAAATGGTGAAGATCCTTGGATGCGAAGTTTCCCATGATGGAGTCTGACAAAACGTCACCTATATTTTTGACTTTGGCACAGGGAGAACTGCCACTGCCCTGACATCTCCACATCCCTCTAGCCTGGTCACTGGGTGAGCACCTGGTGGCTGCTCTTCCCTGCTTGTGTCTTGCGTTGCTCCTGGCCACATCCACGTCCACACCGAGCTCATCAGCTGGGGAAGAGAGGAGAAGGGAAGGGAGGGAGGGGGGCAAGGAGCTGTAGGATGTGCTTATTTAGGTGGTATGGAGATTTATGTTCCACCTGGCACCTTCTGCCACGCGCGGCTGGTGCAGTCATGCTTTGCTTCAGCTTGGGCTGGAAATGGCAGGCGGTGAGGAGTGTGGGGTGGCGAGGGTGGAGGAGGAAGAAGACGCATTTGCTGAGGTGACTGTGGGGAGTGGGGAGTGGGGCAGCGGGGCCAGCATGTTGCTTTGGAACTGTGGTACCCAGCCAAAGCTAACTGTGTCCCCTTCATCACTGCAACACCATATTGGGGGCAAGGGTGCAGGTCACCTTTTTTGCCTGGTGTGGCATGAAGGTTGGGAGACAGATTTCTCGTGCCTGGCTTTGGTGTGGCTCGTTACTCTCCATCATCCCCATGGCTCACAAGGGATGAGAAGCTAAGGCAGGGCAGCTTCCTTGGGACCCTCCTGGGGTGTGACAGCTCTAGGACGAGCTCTTGTCATGCTTATGCCTTGTTTGTACATGGGAACAAAGGAGCTTTGTGGAGTCCTCGATGTATTTGCTTCCTGCTGCGCATCCTTGTTCTCCCTCCCCTGCCTCGATTCATGTCCTTCTCTCAGGTATGCTTTCCTGTGAAACAACATCATAGATCAGTCAGCACTTAGATATCTTTACTGTGCTTATCACCTCACTAGGTGGATGCTGTGCAGATATTCATGCCTTAAATATCTCAATAACTTTGTGCCACTGATATTCTGTAAGAGCAAAAGAAGGCAGGAGAGCAGCCAGATGAGGTCTTCACACCAAAACAACAGCAACAGCAACAAAACACTAGAAAGCTGGGATAATTTTCACTACACAGCATATCTGAATCTCAGTCTCAAGTTTCTGAAGGCATACCAAAGTCCTTGGATCTTTTGGTAGGTCAAGGGCATGTTTTCAAGGGAAGAATTTTGATGCTTCTTTATCTGTACCCAAGCTTTGGGGCAGAACTAACTTCAAGTGTAGATCTTAGACTAAAATCAAGTCCAAAACATAAAGTGCAGTTGGTGGCGCCCCAGAATCTTTAATTTTCAATACAGAAATACTGTTTACTGGGGTAACATGCTAAGCCGTACTTACCTTCAGCAAGCAAGACTCCCACTGAAAGCCTCAGCATTTTGTGCCTAACCTCAGTGTGCAAAATGATAGGCATTGCTATTTCTTTTTTTACTTTAAACCATGAACCGTAGAGGGGGAGCTGACTGCATTAGAAAGGATTTCCCAGTATGCTCAGATGGCACCTGTTTCTTTACAAGGGGGTCAGCTAAATGGCTGTATCTCCTAAGTCACTGTTGGGTGCCTGATGGGATAATGTCAGAGTAGCTTTATCCTCCCAGGCAGCTGGCAACTCCTACCCTGTGATTAATGCCACATCTGCGTGACTATGATATGTCTAATAGAACAACAAGAAAGGTAATAAGGAGTAGATGAAAGGAAGAGAAAGCTACAAGATCTCGGTTTGGCAGAAATCTTGTTCTCCTTATCACACTTACTTTGAAACAGAATGTTTTAGGAACTTTTATTTTTCAATCCAAGTCTTTTAAAGGGCTAGTTAGGTTTTAAAAGCATGCCTGTATCAACGTTTTCTATAAAACCTGTATCAAGAGTCTGGATTTGTACTTGAACCTTGTTCTTGTTGAAATTAAAGTTTTTGACTGGAGCACCTTGAAATCTCCAACAAGCCTCGGGGCCAGGGCTGACTTTCTTAAGCCTGTAAACCTCTGTGATGCTGTGGGAACCCAGAGTGAGTGGTTTGGGAGACAAGGTGAGGGATCTCCAACTAACAGCAGCTATTTCTCAGTCATACCCTCATCCAGGGACTTGCTTTCACCTCCTCCTTCCCACTGTCAAGCGCGTGTCCGAGCTGTGAAGGGCTGCTTGATGCCATCCCCCAGAAAGGGCACAGAGGAGGTGTCCCTGCTGTTGGTCTCCAGCCTCTGCTGTGTGTCCAGATCTCACACTGGAGTTTGACATCTGGAAATGGAGTGGAGGGGGAGACCTTCCTGCTCAGGCTTTGGGCTCGACTAAGGACAGATGGGACATCAGCTACTCACCTGTGTGGCCTTGAGGGTCAGGAGGTTGTGTCAACTTAATCTGCACTTACTGCTACGTTTGCCTTTACTTTCTCTCCTCTATTGTAAAAGGGGTGGTTCCAAGTCATTAGTTCATCAGGTAACTGTGTAAAAACTTAGACCACAAAAAATCCTTTCTGGAAACAGAACTGAGCCCTTCTGAATTCAACTTATTATTAAGCTGACAATGCCACAATTTAGCATAAATGCTAGTATCTATTTCAAGAAATCCTCATGTGTTGTTAGGAAGGTAAAACCATATCCCAGACACTGAAATATTTACAGGCACAGTTAAAAACTTGGCATGTTGCAAGAGGTACAGTAGTATCAAGTAGGCAGGTGACTGTCTCAGAAGTGCTGGATCTGAAATGTTCCTCTAGTCTGTTTTGCTTTTTACAGTGTGCTTCTGGGATTTAATCCACATGCAGGCTAGTGGGAGACAATAGATCAACAACCCCAAATTTGGCTACTTTCTGTAAGTTTCCCTGACATCCTCAGGGAAAGCAGCATTTCAGAGATGGTTGTAAGAGGTACTGAGCTGTACAGCTTCTGTTTTGTTGCCTGTTTTCCACCTGGCTTATGGTGCTTAACCGGTGAGATGGACTATGTACTGCTCTGTGAACCCAACTGGCATCTTTTGCCTATTCCTGTTGTGCGTGTTATTCAGTGTGATTTTAAATATTTGTTACTGATGTTCAGAGAAGAAAGTGGCAGTGAGCCTGGTGGCATTTTGGTGATGATTAACATCCCCGATCTGATTGTGGATGCTGTCAGCATACCTCAAAAATGAAAACAATCAATACTTAAATAGAGAAACTCCAGCCTAAATGTATGTTTACATCCCCAAACTACCAAACTGCTGTATTCTGAATTGTCTTCTTGAATTTTTTGGTGATGAGGTTGCCAGCTTGTGCAAGTGAGTTTAGCATCATTTCAGCAAACAAATCCAGACAGATGAAACCTGTAAGGATCTGTCCCTGTGCCGACAATTAGATAATTGATTTATCCATTAACTCAAGCAGTTATAAAACATGAATAGCAGTAAGTGCATACAGAGCCCTACACTGGGAGAGACAATTTAACAGTTTGTCTTTTATGGCTGTCTGGTGCTTATTTCTGTGATGTTTCACTTAATGAGACTTATGAATCTTCCCTGTCTGCTTAGTTCAGACTCTGAGATGCTTCTTAGTATATTTATGTCTTGGTTAGAAGAATCTTCTCTTTCAGATAATTGATTTCCTAAAGGCAATTACCTGCTTTTTACCACCATCTTTGAAAGAGGGACAGCAGTTATACCTAGTATCGGTGACCTTGTTTATAACTTTAAACTTTAGAATAACTAGAGGTGGAAGTTTTTTTGTTTGTACGGAAAAAGTTGTACTACATGATTGGAAGTTTATAGAGGGCATTAAGAAAAGAAAATCTCCATGGAATGGCAGGAGAGAAACTTATGACATTAAAATACATCTAGCTCAGGATATCTTCCTAAAGAATACAGAAACGTCAGCTGTAAAGCTGACTTACTGAATCTTTCCATTTACATTTTTACATTTTGCCGTCTGGTGCATACATCTACATTCTGCCTGTTAGACTCTTGAGCTGAGTCTCAAATGAAACATCGAGGGCACGGGTGCTCTTGCATTTGGCTGTTGATGAACTCAGCTGGGAAAAAAAAAAAAGCCCTGATGTGTTACACACTTGGATTACCGGCAAATTTAGCTTGCTGATATGCTAGCCCTGAGAGACGCACCTTACACCCACGGCTGAACTCCTGCACACACCAAGTAGCTGGTTTGCGGGATATGGTTCTGCCATGATTTGTCAGGACTAAATATTGTGTGTGCAAGGAGAAATACCTAATGCATTTGTATTTTCTGGTATGTTTCAGCCTTGCCTATCTAAATCATGACAGAAAGTGTAATCTTTCAGTGTACCCATCTTCAGTAGCCAAATGTAAGCATTTTCAATAGAACAGAACATCTCATCCCTGAAGTGCATAGTTACTATGCAACTGCAGGTAAGAGTGTGCAAAAGCCTTAGACTTTAAAGAGCTTTGCTCTTTTTTGATATGTGTATGAGGGGAAATCTGCACTTTCATGCTGCTCAGCACGGACTGTCTGCTATGAGGCAAATAACAAAAGTCTGCCAGAAGCGTAAACCAGTCCTTTGGCTGCCAAACTGTAAGGGTGACCTCTGACATGTGTTAAAAAGCTGAAAGACAGATAATTTCATACTAAATCAAAGAAATTATTTATGCTACCACCTATAAAAGTGTAAGTTTTTGAATTATTCTGTTGGGTTGGAATACTTTAATAAAAGCACGTTTTTCATGTTCCTCAGCAAAGATTGACTTCAGACGTCGAGGGCTAATACACTCCGCAAATATTTCAGTGCCTTTACATGTTCTTTCAAGTTATATTTTTAATTAGTAGTAAGGCTTAATTTGGGATAAGTGGCCAAAAAAAATTAGGTGTTTAATTTCTAGATCAAAGGTCTTATTGATTTTAAAGTTTGCAAGGTTAAAGAAAAATGAAGTTGTTATAGGAATTTTTATTCTCTTGGGATCAAAATTGACTCTTCTAATTTCAATCAGAAGGGGACTGTTTCTTGTTTGCTGTTTGTTGGTTTATGACATTTACCTTCTGGCAAGTAGCAGGAAACTGGTGTTTTTGCCTCCAGTTTTGATGCCCTTTCCCACCATCACCTAAGCCTGGAACCTGGCTGCACCTTTTGAAATTTTTATTTTGATAATTGATAAATGAATTTCATAATTTTTCTTTGACAATAATAATAATAATAATAGCAATAATAATAATAAAAATAATTTCATTTTCTATCTACTATTTTGAGAGGTAAAGGGAGAGCACAGAAGGCACAGAATTAAAGCATAATAAAACAGATAATAAGTGAATAATGCCCATGCATTCATTTACTTGTCAGTGGATGGGATGTCGCTTATCAAGGAACTAAGTCAGCACGACAGAAGCAGATCTGTAGATCAAAGCATCTGGTGATAAGGGCTTTAAAATTTCCCTGTATGTAATTTGGGTATTTTACTTCAGAATAGGTTTAGTCTGGCCCCCGATCTAGGTGCCCCTATCACGTGTGCTTTGAAACTATCTGAGAGATCAGTCATGGGTTTGGATCCCTATGGCTCTGTCAAATATTGGAGCACAACTGCAAACGTGCAGTGGATTTTTTGGCTCAGTTATAACCTGTTAAGGGAAACCAGTTTGCACACACAAAAACTGCTCTGCAAAACAACCTGACACATAGTAAATGGGAAGCGTTTGGGCATTCACTTCAACACTGCTGTAGTGCTCCAGGCCAACGCAACAAAGGGGGTGCACCCTTAGAGCATCCACGTCGTCTGCGCTGGGCTGGCTGATGTGCCATGGGCTATGGGAGTTTTGTGTCCTGCAGGTGCGGTGACCAGATGGAGTATCCTAAGGCATCAAAACCACCATTAGACACCTATGTTTAGACAGCTGCATCCCAGCCTGGGTAGCTGTACTGGAGAATGTGCCTGAGGCTCTCTGCTGAGAGTATAGTGAGTCTCGTGTGAACACCTCTGAAGCAGACAGTTACACCGAGGATGTTGACTGCCAGGTTTTTATAGAGCACATCCCTTAATGAACAGAGAAACAAGAAATTTAAGGAGAAGAAATGTAACTAAGTTCCTGTTTTCAGTTTGCCCAGGGAATTGAATAGGAGCAGAAAGCCATGCGGGTGGAATTGCTTCATGTAAGCACTGAGCAGCGCTGCTGGGAATGGGAAAAAAAAAGTGAAGAAGAGAAAATGTAAAAGTAAAGCCATGGAGATTTTTTAATGTTTTTTTTGTGTTTGTTTGGGTTTTTTTGTTGTTGTTGGTTTTGTTTTGTTTTTCTTCCCATTCTTGAACATATGTTTTGCTTTGACTTAAGGCTTTGTTAAGGAAAGCAAACAGATTCATTACGTGAGGAGGCTATGCCCCCTTCTCAAAACTGGGCTGGTCTCTGTGAATACAGGAGATGCGGCTCCTTAGGGTTTCTTTTTCTGATTTACAGCAGAGATTTGAACTCAGGCTTTCCAAATAGCATGCTGGGAGGTGCTGGTCTCAGACTGTCTTTAGAGGAGCAGCTTTATCTGTACAGCCCAGTGGGCAGACCTGGGACCAGTATATGCCGTCTCGTATGTCAGTACCCTAATTACCAGGGACTATTCTCACATCCTGCAGATTTATAGAAAGTTCTGGGTGAGGTTGAAATAATTTTTTATGGTGAATATAAAAGAACAGTCTCTTAGTTAAAACTGTCTTGGATCCACTTGAGGCAAAAGGTGGTAAGATTTAACTAATGCTGATTCTAGAGCTTTTTGATTGCACATGATGAGGTGGGAGGGAGGGGAATCAGATAATGGCGGTTGTTACAAGCTTAAGATCCCACTTGTGCCAGGTGCTGTGCAGGGCCACACTTCCCACCACTTCTGGTTTTTCTTCTAATATTCCTCATCTTCCTTCAACATATGGAAAATGCCAACACTACAGGTACAGAAATGAAGAAAAATCAAAATGCAACAGGGTATCCGTTGCATATATAAATGACATCTAACAGGACACCTGCTCTGGAAAGCCAGTCCAAAACCATTATCTTCTTCTCAGGGAAAAAATTTATCTGCATGTCCATCTTCTTAACTGAATTTTTATTTGATTAGAACACCTATCTTCATTACAATTAACAATACCGGCTTGGATTGCATAAGGTTTCTAGGCCTTTAAAACTTTCAGCTCTTGATAAGACTGATTTCAGCATCTTGCTTGGCTGTTTGTTTTCAGAATATCTTTTATTACCAGGAAACATTTTTAAGAGTTCTGTCAGATTTGACTTAATATCTACAAGGTCAAATATGATTGTAAAACCTTCAAGAATGCTGCATAGATGCAACTTTGTCTGGGAGCTGCTGGACTGTCAGCATTTGGGAAATCTGAGCCACCTACCTGGATATTGGAAATTTACTTGAGCAACACACTTTTGGAAATTTAGACAGGCAGCTCTTTGGTGGAGGGAGTTGCAAGTACAGAGGATGTGGTGCCCTTGATCTGGTGTACCGTAGTGTTGACGTAGCTGATGATAGGGCTGGTACAGCCTCTGTGTGAGTGTCTGCATCGTGGGCTTGTGCAAATGTGGGCGTAATTCTTGATTGATGCTTAAAGCTATACAAATAGAACAGATGGCAGTAATGAAGTTTCATTATTTAATAGAACCTCACTAATGTTTTGGGCGTTCAGTTAGCCATTTGGGTTCCTATTTGGGTGCACAATGCTGAAGATGCAAAAGCTTAACAACATTGAACCAGTAGGCTTTGGGACTTAGGAGAATCCATGCTCAGATGCTTGGTGTTTTCATGCAACATCCATCAAAATGGGCGATCCCACAAAAGCAGTACAGTGAGGCGGAAGTCGTGCACAGCCATCAGTTGAAAATGCCAGGGGATAGGTCTGTGACCTGCACCCGCTCCCCTTCTGTACTGGTTCCTAAAATACAAGAACTGGAATAGGACCTGGAGCCCAGGTTCCTTTTCCCACGAGCCCTGTTTGCTCATGACCCCTCTCTATCCTAATGAATATTTGATTATACTGCATCGTTCCCTGCGGGCGGGCTGAGGGAGTGCTGGCCCAGAGCATCCCGCTGGCTGTGCCCAGGGCACTTTGCAGATGGCTGGCCTGGGATCTGGCTGATGCAAGCTCAGGTCCCTTTGGGCAGAGACAGCAATTTTAATTCTGCTGCTCCTTCAGTTCACGTAAGTTTTTTAACCAGTGGGCCTTGGGGTAGAAAAAAGAGCAGAGATGCCAGACATGCTTTCTGCATGTTAGTGCACCTTGCCCGTGCTTTACGCCTGTTGGTGCTGTCGGTGGAGCTGGGGCACAGTCAGGCATAAATGACGGCTCAGTGAAAGCCTGAGGATCTCAGGGGGAGCCAGGCTCCTGCAATGGCAGCCTGTTAGTACAGTACCCGCAGCTCTTCTGGAAGCATGCATGCTTGCTAGTGTGGATATCTGTTTTGAAAATGCTTATTGAAGTTATTTCCATCAGTTCTGTTTTGAAATTATTTCCACGAAGATATAAACTGTGTCTTATTGTTTTCATTTCTGACACAGCTCAATGTCTCCGATTTGGAGTGTAATGAATCAAAAAGGTGGATTCATTCTACCCTTATAAGAAAAGGATTTTCTATATGAATATGTAAAAATAAACATATATAAACCACTACATATATACAGTTATATATAAATTATATGCAACATGAATAATGATTAAATACAGGCAGTGAGGTTTGTTTTTTTTTTCTGGAGAGAACACCTGTGCTTTCTGAGAATTCCCATGTGACTGAAGTGATTCTTCTAAAAACTTTCCTAGCCTCCTTCAGTAAATGACAACATGCTTAAGGAATTACTTTTCTTTTTTCTGATGCTGAAATAAGTATAGGCAGTATTAGATTTCTGTACATTAAGGTCTTCTGTACATAGTTCAGTAACATCTATTTTCTCTTCATGAGGATTTCGTGATCAGTCAAAAACCTGGTCAAGTGGCATTAGTTAGGAAAAAAAGCCCATGTCATTTTGAATGCATTTATCAGAAATGGGGACATGTAATCTCTAAATTGTGTTTTTTATGCCCCTAATGATTCTTGTGTGATTCAATGCAGTTTATCTACCCCTTTGCCCTTTATACCTCAGTTTGCAAATCTAAATGTATGATTATTTACATAAACAGTATTCCAGTTCAAAATGTCTGAAAGATGTTTGAATGCTTTTAAAAGCAGCAGGTATTAACTGGAAGAACTTGTTTTCTTTGTCTTCTGATTCCTGGACACTTAGACTATGGTTTAGTGCTCTTTTTGAACTCCTTCATGAAGTCTGGAAATGATCTTAAAATGAGAATTAGGATGCTCATGCATGGAAAAAACCGTCACTGTGGGACTTCAACGAAATTCATAAGCTGGTGACAAAACCCCGTTATCTGTTCTCAGTATTATCTGTAAAAACCTTCCAAATGAGTTTTAAATAAAAGTGCATGGACACAATATACTAATGCAGATGTGGCTTTTGCAACAGTCAGGAATATAAAATTGATGAGTGGGACTCATTATAAAAAAATGGGACAGCACCATACTAACCAATGTATTAAAATTTAAAAAATTTATTAACCCTCTTTTGAAGCAGTTTTTATACTTTATGTCAAATAACAAAGTTATGGTTCAAAAATTTTTCATCTACATCTCTAAATGTGTGGGTTTAACTTTCCCCTCCGTGTTTTTAACCAATGTGACCTGGAGGTATCTTGCAGTGGAAATAAAAATATTGAAAAAGGAAAACTTAAGAGTCCAAGGTAGATCCTTGGAGACTGAAGTAATACCATTAGTGGACAAGCTGAAATAAAAAAGCAGCTCCAATTTAGACACGCAGCCTGGTGAAGTCCATTTACATTATAAAATATTTGTCAGAAGTACATATTTTTTTAAATAGGAAAAAAATCCCCACTGGAAATGAAAGCAAAAAGTCTAAATTTTTTAGGTCACCCAAGAATATGGTTAGGAAAAAAAAAAGCAAAAACTTCGGTTTAGTGCCAGCGTCTGAACTAACTCCTCTTACTTTTTCTTTCTGCAGAAAAGCTGCTATTTCTGTAGCTTTTATGTGGAGGAACAGTCCTGTCAGGTGACCGGTTTGTTAATGTCACATGTATGTGTTCCCTGGAGGAGATGTCCTGCCCTGGGCCCTCTGTGGGGACAGATGCTCAAGGCCAGGCACGGGTGACACATTTTTGAGGGTATTGCAGGCTGCAGTGGCGATGGGAACCAGACTGCACTCTGAGCAGGACAGTAACAAGAAAAATCACCAAAGCAAGGCACAGGTCTCACAGCTCAGAGCTTTTCTTTGGTGTAGGCTGACTATCTGCATGTTCTTTTTGTTAGCTACACATTGACCTTGAGATTTGATATACACTGAGCATGTCAGGGAGAGAGACCTTTATCTCTTTAACCTGCCTTATCTTATGTGTTTCCCTTGGTATCTAAATCCTCCTTCTCTGATCACTAGCAAGAAAGAAGAAAACCCCTTATTAACTTTGTAGATTCCTAGAACCAAGCTTTTAAAAGCAGTCTCTGAAGCAGGAGATACATAAATTCATGTTACACGTAGAGTACAAATAGTATCATGGGAAAAAAGGAGCCTTGTAAGCTGGAATTTTCAGTGCTAAGATGTGAATGCAACTAGGCTTTAGATACATCTGTGCTTGCCAAACCTTGTGTATCTTGATAATGTAAACAACAGGAGCTGAGAACTTCAGGGGAAAAATGTTTCTGTGTGAATGATATCACCTATATTCAGCTAAGCCTGGGTAAGACACAGACCACGACATGTCAAATAACAGACTTGCTAGCACAGACTTGCTAGCAATAACATTTTGTGGAAACTGGGAAATATTTATTCAACTGAAAGATAAAACACTCTCTTTCTAATAAGGAGGCCTCCTTTCTTCATGTCCTGCAGGTCATCAGCAGTTCTTAGGCAATATTAATTTTCTCCCGATTCTGTGACTGAGTGACTGAGTGACTGAGTAGTCTGAAGGTCTCCTTTTGTTTTCAGAGCTGCTTGCGCTTGTGTTATCAGCACTGAACACACCTGAGAAAATGGCGCTTGGTGAGATATTTGATAGGCAGAACTTACCAGGAATCCAATGGTCCTACTGTTGCCCTCTGTGTTCGCCCTTGGTGGTACAACAGTGACAAAGACAGACAGACAATGATTAATGCCTCATCCCCTGGGCCCTTTCTCCCTCTGAAATCCCCTGTTGTCTCTGGTCCAGGATATTTTAGCACAGTGGAGAGAGGATGGGCGAGATAGGAAAAGATAACTTCACATCTGAATGAGATGATTTCCCTTTCTGATCCCCAGAAATGAAACCCCTCCGAGTAGCTGCAGCCCCACACATGGTTAACTGGACTCCCAAGAACTGCTGCAGGAACTGGGAGCTCCCTGAGCTAGAGGTTGTCCCTTCTCCTTTACAGGCTTTCCAGTTCATTACTGGGAACTACATAAGAAGGAGGATTTAACCCTTTGGGTTTGCCAGTTTAATGAGAAAGCTGGCAAGTCGTCTTGTCCTTTTAATTTTCTTTTTTTTTTTTTTTTCCCCCCTTTTTTGTATAACAAGAGGACATCTGGCATTGGCAACAACATGCTGTAAGTGCAGTGGGTAAGCTTCAGATAGGGCTGAGGGTTAGGAGTCAAAACATGTTGGTGAAGTTAAACTGATTGGGGGAAGGTAATTGTGGAAGGTTTTTCTGGAGACACCTGGAGCATTTCCTTCTTGGGCCCGAGGAGGAGCATAAACAGTGAGCAAGATAAATAAATTGATAATGCCAAGGATTTTCACAGAATCACAGAATGGTAAGGGTTGGAAGGGACCTTCAGAGATCATCTAGTCCAACCCCCCTGCCAAAGCAGGTTCACCTAGAGCAGGTTGCACCAGATGGCATCCAGGTGGGTTTTGAATATCTCCAGAGAAGGAGATGCCTGTTCCAGGGCTCTGCCACCCTCAAAGGAAGGAAGTGTTTCCTCATGTTGAGGTGGAATTTCCTGTGTTCCAGCTTGTGACTGTTGCCCCTTATCCTGTACCGGGCACTACTGAAAAGAGTCTGGCCCCATCATCTTGACACCCGCCCTTTAGGTATTTATAAGCTTTGATGAGATCCTCTCTCAGTCTTCTCTTCTCCAGGCTAAGCAGACTCAGGTCTTTCAGCCTTTCCTCATAAGAGAGGTGCTCCATTCCCTTGATCATCTTCATAGCCCTCCGCTGGACTCTCTCCAGAAGTTCCCTGTCTTTCTTGAAATGAGTGGGCCAGAACTGGACACAGTACTCCAGATGTGGCCTCACCAGGGCAGAGTAGAGGGGGAGGATAACCTCCCACGACCTGCTGGCCACACTCTTTTTAATGCACCCCAGCAGACCATTGGCCTTTTTGGCCACAAGGGGACATTGCTGCCTCACAGTGAACTTGTTGTCCACCTGGACTCCCAGGTCTCTCTCTGCAGAGCTGCTTTCCAGAAGGCCAGCCCCTAACCTGTGCCGGTGTATGGGGTTATTCCTCCCTAGGAATAACGTCCCTAGGAATTCCTCCTTCTTTTTAAAATGCTTTTTACCCTACATAAGTATAAATAACAACAGATTATTTCTTTTTAATCAAAAATCTGATTCAGTTAGCCATTTCTTCTGTTTTGAGACTGCCTTTTCCGTCCCAGACACTTAAGTATGAACAGCCAGTTCATACAGCATTCATTGATTCTTCAGCAGTTAAATTGAAATTGGTATGTCTCTTCATGCTGTCATTATTCAGCAATATGTCACCATGGAGAGTCATTTTTACCTCAGGTGAAAGAATGGAGTATACTGAAAAGCCGTCTATTAGCTTGTCATCATCCATAACTTCTGATGCTTATTGCTTACTCACATGCTTTATTCAAACCCATGAAGCATATGTGTTTTTCTGATTTCTGTGGTAACACTAGTTCTTTTAATGAAGTTCAGACCTGCAGCTCTATTGCCTTTTAAAATTGTTGATACACCTTCAGAACCATGATGGCCTCATGCCTTTAACCTAGCCTGGTTAGCCTACAAGAAATTAAAGAAATAAACTTTAAATTTCTTAGAAAGTTATATCGAGTGTTTGGAAGAGTAATAACTGCGGAGAGCTGTTAATGATCCACTACTCTGTTCAGCTCAGACTTTCCCTGTGTGGGAAACTGCTAAGACCGAAGCTGTGCAAGGAAGTGATATGGAGAGTGGAAACATTCGCAAACTAGGGAAAGAAAATACAAAGCATTTGTTAATATACTGGCACAGTCAATCTTAGGAGACTCAGACTTAATCTCTTAAATAAAGGATAAGGATAAATAAACAGCATTCCCATAGGTAATTATCCATTACCTATTTAAAAACCAGGCAATGTAGTACTTAATTACTTCTAAGGCAGGGCAAACTCACTTCTTCAGCTTTTTGATATATATTTATTATTATTGGCCCTTGTAATCACTGCAAATGACACAAACGTCCTCACTAAATGATGTTTGAATTAAGCTCCCTGACATGCCTGCGACAGCCTATCAAACCTAAAGGTGCAGGTGATTACCAGCAATAGTTTGACACTTGGTTTTCACATTGAACAATGTTGGGCAGCAAGATATGGTGGAAACGCAAACTGTGATCAAATAGTGTGGTGACGAGAGACACTGTTTAATCGCAAAGCCTTCTGACTGTCCCAGAAGGCTTACACCCCCTTGGACACAGTGTCAGACTCTGTATCCATCCAGACAAACATTTCTAGCATGAAGAAATTTCAGGTTTTAGTTTAGTAACATCAAGTCCATCGGTAGGAAGTGAGGGGAAACATCCATAGGTATAACTTGCAGATTGGGTTACAGTCTTCAAGGTAGCACGTGTGTACTTAAAAGAATATTTTGTTGCATCTGTATGGCAGTTTTCCACCTTCTGTGACTGGGATAGTTAGGCTGGAAGTCTGGACCACTTGAACGTATCACATGCATAACTTGTGGTAAAAGAGGTGTGACTGACAGTAAAAGTGACCCACCAGGTTTTTTTATGATAAAATTTAGAAAGTTATCAGCAGTAGAAAAGAAAACATCAAGCAGAATGACTACATCACATGCACATACTTAGTCTGGAAAAGATAAACACTTGACCAGACTCCTTTCACACCCACTTGTCATAAAAAGGGAATGGTGACATTATCTCTGAGTTTATCTGGTTCAAAGTGGCTTCTTCTCTGAATCTCTTTGCTACAGAACAGTAGTTTTCAAACTGCCATTTTCAGACCCCAAAGAGTCCACGAACTGCTTCAAAGTCATCTGGGTCTCAAAGCACTTTACCTCCTGAGAGAAAGACAAATTCCCATTTTTGCAACCATGGATGATGAAGTTCCCCTCCCCACTCCTCAGGCATGGAAGAGTGCAAGAAAGCTTTTGCAAGGGCCCACTCCACTGAAATATAATGAACTGCACAAATCCTCTCCTGCTTGTAAGGATAGGGAGAGCTGAACTCAGATACTTTTTCTAGGAGGCACGTAGTAGGTAAACTTGGAAGATACTAGCTAAGCAGTTTAATAAACAGAACATACTCAACCGTTTTGACGATTTTACTGAAAACTAATAGGAAATGTGAGGCACTAGGAGTAAATGTGTATATAGGTGTCATTGAATGTATATTTTTGTGTATCTTACTATACACTGAGTGTATATCTTACATTATTTTGTGTAATAAAAATTTTGACGTTTGAAATAATTCCTTCTACAGCAATGCTTTTGCTCCTGTGAGTCAGACGCTCCCTGCCATCGCAGACCTTGATTTAATATAAAAAAACTTCATGTGATGAAACTATGAAGATGTATGTAGCCATGAGAAATCTGGAAAGACACCATGGTAGTTCAAGATAAGTACTTTATGAAGAAGTGGAATTTGTGGAGGTAGCAAATGTAGTAGGAAGCTTGGCTGGGGCTTTTTTCATCTTGGGAACTGTGGTCACCCCACACAGTATGAAGGCATTGGGCTACTGGTGTCATTGAGTTGTGGAGGAGGAGGAGGAGAAAGAACATACTCAGAAGACCTTATCTTGAGCTTGATATCGCGTCTTGCCTACTGACATAGTTGAGCCAGTGGCTCTGTTGGTTATTGTGGTCTGTCTCAGTGGGCGTTCGTGGTTTTTGTTTTTTCTTTTTTTTTCTACTTTTGTCACAGTAATGTTATTTGGGAACCTAACAGTTAGTTATTTTTTAATCTATGTAGAGTACTGTTTTCTATCTGACTTCTGCTCTAGATACTTTTCCTTCGCATCTCATACAGCAAGAAGATTCTACCTATTCACCAGGGACTTCTAAGTTGTTGCATCAAAATTTTAGCTTAGGAAAGGAAGAAATGAGTAAATATGAATGAAACTGAACAGCATCGGACATGTTTTTTTGGTTATAAAAGACCCTTCTTGCCAGAAATGAGGATTCTATGGAAAATTAGTGAGATTGACCTTTTGGAATTGCTTGTCCCACTGCCCCACCTCGATAATCCTCCAGAGGGGTTCAGCAGTGGAGGAAAATGACATTTCCCATGAACAGGAACAAGTATCACCTTGTTGCCTGGGTTATACACCTTCATAGAAATCGGTTGTTGTTTGTGTCACTTCTAGTATCAAATCAGCATTTCATTATGAAGGGTAAAATTGTAAGACTGTCTTAAATCCAAGTAAAAAATGCCATCACTGCCTTCCCAACTTTTTCTGCATTATATTACTCCTCTCTACAATCCTGTCCTTTTGTCTTAGCTTCTGGTGAAGTCCAAACTATTAGAGAAACATGCTTATTTTATGGACACTGAGATGAAATAAGGATTCCTGGAGAATGTGTTTCAATTTAATTTCTGGCAATAGTTTCTACAGATAATAATTTTGATTCCAAATGTTATGAAAAAGTTTCAGGGAAATTATTCAGTATGCTTTTCATTTATGAACTCCATCATTTCTGCCATAGTATGCTAATTTTGTAAAAATTTAAGTGTGGTCAAACCTGTGTAGTGACAAGATACTTCATCTTGAATTTTTTTATACTGTGAATTATGTTGCAGATTTTTTTATTTTTCTATCCAATAGATCAGGAATGCCTGACTTTAAAAAACATTCCGTTGATATTTTCACAGTTCTTATTAATGAAAAATAAACACGATAGTCCTACACATTTAACTTGACTCCTATCCTTACATAAACTGGCTGAATTTAGTTTGAGTTGAAGGACACATGAAAGGCAACTTAGTTTTATGGAATGTAGCAGTTTTACTTTTTTGGCTTCTATTCTATTATCCAACAGAAGTTTAAAGATTGTTAAACAGTTGCTAGTCATTACAACTAAAGAAACCAGCATTTCTCTCAAAGGTATCTATTATGAAATAGATAACCAGTAGGAAAAAAACCAAAAAAATTATTTGCAAGTGAAATCAAAAGCATAGAGCCACCTGTCATATAAAACTTTAGGTCTATTAATGATACTGTTGGGCTTCATGAAGTATCATATTTGTGGTAATGATGAAAAAAAAAAAAACTAATGCAAGTTTATGTCAAGTGCTCTCCGGAATTGCTGAATTGCTTTTCCCTTCTCAAAACCATAAGCCTAAGACCTTATACCTGTATAAAATTTTGAAACAATCAATCATGGAAACAGCATCTGATTGCAGAAAACATGATTTCAAAATCAATTTGTCATGCTCCTATATGGATTTAGTGCCTTCTTTGTTTTGACATTTCTCATTTTCTAAATGTAGGAATGCTACTGTAATTTCTATGTGTTGTGTTACAAATTAGAAGGCTGGAATGCAAGAAGTTTCTTTGTTTTTGAATTTGTCCTGAGTATGGAATTATTTGGTCATTTTTCTTTTTCTGATACGTTTCTTCCGTGATGCCTTAGAAATTATGCTGTCTGATTTCCATCTGAAAATCATTTGTGATGCCCAGTTCCCATCACAAAAAATCTTTGGGAATGGATTTGACAACATGATTGGCTTTTAAGACCTGCTTGCTGAGAAGAAATATACCGATGCTCCTTCTAATGTTAAATTTCACAAAGGAGAGGACTGGATTTTGATGCAGCTCTCTGTGTGGTTACTACACTTTCAGACATGCTGGTTTATGACCCTTTTTAATTTAATTGGGGGAAATTGCTTTATAACACAAATGCATACAGTGAATTGGATACCAGTTGCTTTGAAGGAGGTATGTAACATTGTCATATACGTAAGTGATAGGCTAGTGGTCATCATATTCCCACAAAGGTTCAGCCTTTATTTACTAATCAGCACAGAGATTTACTGTAGGACTTTGAAATGGTGAAAAATACTAATGTTGAATAATGTGTCTGTTTTGTATAGCTTAAGCTTTTAAAAATTTTCTGACATGGGTATCTAATGTTAGAAAATGAGATGTTCAGCTTCTCTTTTTCTTCTAAGGCGTGTGGACGTTGTTCCAACAGCTTTTGATATGAGTTAAATTATGTATACTTCTGCCTAGAAAGTTGTTTAATGCCTGTGAACTATATTGCAATGCCTATGAATTATATTGAACTAGTTACTAACCTTCCTCCCCCTCAACCATGAGATGTGTCTGGCGCTTTTTCGAACAGTGTTACCATTTGCATCACTCATCTACAATCTGGGGCCACATTCTTGGAGAGGGTTTGCTAAAGATGGTTTAGATTTGGCACAGAAGTAACCTAAATCTTTATGAAAATTTGTTCACAACTGTCAGCTTTTTTGATACAAGTTTGCATGCTGAGAAATCCTTTGTTGTTGTTGTTATTTACTGTAATTTAGAAATACCTCAAATGAACACTCTTCTCTCTAGGTACCCTGTCAGGAATTTTGCACCATCACTATGTGCTACTAGGACTTTTTAAGTCCTCTCTCTGTGGAGGGATGAGATAACTGGTGACCAAAAGGATTGAGAAACACCTCCACCTCCCAAGCTCTACTTTTCCTTCTTCCCTGACTCAGTCCAGTAACACGGCTTTCAGGATGCCTTCCAGCTAGGACAACAAAGGGGTTCTGATGGAGCATATGCTTAGAAAATTAATAGAGACAGCTTTAGGTTTGATTTTAGGTAACTTGCTTAGCTGTCTGGATGAATCAGCTAAATTTCTGAGTGAACTGAAACTCCAATCTGTTTTGGACTCCATCCCAGGCAGACCTATTCAGCCATCCACTTAATTGCTAGTGCATCTTCATTTATGTACTTCTATTGATTTTAATCTCAGATGATTTATACGGCACCATAAGCAGGTAACAAGCCAAACCAATGACATTTCACTGGAGATGAAGATACTTATAAACCATCTTAATTTGACCAAAATCTGCTCATATATACAAGGCACCTCTTGCTGTAGTTGTGTGTTTAAAGTTTGTACTTATGGCTTCTCAGCTAAACTTTTATTCTCTTTCCCACTACAGGTTTATAGGCTGTTTTCCCGTATTTTAAAAGTAAAGTACATTTCTGGTTCACTCCAAGATGCCTCATGGCCTGCTGCCAGAGTTCCCTGATATTTGTTTTTCATTCTAGCTGTTTGTTATTGATACACTACTCCTGAATGTGTGTAGGATTCATTTGGCCTGAATTCAGATGCCAGTGTGATAAGGATCTTTACATAGTTATGAGTGATGAGCCATCATTGGCTTAATTGATAAACACGTGGAGAAATTAAGTAGTTTCAAAGTAAGATTCATTTCACCTCTTTAGATCTTTACTTCAGGGTGAAATAAGTCCTAGACAATGCTTTTGCCTGGAAAAGGGTTTATTTGTTCATGAAGACTGAGTATGTTCATAGAAGGCCACAGCTGCTACTTCCGACTCTGCTACCCGAATGTCCTGGAGCAGGATTAGATCTCAACTCAAGTGTTCCTGTACGTGTCTGTAGCACTCTTCAAATAGCCATTTAAAACAGCTTTAAACTAATGTCTGCAATGGTGCTTATGCTTGAATATTAACATAACTAACACTGCAATCAAAACAAGGGAGATTAACATTGCGTAGATGAGCTGTCTGTCCTGTAGGTGTCTAAGCAGTCCCTTAAAAATACTTTGTGTCTTGTGATTTTATTGCAGAGTATTATGTGATCTAAAAGAAAAGTGCAAATGAGAGAAATCATCCTTGTTAAATGAATCCCATCTTATTTTAATTTTCCACTTCAAATCACAATTAATATGTATTATTCACACCTTTTCATTTCTCTGGCTATATTATATTAAAGTAGAACAGATGCTTTGTGCAGACGGTCCAAGACATGGAAACTATCGTTATTCATGTTTTTCAGTTGTCCTTCACTGTGGGCAATAATAGAATAACAGAGGGGACTCACAGTTACTGAAAGCAAAGTAAGTTAACAATTTTAGGAGGCTGTTCAGAGAGGATCTGACCATTTCTTTCTGCAGTTACCATGTGTGTCATATCAGACTGCTCATCCTGGGCAGTGGGAGGAGCAAACAGTGGATTCAGGTGGGAAGCCCATCAGGAAAGGAAAGTCTCCTTTTAGAGAATTTAGGCTAGAGATTTGTGGCTCAGGTTCTGGCATTTTATCTGCAACTGCATTGGCTACAGTGTACCAAAATGAGGTCTGGGATGCGCCTCACCAACAAAGGTCTTTGTGATAGAGTTCATAGCTTTAACTTAGCTTACTTCTGTAAAAGCTATTAGAATCTTAAATATGAGGTATTTTTTAAAAATCACGCAGTCTATGAGCTATAATATTTTTTGAGGAGAAAAGAACCAGCATCACTTTTGTCTGCAGCTTCTCTCTAGTTTTGAAGGCTAATACATACCACAGCCCAGCACCTGGGGAATGGCAAAGCTTAAGCAAAAGAACTGATACAACTCACTTGGACAATCTCAACCTGTGGTCTCGGTTAGAGGGTTAGCTCTAGAGTGAATTAATTCGTGTGAAATGTATGTAACTCTATGATGCGTTCAGCCTGTTTAAGGCCACAGAAGCTGCCTGCAGAGAACGAAGCTTATTCAAATCTAAGTAGGGCAATGTTTTTCACAGAAGCACAATCACGTTCTTTCTCCGATAAACTATGAAAGAGTATGAACAAACATTTATCTAACAATGTTGAAGAAAGATGAGAAACTACGAGAAATAATATACGACTACTGTAAATGCTGAAAACATTTAAAAATCAGCCTGAAAATATTAGTATCTTTTAGATCTGCTGCTTAATTATGACACTTTGTAACTGTGCATAATATCAAGTATCATATTGAATCTGTGGTGGAAGTAGAAACAAGTTACAGTAAAGGCAGAAAACCAGAAGCATTAGAAAAATATAAAACATGCAAACTCTCAGTTCTTAATCTGCATTGCAAATTGAATTATAGAAAGTGAAATTAACCCTAAATCTCTATTAGCTCAATGAAGGTCATCTTATGGAATAGCTATATTAAATTGAAAATCATTATCATAAATCTTTGTTTTCAATATGTACATATGGTCCACTGTGAAAATCAGATAAGCTGCATTCAAATGTATTGTTTAAACAATATATTATCTCCTTAGGTTTGAAAAACTAATAGGCTGCTTTTATCTCTGATGTACAAGGATCATCTTCAAGTGATATAAATGTGGCTGAAAAGTCACAGAAGAGAGGGGTTTTTTAGGTCATCTTTTGAAGGAATCTTTTAGAAGAAGGAAGGAAGGAATCTTTTAGAAGATAAGTTTCAAGACAAACTGGAATAAAGGTATTTCAGAAAAAGAAATACAGATAATTATATACTCCCATACAATGCTGTTCTTTTGTTCACTTGTTTAACACTGCAGTGGTGCTTTTGGCTTCTCCAGTAATTTCTTGTGCTGTTCTATATACTATATATAGTTCTTGTCCTGCAATGACAAATGTCTTATTGAAAGTACTCAAAATATTTCAAGTGACAATTAATTGTAGAAGTCACCCTCACTTTCTAAAGCTCTGACTTTTAGTGCTGGAAGATGAATACAACCAGTTCTCATAACCCACCTGAGGGCATTGTAAATGTAGCTGAAAGAATAGCACCTTCCTGAGCTAAATTAGCACCTTTTAATTTAAGCACTTGAGATATTGTGATCCTCCCTCAACTGCTTTCCAGATATTTCCAGATATTTCCAGATCTGTGTTGAAGCAGTTTTTCAATTTTTTTAACCTATTGGTCTAAGCTCCCTTTTATCCCCTGGAAAGAAAAAGGTTAACCAGTGCATGATATGAATCACCACACGGATTGACTGAAGAACATGCAGATTGCTAGTCTTTGATTAGATTTCAAACTGTTTCTCTAAACAGGATAAATTTTGATCTAAGGATATACTTAGCACTTTGTTGAACTGAGGTAATTAATAGGTGTTAACACAGGTTACTCCTTCCTTTTTGATGTTTTTTTTAAATTGTGGGACAAATTTTCAAAGAAAAAGAAAATAAAAGAAAATCAGTCTCCTGCTACTTACATGAAAATGAAATTGTGCATTGAATAAATAGGAAAGCTATGTTACTGTTTTCCCAAGTACTCAGTGGCTCAATGAAACCCAACTCAACGGCTTAACGAAACCAATAAGGCTTTATGTGAGCTCTTGAGCACAGAATTCATCTGATCACAGCTGAAATCCCTATACTTGACCTCATTATTTTGGAAAGCACTGAGATTCTCTCAGTCGTTCTTGAAGCTTTATAACATAAACATCAACATTTTTGGATGAGAAACAGCTTGTGAAATACTTATTTTTATTTGCCTGCTGGTGTGTTGCTGCTTAAAATTGCCCTGTATAACTAATTATAGCCTTAACAGTGGTACGTACTAATTTTAAGAATAGTATAAAAAACACCCACACGCCATCTTCTAACTGCACCTAGCCTATTAATCAAGGAACAATAGAGCTGGAGTCTGAGTATTGTAACATTGCTTTTTTCAGATCATGCCCAGCTCTGGTGTCCTCTATGCGTGTTTGTACAGCATGTAATATAGCAAGGTCCTGGGCTGCCTTTAGGGCTCAAGTGCAACGCAAATAAATACATACAGCCTGTCTGTACAGCTAGTGTTAAGGTTGTCTCTCTTCCACTAGTCAAAAGAAATTATTCCGAGGCTTGCAGAGAAAACCCGCTCCAACAATGTCCGTCTGGGTATTTACACCACACTCATTGCTCTGGTAGTGGAGTGCTTTAATGAGAGTCGAGTGCATAGTGAAAGGAGAATATACTCATTAGTGTCTAATGTATTGTTCAAGGTTATACACAGGATATAGAAGTTTAATGAGAACTTAATGGGACTTCTACTACTACTGATTAAGAGTATCTATCATTTTGAGGATGTGGGTGAAACTGCTTAACACTGTAAAGTTAAGGAAAAATGAATGCCCAGTATGTCACTCCCTTCTGCCATTAATCACGTTTGTTAGCTGTGTTCCAGTGACAAGATTCTGACCCATTACTAGTGCAGTACTGGGAGGACCACTACCAATGGCCCGCTGATTTAAATACTAATTAATCACATTAACTACTACGACTGTTTTTGTTCCGTCTGTCATATATGGCTTGTAGATTAAGCTAACTGACAAAAGCGAGAGTCCAGTATTTTGCCGTAAATTTATTATCCATGCTACCTTGCTGAAATCCTAATTCCAGAGCAGGAGAGGCAGAGCTGCCAAGATGGCAACGGGGGGAAGAAACAACACATCGCTGCTCTGCTTTAGAAGGGTGTTTACCCCAGGCAGGAACCCTACATCTGTAGGAGCCTGTCAACTACTACATCCCAAAATGGTGATTTATTAAATCCTGATTTACTTAGTCTCTTTTTAATATCTAACCGTTATCTTTTGGCTCAGGGGGCACCCAGGAGGGCATCACCAATTATCCCAGCTTTTACGATGGACTTTGTAAAGGTAGGAATGGTGTTTTTGATCTGCTTTGGGTCAAGCAGATTTCATCCAGTGTCTTGTCGACATTTTTCTTTGCCATGGGGCACCCTACCTCTAGTAATGAAAACAGAACATTAATGTTTGAGAGATTGGGGTGGAAGAACTAAGTTCAGATAACCAGATATTCCAACTACAGAGAGAATTATTTCTTCTGTGTTCAATAGCGAACCAGACAATATTTGGCCTTTGCAAATCAGCATGTGCTAACTTCAAGTTATTTTACTATGTTAATTTACTTTCAAGGGGAAAGTATTTCTGCATGGCTTTGAAGGCACTGAAGAGCTCATGTTCCCCAAACTGAGGTTATTTTGGAGGCTGCTGATGTCCTTAGCATAACCTTGAAAAATCCCCAGCTGTGACAAAAATGGCAAGTCTCCCTGGAGTGCCCTACACCCTGCAGTTTCCCCAAGAACATTGCAACTATGCCGGGCCTTGCAAAGGGCTTCCTCTGGTGGAAGATGAGATGCTGACTTGTGCATGCCCTGCAGAAAATGTCTCCTGGAGGACACCTGACCTTGCTCTGGTCCTTTTACCCTGTGTTGAGGTTTTGACCGTTACCATCAAACAGTCTTTTTGCTTTTGCTTCTTTTCTAACTTTTTTAAATTTGAGAGGGTAACAGGTAGAGAGAAAACCCTCTAAATGTACATGCCTCACATGAATGGAGAGAAACAGTCTAACTGTAGTTAATGAGGTTAATATATTTTAAACTAAATAATGGGTACAATGGCACTGTAAATACTGTTTAAGAAAAAAAAACAAAACAGAAAGAAAGGCAGGAAGATGTAACCCAGCCTGTTGTTGCTCAAAATGCACTTACTGGATTGCTGTTACTCTAATCTGTGACTTCTTCATAAATTTTACAGATTTAAATCTGGCAAGGTTTGCTTACACAGGAAGAAAGTACTTGAATATTGAATCTGAAAGACTTTTCATGTTTGATTGAAATTCATTCATAGCTCATATATGATTTTTTTAATCACTTACTGAAGGGACTTACATAATTCTTCCTAGCTTAGGGCGTTTATTGAATTAAATTAGTAAACTATGTAATTTTATATAATTGACATGGATTTGTATGAAATATGATTTGTCTACTAGAAGTTCTACGAATCCTTGTGACTGTTAGATTAAGGCAGATTAATTAATCATAATCTGCATCCTTAACAATAAGTACAGAACAGTAAATGAGGAGCTCATTATATTAGAGTGTTAATATTTATTTTTTGTTGTCTTGCTGATTTCACTTGACTCCAGTATTTGGTTTGAACCAGAGGCAGGCCTGCTGTAACAAGCCTTTTGACTGATATCTTGCAGGTATTTTCCCTTTTACTGAAGTAGGAGCATCACTGAACAAACAGCCTTTAAGAGGCAACACTGAGACTATTTGTCCTAAAACCTGGCCTACCTTGAAAGTTTTTATACGTTGTTAATCTTAGCTCAAGCATTTTAGGGCAATTATTTCTGTGGAGCGTGGAGCAACGTACATAGTTATGGCTACCTAAGTGCTCTCCTTTTAAGGAGGTTTTCCAGTTACTAGTAATTATCTCAAATGATAGCTATGCGAACTTCCTTTTTTCCTTTATATTCTGTTTTGCCTGAAAGCTTTTTTTAAAGTTTGATCTAATTCCTTCAGGTACTTTCAGGGATGAACTTGATAAAGCAATTAAAGTCTTTCAAAGTATGTGTCAATATATATATACTTAATGTTTCTCCGTGGCTCTGATTTTGGAAAAATTCTAGAGTTATAGTAGTTTGGAAGGCTACAAAAACTTTTAAATTTCAGGGAGAGTTTGTGCTCAAAAAATTATTTTTATGCTCAGGCTTTGTGTCTTTAAGGAAGAGAAGTCAGTCATCTTTAGCTTTGGATCACCTGTTACCTGTTGTTTTTTGTTTGTTTCTCTGTTTGTTTTCTGTGTCCTCATAATTAGATCAAATATATTTAGATTTCTTTAGTTTTCATATGCAGCCTAGAGGACATGCTCATTTCAAAGCTAATCAGGTGGCTGCGTTAACTTTCCCTTTCACCAGCTGCTCCAGGCAGCTCTGACCACTTGGGCATGGAGGATTTGAGCATTACGTGCTACAGAAATGGCACCTGTCCTCTAAAAGCCTTTGCCTTCAGGTCCAATTCTGCCTTCTCAGAAGGCTAAGTGTCTCATTTTCTACAGCCTCAGCCTCATGAGCACTTTGCAATAGTGGTTCTTATTGAGTGCTCTTCTCCCATGCTTTTAAGGGCTTAAAAAAACCCTTATGCCTTTTTTTTTTTTTCATTTTTATTTTTGAGTGGTTTCAATTTTCTCTCTTATATGTGACCTCTGAGTCTCAGGGTTTGTGCTGTTTGCTCCAGCCTCCACCTGCAGAAGCGAAATGGGATTCCTCTGCCAGTAAAGCACACGTCTCCCTCCTCCTTTTGTGCCTGAACTACCTGCCTTTGGGCTTCTCGACCTACCCCTCGAGCTTTTAAATAGATATACACACATCACGAGCAAATCTACAGCAAGTCTAGCTGTTCTTGTTTTAAAGAGATGTGGACACCTCCAGCTGTAATTTAATCTTGCTGCAGCAGTAGCCAACTGACTCCTGAACAAATGGCAGCTACGTTTGTCATGCTCGCAGGTACCCTTCCTCTTGACGCACAGCACGCTCGCCCGTGCTCTCAGAAGCACAAGGTGCAGTTTGGACGCAGCTGTCACAGTGTGATTTGCTGCAGGCTTTTTGCCTCACGCTGTACTTCTCCGTTGATGTGTCCATAATCTCGGTGGTTTCAAAGACCCAGCTGTAATGCCTGGCTTCTTTCTCCTGCTCCTGGAGAAGGTGCTGCTGGTCCAAGTGCCCTACCTACGGGCATAGTGGGCTGTATTAGGTTGTTTTCTTATAGCTGAGAATCACCCAGGTTTAGTGATCCTGTCTCATCTCCACCTCAGGAGACAGTTAAAATATGCTCAATGATAAAAAAAAAAATTCAGAATGTCAACTCTTTGGAACCCAGATGGGCTTCTCGTGCTGCTACAATCGTAAAGGCTTTTTAAAATTACTAATATTTTCTTGTCAGTAGGGAGAAAGGCAAAATATCCAGGGCATAGAAGATCTGAATAGCCACCTGGAAGAGCCCAGCTTTCACGATGAATGCTAGAGGGAACATAAAATAGCTGTGCTTCCAACTGTAGTGCATCACTCAGGAGCCTGGAGTTGGATGGAGTGACTCCAAGCCACAGGCTGCCGAAATTTTAAGAGGGCTGTTTAAAAGCCTGAGTCTGCTGGCTACTAAAACAGGCTCCAGAGCTGGATATATAAAATTAGATGGATAGACCTTGACATCATTTGATTAAAGCATATTTATTTTAACACATTATTTTTTAGATGAGTCTGTTAGAGTAGCCTATCTGTAATGTTTGGGGCTTAATGCCCTTTATGGCTTTAAAAAGGTTTAATAGCTTCCATTAGGCTTCCATTAGCAGTGCTGGAGAAAACAGGAAGATAAACATGCAGAAAGGTGACGATTCGTTTTGTTATTTGGTATGCACCGTAGTGGATGAAAGTGTTTGTATACACTGCCCATGAAATTGGATGGCCATTACAGTACAGATTCCTCCTGGTGCTTTGGTTCTCATAGATATGGGTTCAGCACTGAAGTTTAATAGCTTTCTAAGATTAATGCCATAAGTTGTTCTGTGAAATAAAGCAACTGGTCTCCCCTTCCTCCCTTGTCTTAAATGAAGATCAGTGATGTTCACATATGCTCTTCCCAAGTTTGACTGTATGCTCTGCTTACATTTGCTCTCTGTATTTTACTACTTAGTCACGCATAGCAGGAGACCTGTAAATGTTTTTTGATGTCCCTGCAGGGGAAGAATGGGATATATACTATACATTAAGTGGTTTCCACAGAAGTTTTTAAAAAACTTTGCCATTTCACATGACTCATATAACAATATATTTGTATGAAAACAAACACCAAATTTTACTTAAATAATTCTGACAACTATTTTCTAGGAAATAAAGACAATGAAGATAAACTTCTGTTCCAAACCATACCTGTAAAGATGGGTTCTTTTTATGCCACAGTTTTCTGTATCTGTAACCTGAGAAAACTGCATGTGCAAATCTGTCCTGTCACCATAGGATCAGTTTTTGACCTTGGTGGAAGGCCAAGAGTTTGGACCCTTTGAAGCCAATTTACGTTACAGTTTACTTTGTTATTGGAAAGTCCAGTGCTATTGGGACTGGCAGAGACTTGCATGGAAAACGCACGACTTTCCATATACAGAAAACTAGAGATTTGGGAAAATGTCTTAATTACCTCTTACCTAACCTTTATTGTCCTTAAGGCTTTCATCACAATTTCTGATATGTTTTCAATGGCTCTCTTTCCTACCTAAATATAAAAGCCATGTTTGAACTAAACCTGCAGTATGCCAGACTGTGCTAGTGCACAGCATTATTAACTGCTTGCTTGGTGCCGAAGAAATTACAGACTTCTGATTTTTATTTTTTTTTCCCTAGAGATGATTGCAGCATTCATCTTAATATCTTATGGGTACAGAAGAGTGTTCCAGTAGACAGCAGGACATCAATTACAGATGTGAAGCATGCTCGCAGGCATATGGGTCTTATGTTAGCAGCCTGTTCAAAGAATTAAGTAGTGAGGATCCAAGACAGTCCAGATGTTACAAATTTCTATCAGTGGTCACTGCAGCATGAAATCTCATGTGAGTTTCACTTCTTGGAATCATTCAAGGTGAGTTATATAACAAACCTCATAAATTATTATTATCAGAACAGGTTTAATGACTGATTAGCAGGAAAATTGAAGGATTAATTAACTTGAAATGTTCTTGCCGAGTAACAAACAGTCTGAGCTTTTATTATGTGAAGAAGGTCTTGGCTTTTGTACAAGTGGTCATCCTACTTTTTCAACGACCTAATTGGGTTTTTCAGTTCTCACTGGAGGAGCAGATTCATTAAAGCAACGTATAACTCTTGGGCAAAAAAATGTGCCTTAAGCACTATATTCTTAAATTTTTAGCTATATTTTGCCTAAAGGCAGATGTTAAAACTGATGTTCAGAGTCCAAGTAAATCAGCTGAGGTTTTTTCTTTCTGAATTGAAAAAAATTAGGAGTACATTGAGTCCCTAATTCTTTAGGTCCAACTGAGAATTGCTAGCACTTTTATGAAAAACACTTTTCAAGGTCTGTGGAAGTATTTGAATATTATAGATTGACATCCCTTTCCCCCCAAAACAATGACAAATGAATTTTATCGGCTGGGAGCATGATTTTTCTCTTGTCTCTTATGATGGGTGAAAAACGTGATGAAGCAGAATGGCTATGGATGCTTAGCAAAGGTGACTCACTCCTTGTTACCATAAATAGCATCTGTAAGCGTTCCAAAGCCAGTCACTGGAATACAGAATATTATGCCAAAGCAATTAAAATGGAAGTTGAGAGTTAAAACTGTGGATTTGGGGGATTTTTTTTTTTAAATCTATCTCTGTTGCAACATAACAACAAAGCCTGAATGATCTAGTAGATCTAGCTGGTTCATGACTTATGAAAAATAAGAGCATAGAGTACTATAAAATCAAGAGAAATTGCTTTTTATATCTTTTTCTGTTTGCACCTGTAGGAGCAGATAGAACAAAGGAAAGACATGGTGCTGTGGATTTTCCTTGTTACAATAAATACATACCAGATATGCAAGACTACTACATACTTCAAAAAATATAAACACTATAATCATTACAGAACACTTTGAAGCTTTTAACATATTTATAATAAAAATATTTTTTTAGACCCTATGATAAATAAACCTTGCAATGTTTCTTTGGACTAAGTATTAGCTGTGATACTCTTCCCTCTTCTCCTTGCCTTTACAGAAATGAGGGATGAAAAGAATATAAGGTACTTGGATGTTAAATGGTTTTAGCCTGTGTCCCACAATAGAGGTAAATCTGTGCTGGAATTCAGTCCAGTACTGTAATTCACTAGCTATACCTACAATATCAGTAGAAATAGTTCTCTTGTACTTGAACCTAGGTGTTATTTGCAAAGCTAACAGGATTCTCCCCGTTGTAAAGAGAATATTTTAAATTTGCTGGATGAACTAAAACCAAGAAGAACCTAATTCAAGCAGCGAAGGAATGGAGAGACCCTCTTTGCAGGGGGCTGAATCCAAAGATTCCTTTTTTAATTTTCAGGGTTTTATTACTTTCTAAAAATATATCAATTCAAAACCTTTTTTCCTTACCTATTTTTCTGAGCTCAACATTCATATACAAATGCCTCAGACAGCCTATAACTGTAAAATTTAGGGGAAAAAAATGTCCAGAAGAAAAAAACCTTCCAAGTACAACAATATTGCAGTTCTGCAAGGATTTACATATTTACAAAACTGGCTTTGCATACAGGAAGAGGAGTACTTTTATAACTGCTTTCAAATTCAAGGCCTGTGTTAGGAATAGAAGTTAACTGAAATGTAGATTTGAGTGTAATTTCAGTATACTACAAAATAGGAATTGAAATTAAAAGTACATCTTTTTTAAATATCTTACTTTAAAGTGGGTTTTATGTGAAGTAATCTGTCTGGTTTTCTACTATCAAAGAAGTATATGAAATCAGAAAATAACATTAAAATTAGTAAATATGTACACCAAACTTGGACAAAGCTTCAGCTATGAAATGTATTGTTAAACAAAATGCACAGAACAAAAATACTACACTATTTTTGCAAAGTGATTCTTCAGCCAGATCTGATGAAGATTGAACATCTGTTTGATGGAGAACTGTTGTCATTTGGTTCCATCATCCTTCTTGGTGACAGTGACAGCAGCTCCTGTCCAGGAGGCCTCTAGCCTTTGCTTTGAAAGGAACTGAGAACACTGTTTGAGCAATCCCCATTCCAACATTTTCCATTTAGATTAGCAGAGTTGAGACATATGCAAGTTCTTGACTTGTGCATTTCTAGTCAGGCCTTGAGTACCCAGTACAGCAGAGAGAAAACTTCTGTGTGCAGAGCTGAACTAAGCAAAGCCTTTTTAATAAAAAATATTTTCTTCTGTTTTTTTTTTTTTTACCTTCTGAAGCCTTACAATGTAAAATAATCCATATTCTGCTGCAATAAATATTGCAATCAAACGCTGATCGTACTAAAAACCAAATTGATATGAAAATGCATAAGATTATGTGGTAATATTTCCAAAGGTTGCTATCAAAACAACAACACATGGACTTCTGGAAAGTTTAATTAACCTTTGGTGTTTGAAAAGTTACTACTTAGTTCAGCCACCCTGAGGAGATTATCTGGCAAAGAAGTTGGAAAGCTGATGATTTGAATACAAGCACGCAATTATTCTCACTAGTAGATTATGTGCTGATGGGCTCCAATTATATGCCAACCAAGCCTCTTTGAATGATCAAAGAATAAATGTTAAAAATTCCCTTGGCACCCAAGCATGATCCCTAGTGCCATATGTCAGAGCACTTTTCTGTCTAATGCACGTACCTGGAAGACGCTTCTTTTTCATCCTTGCATTACCACCTCTCAGAGTATCCTAAATGATTAAATGAAAGTACAGGCCATTTCTTTGGAGTGTATGTGTTAGTATGTTTGTTACCATGAAATTATTCCAATAGCCTCTTTTATTTAAAGATTACCATACTGCAGGGATGGAACAATCTGATGTTAGCTAGTGACGTTGAAATTATGTTTTATACAAGTCAAGGTCAGTTGGAAGAGGCGTTAAATATCCAACACACACGAGAGAATGATGACTTCTTACAAAGATGCAGGGGAAAAAAATCAGCTTAATCTACTGATTCCAAGATACAACCTGAAAATTTTTCCGTTGCCTCAATGTCTACAGCCTGTTGGCTGTATAATCGTTGTGAGTAAGTGGCTGAGAGCTCAGTCCTGTTATGTGCCTTGGGTGCATCCACAGAAGAGGAGCTGAGTCTGGGAGACTCACATTGTTTGAGATTTTGATCATTCTTTCAAGTCTAAATTGAGACTGTCAAGATCTCTATTTGTTCAGGGATTTTTAACTTTTTCATCATGGAGTACTAACTGTCCCTTGCTACTTCTGATTTGCTTTTAAATTGCTGGGATCAAGGCAGGAGAGGTGGAGGCAACTCCCATGTTTGCAAAATGAAGAACCGTTGCTTCTCCAGGGATTTTTTCCACGTCTGGGAAGGTAATGTACCATTTCTGTATGAAACATTTACACAAATTGTTCCTTATGTTTCACATAAATATGTGACTACTGTTATTTGTCAATGTGTTAATAACGGTACAAGCAGGTACGTAAGACTAATGCCTTTGGATGCTGAATGAGACCAGCCTCAAAGGCAGTCATTCCTTTCCGAGTGACCATGGATTGGAGTGACTGACCTCTCACTCCCATAACCTTCCCTTTGATGAGTGTTACCACAAGTTATTATGCACAGAATTAGACATACACAGTGATTTAAGGTGGTGGGATCTGACCCTCATTAGGTCTTGTTCTACTGTGTCTCTTAGTATTAAAAAAATACTATTGCAAATGTGTGCTACACAGATCAAGTCCCAGAGTGTTAGCATTAATAAAAGGAATATATTTATTTTTAAGGTAAAATCGGTTTGCTTGGTTGGGCAGAAATAAATTTGCTCTACTTCCTGTCAGGAAGTTGCTCTCAGACCCAACCAGCAGATCAAATTCAATGATTCTTAATATATAAGAAGGAGTGTGTTTCCTTGGTTATTATTCCAACATTTAAGATTACAATTTTATGTTTAAGATATTAATATCAAGGTATGTGTATGTATACATATATGCCTATATTGTGTACCACATTTATTTTTTAGATAATGGTATTTTCGTGAATTCATTCTAAGCATTCAGAAGAATAAAGCATAACATACACATCAGTGTGGCTGTAAGAAATTCCAGGGTTTAATTTGAAGGGGTTTGAGAAGAAGATTAGCAATATAGAGGGAGAGATTTGAGTCAAACTTTCAGAAAGATGCCTTTCCTTTCTTCTGTTGCAGACTTTGGATGCCCTGCAGATTTGCCCTTCCTATTTCAGTATCCTTAGGTAGAATCTGAAGCCTTGTTTGGAGGACAGAAAGGAAATGTGGGTGGCTGGACATACACCCTGTGGAAACTTGTCTTCCTTGCCTGTGACACTGAAGAGAGAGAACTATTTCATGGATGACTTTAGACCACATTGGAATAGCAGGTATTTTGTCATGCTCTCTTTGATAAAAATAATTATAAAAATATAAATATAGATAATCTTGAATCTTCTAGACCTATGATGTAGACTGTAATAAAAAAAAAGTCACCTTAATTTCATATGTACAATGCAAATGTGAACAGAACTCAAAAGGGCTTAATTCATCCTTGTTCTAACTCTCTTGATTTAATTAGCATTAGACCATGCATTGATTTGTTTAAATATTGTTTACATCTATATTGTAAACTAAACATAATATAATCTGTTATATGTAAACATAATATAACCTGTAATATATCTGCACATCACCTGGAACATATAAAGTAATAGCAGGACATTAGAAAACTCGTGGTTCAAATGCTTTGAATTTCCTGATTAATAATATAAAAAGTCAAAATAAGAATTCAATTCATGCTTAAAAAAACAAAATTATGAAAACAACATCTGTTATTTTGAAAGCTCGTATTTGCAGGCAGCATGTTTTTAATACCATTCTGATCTAGTAAAAATAGAATTTTTTATACATTATATAAACTGTAGGTTCATCTGTTAATAACAACCTCCCTTTTGCTGCAAGCATATAATTAAAGCAATAGTCTAATCAGATTTTCAGTTTTCCGACAGTCACGCTGGAAATTATGAATTAAAACACAATGGTGTAATTTTTGTATATGTTTACTCCTCCAGAGGTTGAGGGACCTCACAGGGTGCCATTAAGAAGTCAGATCCTATCAGGAGTTAACCACATGATGGTTGTTGAGAAATTACAGAGCAACCCCAATGACTGGAGTACTGCAGTGCATTAACTGTTAAACAAGTGATAAATGTTCATCTGCTCCATCTGTTTCCCCAAATGTTCATGTGTAGGCATTGGGATCCTCATCTTGGTTATGTTTCCTGGGTGCTAAAATAATACAAACAAATTATACAAAGGGGAAAAAAAAAAAAGTTGGTAAAATTCTGTACTTTAAAAGTTAATCTTTGTTCACTACATATGTTCTTGAAATACCCATTATCTTCAGACTGATGCTGACAAACAGGGATGTTATATTGGCTCCAGGTCCCCCAAATATTTGTCCTACTCCTCTCACAGAGGTTCCCACCCATGCTGAGATGTTTAAAGTAGTCACTCAGCAATTCCATACTGAAAGTTCAGTGTTTTAAACATGTTAGTGATATAAGTTTCTATCTTTAAAAGTAAACTAGCTATCAGCAATATCTGTTTAATTGCTCCTGTAGCAGTTCAGTTATTTCTGCATTGATAGCGTGAATGTCCTGGATGTGGGAACCTGTTCTAGGTACAGCATGGAAAGGAGATGGTAATAATCATCTCCTTCTGTCAATCAGTCTTTATTTTGTAACATTTTAGCTACAGTACTATAGGAAGGTGAACTACTCTGAACACTCCATGAAGATTAAAACAAAATCCTATTTGCCTCACCTATTTGAATAAAGGATTTTTCCAAATATGCAGCCCATTACTCAATTCAAATGATTCTTCCTTGTTTTGGTTTCACTGTGAGATTTAAAAAAACTTAAAACCTTTCTCATCAACTCCAAGCTTTCCTCTAGGCAATCTTTGTCTATCACTAATCGCAATTAGTGTTGCTTGTTTACTTAACGACAAGCTAGCAGTTTAAAATAAGCTGTCTCATAACTCCTGCTCCAGCGTAAGAATAACAAAGCTAAAACAATCAGTCTGTTTCATCCCAGGTCCAGGCAGAGAGAAATTCCTTTTGAAACCTGTAATGGCAGGTGGGAGGTCAAGTAGAGTTCTGCTTTTTGGATGGCTTTTGCAGTAGTGTCTCAAAAGCTCTAGGATCCCTTCATGAATCATCCTCATACAGCAAGACTCTGTAAAGAATTTAGGAGGTGAATGTAGGACTTAGAGCTGAAATGTATGAAGAAAAAAAATCTTATTCAAAGCCTTTGTCTCTTAGGTACCTGCATACCTGAAGTTCTCTATTCTGAGAACCTTATCACCTCTTTTTAGTCTGAGTCTGGAGAAAATTTAAAAAATACTCTTCCTTTGCCAAAGTCACCATGGCCATGTCTAGATGGGATCCGAGAGTACTTCTAAGTCTCTTGTGCCACAGGCGAGACAGAGTGAATGACAACCCACAGTGGATCTGGATGCTAAGGTTTATTTAAGAACTAGCGAGATCAGAGTTTTATCTGAGGCACCCACTCCCTTCTGCCCTCAGTGCTACAGTCTCTAGATCTTGCCATCCCTTCCCGGCAGTGAGGTCACTGCTGGCCTAAGTTGAGTTGGTTCCTACTGTGCTGCTGCTCATCATGACCCCACTTGGGTGTTAGGGGCCAAAATCATTGGGCATCCCCCTGCATTCATCTCCATGCAGCTCTGGTCTCCAGAACTTCCCCCACTGCTAGGACACTTCCTTCAGTCAAGATCTTCACCTTGAGTCCCCAAAGCTCTGTTTTCCAGGCCTAAAGAGTCTATGTGGGGAAGCCCAAAGCTAACCCAAAGGTTAGTTTCCAAATTGTTTGGTTTGGTTCATGTCTCTGTACTAACAGGGGGATTCAGGATGTACCACATTTGTTTAGTCCAGGTATTATAAAAGTCTATAGACAACCCATCCTGGTTGCAGCTAGAAAGTAGCAGATTTCTGCATGAGAGCTCAGAATTTCAGCCTGGGACATTCACCCCCCAACACGACCCAATTATCTGCGACCTGTTTGCATTCACAATTTGAGCTGTTTTTCTCTACCCTGCATGTTCTCTAACTCTGCACTTGGATGACATGTATCATGAGAGTAGAATCACCATCTCCCAAGAGAACTGAGCTTTCAGGAGCAATCCAGGACTTCAGTCACCTGTACTAGGTAACACTTACCCGTGTGGGTGACTTTGGAAACCTCCTGAGGTATCTTAACTGGCCTGTGAAACCCAAGCTCCTAATGATCCTGTAGCACATTCCAAAAATAACCAGCTAGACTCCCACCAGATCTTGCTTACTGCTTGTTTCCTGGCTTTCTCCATGTTCAAAGACTTGCCTTTTATTGGTTTCTGCTACAGACAGCATCATGGTTAAAATATTATAACTTGAGCTTAGAAACTTCTGTTGGATTTTTAGCAGTAGTACAGACTTCCAGTGGGGCTTCCCCTGTCCCTCTGCAACTCAGTTCCACTTTTGCCAAACCTGTGTAATACTCTTTTCTACTAAGGGAATACCGTATGCATAAAGGAGCAAATTATAAAGGACAGAAAACATGAGCATACTTCAGAGTTTCTTTTTGGTGTTGCTTTATTGCAGCATTCTGGAAGAATATTTAGCGTATTTTATTGATATCCTTTTGTAGACGGTAACTGAAAACAATGTTAGCAAGTAAACATGTTTAGAAGTGCATGCTTTCTTCAGGGAGGGTTTATAAAGCAGCTTATTATGCTCAGATCCTCTCTTCCAGCTCCCCTGATATCTTTGTGTCTTCACTGTGCTCCAAATACCATCTGCTGCTGCTTATGTGCCTCATCACTGAAATGTAAACTGAAATTCCTCCACGCTGGCACAAGAAGTATACACTGAAGAAATATCATCTTCCTCTGTTGGTGAAAAACAAAATCAGAACCACATGACCATGGCAGCTATGGGATGTAAAATATTCATGGTGACCTGTGGGGTCCTAGAAGTTCTTTTCTAAGCTTCATAATGCAGTAAACACGGCACCCGTTTTTTTTTTTTTTTTTGTTTAGG
>VYXH01009414.1:104385-222246 GCA_013397275.1 Burhinus bistriatus
TTTTTTTAGCCTTATAATGCAGGAAAACCGGCCCCCCGTTTTTTTTTTTTTTTTTTGTTTAGGTTAATTCACGCTTACAGCTTCTACAAACTGGGTGGAATAATTCTTAACAGGGGAAAATCAGTGTAATGAACACATTAACTCTGTTTTTCCTAAAGACCAAATACAGTTTTTCTCATGGTCAAGCAGCATGCTCTATGTGTGGGAAGTTTCTGCGCTCTCCCGCTGCTGAGAGCTTCCTCTGTGCAGCAGACCAGAGGGCCAAGCAGCTTCTCTCTTCTGGGCTCCAGGCACTATACTCTGAAACTACCTGATTCATGAAGCGCAAAATGCACAAAGTGCAGCTTGATATCGAGCTGACTCTAAGTGGAAGATTTCAGTTGGTTCAGTAAACATTTTGATTACTGTTAAGTGTTTTGGTTTTGATTAAAAATGCCTAGAAGAAATCTTCCCTTGCTTGGGAAACGGCAACTTTGAAACCCATTGCGCTGTAAATCAGCATTGTATAACTGCAACTGGGACCTGAAGACAGTTTTGTGCTGCTGAAAGACCAGTCGAGCTAGCTAGAATGGGGAAGGTGGTTCAGGACTGGGATGGCTTACTTCTGTTGTCCCTCAGGCACTGGAAGTAGCTGGTCTCTAACTGGCCCACCATGTGTCAAAGGTGGCTGTTTACTTTTTGGTGGTGTACAGCACTTATGCTGAGGTTTACTAATTTAGCAGAAGATAATATTAAGTACTGAAAATTAAATACATAGGGAAAAGTGGGGGTTTGTTTTCTGCTGTCCTCTTTTTGGGTTCTTGTTTATTATCCTTAAGCTTTTCTCCATATTTTTATGAGATAAGACTCTAACTTTTTAATTGTAGCTGAAATGTTCTGGTATTCTAAAACTATGGATAAAAAACCTCAAATAAAACAGTAAGTAATGTGAAAATCAACAATGGTGAAACACTTAGCCAATAAAACTCTTGGATCCTCTAATTTATGGGTCTATTGGCTTTTGTTTGGGTGAAGAATGCGGGACATGTATAAGTTGATCTGAACAGAAAAGTGATATCTGCAGTTGCCTTTTCGCTTATTCTTCTATAGAAACGTCTTAATCTAGTTTCACTGAAAGCTTCCCAAAACATTTGTTATTGGCTAAGCGGCATTTAGTGGATTGGATTTGGGATAGTACCCTCCCACACCTAAGGAATGTTACAGTGATAAAAGAATGCCAAGTCTTCTTATTTTATTTCCTATATCTTAAAGTGAAATCGGCACTATAATTAGATAATTTGAAAATTTAATAGAACTTTTGTCCTTGAATTAATACAGACAGATCACAAGGACAAGTCTGAGCCAGGAGATGAAATAGAGAAAGGATAGTGTAAACTGCATGGAGTCGCTGTATAATAGCCATTTTCAGTGTTCTTGTAATAGGTACTGTCTAATAATTACACATTGCCTAGGGAGAATTCATCAGCTTGGTGTAACAAATAATAAAGCACGTTATCATGATGTGTATGAATTAAGTTAGAATCTCGAAAAGTACAGAAGTTCAGTAATTATTCTAGGAAACTCAATCTGCATTAGTAATTTCACCAAAATGAGGGCATGTATTAGGTCCCTTATTGCAGAATAATGGAATTGTCTTTAATAAAAAAATAGAGGTTTGATTGTAGAGCGAGATGGTAGACTTTCATTGTTTTGGCTGTAATAAAGACAGATGCATGACATTATGTATTTAAAATGAACGGTTTTACTCGCTAAAGCAATACACATTATATCTGGTATATACATAACACCAGACTGATAGATTGCTGGGAAGACAGAAAGAATGTCAGTTTGCACTACCACAATAGCATCACTTCAAATGGCCCCTACCAGTGTAAATGAGATAATAATCCTGGCTCTCGATCCACTATATTTAAGCTAATAGGATCCATTTCTTTTTTTACATACACTAGCACAATTTCCACTGAAGTCAATGGGTCAAAGCGTGCTTTTAAACTCAGTTGCCCAACCCCATACATTTGAGTGTAGGGATGGTGGAATTTAGCCGGCTGGCTCATTTGATGCAGTGACTTTCCTGCCATTTGCAGGCCAAACTAGCTGACATGTCCATTAGACCTATGGCTGTTACAGTTGTACAGTGCTCCATAATTCTTTTGATCAATTAAGAAATAAAAGTGCTCCTGAAATTTAATTTGCTGTATCTTTGTAGGCTTTTTTTCCCCAGTATAATGAATCCTGAGTAGTGTAATTATCTTTAGAAGAGGCACTAAATAAAGCTACCAATTTAAAATATTGAACAAAGTATAGATTTGTGGGCAAAATGTAGCTTGTGCAAAGAATTATTCTATCTCCCTCAGTATCTGATGAAAATGCTGCTTGTCCTCTAGGAGTGTATATTATAATGTTCTTCAAACTTCTTATCCATTAAAAAAAGACATTACCATTACAAAACGTTAAATGGAAGAGTCTTACATTACAAAAAGTTATAAAACCTGCCATATGAATGGAAATAAGTGTGCATACACATCCAGTCAACAATTACTAGCAACAGTTGGCTAGAATGTAGACCAGAATAGGCCTCGATAAAATGTAATTAAAGTTATAAAGGTTATAAAAATATAAGGTTGGTGTCTCCCTTTCTATCAGACTTTACAGATGGCTTTGCCACTTCTTTAAGAAAATTTTGTTTTTAGATTATGATAGTTCTTGACCAGCATGTACTGATTTGAAGAGTGAAGTAAGTAGTTAAAGGGAAGAAAGATTGTTCTGTGGTTACTGTACAGACTTCTGAATTACTCTTCCTGGATTCCAGTTCTGGATACACTATCAATTTCCTATAGAACCTAGAGAAGTCCTGAATTCATTTGATAACCACACTCTAAGTGACCCATATAGGTCTTTATTTAGAAAGAAATTGGATGTCTTGGGGTGCACGTAGGCAATACTGAATTTTTCAAAAGTACCTCAGTCCCTAGCTTCATCTTTAGGTGCTTAAATATCTCTAAAATGTAGTTCTGAGAAATCAAGTTCCATTAAATTTAAATGAAACGCAGACTATATGCGCACTGGTAGTGCTTTCCTGGTATGGAAATATCAATATTCTAATGCAGATAAGTGCTACAAGAGGAAACGCAGTAGGAACTGTAAAGTGATGCATATTAAGTCAGCACCAGTACATGAAATGACCCTCTGAGTGGAACAAGCTAAATCATTCAAATTCCAGATATACTGGTCAAGCAGCATTAATGCGAGGAACTCTGCTGATGCAGCATGTCAGTCAGGCATAATAACAGTACCCTGCATTAGCTTAACTGTATCAATAGAAACTCACACACAGGACCTACCCTTAGCTCCTAAATGACTTGTGAAGTGTCACTTAAACTCTGAAACCATGTAGGCACCCTTTGGAAGGGTGCATTTTTGTTCCTAAACACTCCCTTCGATATACTCTCTGTTGAAAATTATGAGAGTCCTTTCCAGACCGAAGAATTGTGCCTGCTAGACACAACACAAGGAGTGGGGATGTTGTGGTGCAGATGCCTTTACAGGCCCAAAGGCAGGGCATCCTCTTGGGACAGGGGTTCAAGACCTCTCAGCTGACAATTAAGTTGGAACACAAGTATCCCATTCTAGGTCATTCATAGACTTTTGGATAGAAGGTTGGCAGCGTCCTACCAAGGCATGGAGGTGTGGTTTCCTTAGTTTCTCTTGCTCTTCCTCTTGGAGGTCTCTGTTAGTTCAAAGTCCTTGAGGAGTTGAAATTTGCAGTGCACACAGTGTGCAGATATTAGATTTATCTTAGAAATATTGCCACAATTTGATAGTGAGGTATCCACAGAGACCAAGAAGAGATAATTAACTTTGGTGCTTGACTGTCTCTTTCAACTAGATATTATTTCACCAATTTACATGACAGTCTTAAAGGACAGAACACTTTTTTAAGAAAAAAACAAATCTATGGAATGAGCAAGAAGGTTTTGGTGTCCTGCCAAGGTGCGACTGCATGAAACCTTGCCTGTAGGGTGCTTTGACGTCTTTAGAGAAAAGTGCATTAAAACTGCAGGTGGTTGTTATGAAACATACAGAGACTTCCCCCCTCAAATTTTCCTCTTGCATTGTCTGTGACTATCACCTAATTTCCTATTTGGCTTCCATCCGCAGTTCTTTCTAATGCAATTGCCTGTTGGCAAAACTGCTTTACACGCTGTCTTTGTCCAGACAGTTACCAAGCACTAAACCTCCTCATATATCACAGAAGTTTCTTCATATTTTTAGATCTGTGGGAATACTTAAAAAATTAGTTTTTAAGGGGAATATTACTCAGCTTCTTTGTAATTGACTTTGACCTTCTGTCACATTTTTGTGCGTGTTCTACAAGCCCATGGGTATGCCTGGTTTTGTTTGGATTGCTGGCTTCTCGGATAGGAAGGAAAGATCCTGAATTCTCTTGCTTCTAGCAGCTGAGAGGATTTAATACCTCACTGTGGCTGAGATACTGGAATGGGAATGGTAGTAATGTTGTATTCTGATTACCTAAACACAATTTCAACATGGACACAGCTTAATTTTTAAAGCAACAATTGTCTTTATGTGCTCCTAAGTGAACTAAATGCAATCCCTTTTCCTTCCTGTTCTTTACACTAGACCTCATTCAGTCTTGAAGCAGTGATGGGAGAAGTGCTTAATTTTCATTAGAAATACTTAAAACACTTTGGGAGCTTGCTCCTCTGTGCTGCACTGCCGCATGCAGGTATTTATTCGAGCCTCTACTGAGTGCTTAGAAGTCATCTTTATGTTAAGACACTCCTGTACCCAGCTGCTTCTCTGCCTCCTGACGTTACTATACTGCCCTTAACCTTCCTTTTGCAGGCTTTGAGGTCAAGGCCCGTGTACGCAGTCTGCTCAGGATCCCGCGCTCAGCTTTGCACCGCAAGCACGGCCACCCGAGAGCTGCCTGGGAGCTCTGCCTGCGCCAGCCGCTGCCAAACCCCCTCCATCAGTCTTGAACTTTGAGCATGGCCCATTCACTTTAGCTGGGCATTTCAGCTGGGGAAAATTTGGCTGCACATTTCCTGTAAGTGATGGAGAACAGCACATGCTTTACCCAATTTATTATAGAGTTTCACCTTCCTCTTGTTCTCTTGTCACTGAGTTGCAGGTAAGTAAGATGATCGCAATTACTGAAAGCCCTGTGGTTTGTGCAGCGTTAGATTTTTCTATAATGAGCCGTCATTATGATTTGGGAGAAGCTTGTTTTGCTTGAACGGTTTATCAGAGGTTTGGTGTCTGTTAATTGTTTCTTGTTGTTGGTTTGTTTTTGTGTGGTGTTGTTTGTTTTTTTTTTCTCCTTTCTTCATTTTTATTCTCTGACTGTTCTGTTTGGATTCCAAGAGAGAGGTATTTTTTTGTTTATCTAATACTTTAATTAAACTACTCTACAGTCTTATTCAAGCATATCACTGTTGGTATTAAATAATAGAAACAAATTGCCAGCTGCAGGACAAAAGTCGGACATGTTTTGAAGGAAGCTATGCAGTGTTACTGATGCAAATTTATACTGATTCGCTGCAAATATACAACAGTGTTTTGACACGGGGAGGAAAAAATTTCTCCAATGTAGATGGTGCAGTTGTGGAAAGAAGACACACAGTGGAAAAAGGTGTCTTGTGTGTGTAGCACTCGTTGCACTTGTTTCTTTAGTGGGATGTCAGAACACAGCCCTGCAGATGTCAGACAATGTGCCTCTCGCTCTCCTAGGAAGCATTGATCTTCATTCTTAGACTGAACTTTGTGCATCAGTTGCCTTTGCCCTGTACCACCTAGGGATTTGCTGGGCGCATTGTGAGGGGGACGCAGGTTTCCACCAGTCCATAAGTGCAGCTGTGGGCTGGCGCTCCTGCGTCAGTGGACATGTGTATTTACTGCCACAAAACTGGATCTCCATCGGATACTGATGAGTTCAGTGGCTGTGCATCTGGTTGTCTATGGTCAGAATGGTTTAACAAACGCTACACACTTGTTTGTAAGCACAGTTTAATTTTAATAGCAGGAATAAAGCAAACCCAATAGGATAGTCTGTGGACCTGTGCTGCAAACTGGGTTACTGAAGAGGCACAGACTGTAAACAGATGTTTTGGAGTTGTTATTTGATACTCCAATCAGTTGCCAACAGCTTGCCTGGCTGAGTGCAACCCTCAACTCTTTGTGTAGTCGGTTCCCAGGTTTCTCAGTTTTTCTAATGACCTGTTTGGGGAGCTCTGTGGGACACGCACAGACTCTTCCAAATCAAAAGCTCTCTCCCTTTCCCTCCAGTGTTTGCTGGGAGATATATATCTGCAGTTTTTGTTTTGCTTCCCTGTTTTTTTTTTCCCAAGATTTATGTAGCATCCTATGGTCATACAGTATGCATCTGATTTAACAGGGCAATACAAACTTGCTGTATCTGACTACTGGAAAATGCCACCTCCATAAACGCCAGCCTGGATCCTTAATTCTGTCCTTGCCCCTGATTTATGTGGCCTTAGTCAAATCACTTGAGCCAGAAGGATGAAAACATTTACTTGCCTGCAGATACACGTTACTGCTTTGTGGGTTAAGAACCTTGGTAGATTCTGTACATGTTATTAATTTAAATTTGATGACTAGCTTTCACTTGTATGCTAGTGTCCTAAATATATTTGAATTACCTATTTATTTACCATGATTTCCTCTTTTCTTCTAAGTTGGCCAGCTAACACCCCATGGACTTGTTATTGTGAAGACGAAGTAGCTGGTGGCTGCACAGTGCTTTGCAAGTGTCTGGAGATACATACATATTTGAAAAGAATTGAATACTCCTCCATTACTTATGTTGCTTGTTGTCTCACACATTGCACTGCATGCTAACAACAAAAATGTTTTTTATAACACAGGTAGTGTAAGGTTTAATGTCTTTTAAGGCATTGTAGCTGTGATTAGAGGACTGAGGTATGTGATACGACTGATCTAAGCAGTCCATAGGAATGTCCCTTACTTCACCTTGCTGCATGCTTTTATTTTCTTAACAGACCAAAATATTTCTAAAATAGATAGGATTTCTTAAAATAACAGGCAGAGCTCACTGGATTTTACCCATTTTAATATGGTAGTCTTTACTTGAATAATTCAGTGTGACATGTAGCATCCAGATATGCAACTTGAATTCCAAAACTAGTTCATATGTGCATGATAATTCTCAGTAAGTCACTGAAGGTTTTGCATTTTTAAAACATAACCTCCTGGTAGTGAAGAGGATCAAAAAACCCCATTCTTGTTGCACACAGAAAAGGAAACAGGAGATTCAAGTTCTGGATAAGGTCTGAATGTTTATAGTTATAGATTAGACTTGAATCTATACTTGTATTTGCTATGTTTTCCTTCAATTTAAGCCAGTTAAACTGGATAAGTGTCAGAGATGCAGCGTGCAGTGATTGTCTGCATTCGTCAAAGAAACCTGCTCCAGTGAAAACCTGAGGCACAAAATAGTTATCAATTACTATTTCTTTCTAGCATGAATAAAGTAATGTAACTTTGAAGTATGTAACAGGAATGTATAGGGACACATGGGAGCAGAGGCCCTGCAGAAGCAGGCAGGGGTTGAGGAGCTTCTCTGCAGTTTGCAGGGGCTGCGAGCACACTCAGCCTTCCTCTCTGCCGCCTTGTCACTCCATCCCTGGGCAGACAGACCAGTGCTGTGCGACACACTGGGAAAGAGTCACAGACAAGGAGAGAGGTGTCCAAAGGAAGCAGATACAGTCCTTTCTGCAGTAAAATCTGTCTCCTTGTCAGGGCGTGCAGGGCTACTGCGTGCCTGGGCTTCCCTGAAGTGGCTTTGTTTGGTGCATTTAGACTTTGTCCAAGTACAATTTGAGGTTAAGGGAGTGGTCGCTGAGGATTTCCCAGTGCCTGGCAATGTGGCAGGAGCTACTGTTGGGTGCTTGCAGCATGTGCACACATCGAGTTTTACAGCTGGAGTGCGCCGGGTCTGACGTGCACCTCCTGTGTGGCGAGTGGGAGCCTGGGCACGGTGTGTTACCCCGAGGAGCGCGGCTGTAGTGCCGGAGGTCCTTGCCATCCCTTTTGGCTCAGGAAATCCAGACAAGTGGGATTTCTTAGTCCTGTGTGCATGTGTAACTGCCTGATTTCCCCTGAATGAGCTTCGATTATGGATGGGAAAAAAAGGTTTTTTCTGAATTGCAGATTAAGTCAGACCACGAGTTTCTCAAATAGGACTTTTGAAAAAATCCTTGACATTATACCATAATAAAACAATCTCTGTCTTAGAATGTAAATGGCTTAACAGTTGAGCTTTGTAGCTAAATTGCATTTTCTGCAATATCAAGCCATTGCTACAAGAAATAAAGCAGGAAGAAAATAATAGCAAATCATACTGACGCTATAAGCAGCACAGAGTACAAGAATGAAAAAGCACAACATCATTGTTTCTTACCACTTCTCTTAATCTCTCATGAAGTTCCTTTGTATGACCTTTAGCCACTTTTACTTGATGATATATGGTGTAGTACTCATGGGCAGAGAGTAAGTCCGTTAATCTTTCTGTCAGAGGAGTACTCTTGCAATTCACACAGTAGCTAGAATTAGAGACTGGTGAAGCTACAGATGAGACGTCGTGTTCTGCAGCAAGGAGGCTTATTAATTTTACCCATGCTGGTGCTCCAGAATTGACCATCTGGTTCTGTAAATAACAAAATTAATTTACGTGTTGACCAACTAGCAGCAGTTTCCATTATGCTAAACACCTGTTATCACTTAAAGCCATTTTACTGAATGTGATGTATTAGCTGTATATTATTGGCGCTAAGGATGCATGCAAAAATATGTCATCCACTTACATGGTTCAGATGTTGCTTAAAAAATCTATTGAATTTGCTGAAGAGTTTATGCAAGAAACAATTGTATTTAGGAGGATCAGCAGACAGCATTCTTAATTATCTTAAATATTTCTGATTACTGCATTCAAAATACACTCTCCTGTCTGTTGTGGTATAGGATGTGTGTGAGAATGATTATATACTGTATTCCAGTGGCTCTTCTTGTTTGTCTCAGACTTTTGTCCAGTAATTAAGGAGATATGTGTAGATATCATGATATTTTTATTACTATCAGGTGCAAAAAGATCCAGGGAAAACTGGTAGAATTTGCCAGCAAATGTCACCAGAAAAATCTTGCAATAGTGTCTTATTTGGAGAATGAGTAAGAGTTTAGTCTTTCAAGAAATGGTTTGTTGCTGCAACGATATTTTAGTTCCTAAAGGTCTGCGGTTTTAGAATTACAGAATACCAGGTTGGAAGGGACCTCAAGGATCACCTGGTCCAACATTTGCAAAAGCACAGTCTACAAAAGATGGCCCAGCACCCTGTCTAGGTGAGTCTTAAAAGTGTCCAATGTTGTGGAATCCACCACTTCCCTTGGGAGATTATTCCAACGACTGACTATTCTCATTGTGAAAAATTTTCCTTTTGTGTCCAATCAGAATCTCCCCAGGATTAACTTGTACTCACTACCCTTCATCTTTTCCATGTGACTCCTTGTAAAAGGGGAGTCTTCATCTTCCATTGGGCCCAATACGGATCCCAGGGACCCCACTTGTGACAGGTTGCCAGTTTGAAAAAGAGCTATTTACTATCACCATCTGGATGCAACCTGTCAGCCAGCTCCCCACTCACCGCACAGACCACTTGTCTAGACCGTAATGCGTCAGTTTCTCTAGGAGCAGGCTGTAGGGAACTCCGTTAAAAGCCTTGGAGAAATCCAGAATATTGTTGCATAGCGCTCCATGAAGGAAAAAGTCCTTCAGACGACAGGAAAAAATCTTTCAGATGACAAGAAACTTGATTTATGCTTTATTATCTGTTTTGTAGATTGAACTGAAGACTAGAAAACTTCCTGAAAAATTAGAACTTATTATGGACTAAAATTTCAGGAAGGTGGGATGGCCTATATAGTGCCTCTGACTATTTTGCTCTCAGCCAGCTGCATAGCCACAAATAAAATCTTTTTTGTAACACAATGGACTTCATCTCCTAATTTGTCCCAAACTGGGTAATCAGCAAGCCTCTTGTCTGAGGTCTAGACAGAAATTCAATACAAAAATGAGAGACAGCAAAATTACCAGTTTAGAAAAGAGGCATATGTCTGTCTTCCAGCTAGATTTTTTTTTTTTTAATCTTGCTGTGTCTTTTACTGACAATTTGCTTTTCATATTTATATTAAACAGTAACACAGTTTTTCTTTCGCTTCAGTGCTTTCAGTCTCACTTCAATGTATGTGAAAAGTTTGCTATGAACATTCAAGTTGAAGACGATGTTTTGTTAGGTTTCCATGTGTCTTGTAGTCCTGGCTGGATACGTATAAGAGTTAGATGTGTGTAACCAAAGCAACATAATTGAACTAGAAGTTCATAACATAACTGAACTAGAAGTTTGCATCCCACCAATCATCTTTGGAATCATCTAGAAGTTTCCAGAATAAAAATCACTGCTCTACAAATGTTAACATATGGGCTTTTCTAGTTAGCTCTGCCCTTACATGTAATAAATGTTCTTAAAGGTTTTAGTTCATAGTAAAACAAACTAACACTGTGTGGGTCAGTTGCTGCATATGAAAAATTCCTTTGAAATGGAGTATTTCATCCAGGGAAAAAGTTAAGGTGACCTGTCCAAAGGCAATGTGGACTTTAGAAATGGTTGTTCAGCAAGGAGGCATACCTCTTTAAGCAACTGTCCATGAGGATCCTCAATCCATTTCAAATACAGCAAGTGGGAACATAAGTTGAAAGCAGAAATAGCAAAGAAGGAAGTCAAGCATGAACAAAAAGAGGCAAATAAAACTTTTCAATTAGTCAAATACTTAATTGCTCAGCTCCCTCTTGGGTATGATAGAATGACAAGAGAAAGCAGAGGGCCCTGAATTTTAAATTTGCTCATGTGTGACGCTTCTGTCTCTCTAGACATTCACAAACTACTGTTTAAAGCTTGTAATGTTAAACAAACTTTAATGTTGATCAATTCAGATGGATACACCTTTTAGGGTTTGAGATATCAAAATGTAATAATGACTACTGTATACTGATCACAGAAAAACTCAGGTTGGAAGGGACATCTGGAGGTTATCTAGTTCAGCCTCAATGCTGCTGACATGAACTTCTGTTGACAAGGCATGACCTCATGTAGAACAGTGAAAACATATTAGAGAGAAATTAAACTAAAACTCAAACATAATTTCAGAAACTGACATGCACAATTTTTAAAACCAACCAAATCAGAGATTAAATTTTGCTGCAAGCTCAAAATTTATTTTTATTTCAAATCAAAATAAAAAGATAAATATATTTTAAAATTTCCTATTGTAAAGAAAATTATTTTCTTTTCAGTCAGTTGAAAGACATTTTCCTGTTAAAAAGGCAAAACTGTTCAGGAGCAAACCCTTAATTCTTTTGGGTGAAAAACGTGGCAATTATTCTTGTAAACATGGCCAAAATACAGGAGTGTGGGAAGTATGGTATAGACAAAGCTATCATTTCCCATTCACCCTAATCAAGAAAGAGGATGAAGCATCTCTGAGGTGTGATCCAGGCAGTGGGTGGTCGTATTACTCATATGAAGATGCACCTCTCCACTGGCTTCAGAAGTAGACATGGTGACTCAGCAATAAAGGTCTAAATGGATCTGGAAGGAGCTGTACCCTGAAAGTACCTTTTCCTTTCTTGTAAGTTTAAATGAAGCCTGACATGACCAGCTCAGATAAAAATGTCTACATCTGATTGAAAGAAACCCATCCCAGAAGTGAAGCAGTGTTAACAACCAGCTGAGGGATAAAAACTAGTTATTACCTTACAGTAATAGCAATTTTTTCAAGTACATTAACTGCTGACATTGTCTTGCCAGTAGGCTTTGGCCACAAAATCTGATCTTTTGTGTATAAAAGCCTGTGCATATAAAGAGAAGAATCTATGAGATGTCTTGAAGAGGAAGGTTACATGAAGTGAAATAACTACTCTTTTTCCACATGATTTTGCAACTAAATTCATGAACAAAAAAAAAGTAATTGCACTGTGGTACACATTTGTCATAACTGTTTCTCAAGGACAAAATGTCTATACAGACAAATAAAAAAAAAAAGGTGTAGACAAGTTGTGTCTCTGGAGGTTTAAACATTTTTTTTTAAAAAAAACCTAACTGTTTTGTGTTTTGAGGGGTTTTTGTTTGTTTGTTTGGTTTGTTTTGTTTTAAAGTAAATGCCAGTGACACTGGATGTCTTTTTTGGAGGTATTGCACGTTTAATTAGCCACATTCACTCTTCTTGAAGTGGAGGAGAGGTAAGTGAAACTATCATCTGTTTCTCCTGGCACTTTGGACTGATTTGATAGTAAGGCATTTGCCCTAGAGGAGAGAGGTATTGTGTCTGCACAGAGCTGAACAAATGTTTTTTAATTAATAATTTATTCAGCTCATGCATTTCTTTGTCTGCATGTAACAGAACGCTCCTGGGAAGATCACTGAAAGCAGAGGTTGAACTTGGGACCTTGAATCTGAAACCCCGAATGTCTACTGCCAAAAGCCTCATCTTCGTCTAACAAAGCTACTTTGGCATCATAACCTGTGATGGGGTCCCTCCATTCTGGAGAGGGTTGTTTCCCTGGGTATCAGTCAATCAGTGTTTAACTGGCTGACTGACACCTAGCCAAATTCAGTCTTTTATTAAATAATTCATTAAATTTATTAAATTATGTGGGGCCTATTTAGATGACCCAAATTAGCATAATGTTAATAATATACCATGTTTAACAGAAGAAATACAAGCTGCAGTTTTTCCCTGCCAAGTTTCCAGTCCAGTTTCTTGCTGGGGTTGCTGGGTCAGTGCGATAGACGGTGAGCAGTCATTTCCATCCTCTGTCCCTCTCAAGGCAGCTTGTGTCCATGTCGTGGGACCCCAAACTCAGCTGGAGTTAACCCAGAAGAACAGGACAATTTTGGGTAGTCATGAGTTTTGAGGGGAGGGATTTCCCCGTCTCTCCTGTGACTTGCCAATGTTTTGAGCTGCCTTGATCCGATGTTGCTGAGATTTTTACGAAATTCTTACTAACATACCTAGAAAGCAAGAGAAACCATGCCAAGCAAGGCCAAAGACTAGCTCAGTCTCCTGCCCTTGACAGGGCAGGGCAGCAAATACCTGGGGAGAGGACATGAGGACAGGGACAACCATCAAATGGTGCTTCTCTCCCCTGTAGGAACTTGCAGGTTTGGCAGAGTTCCCAGCCCAGGCACTGCCCACAGGCTGTATCCATTCAGAATGATCAAAGTTCAATCAAAAGTTAATTACAGCTTTTGGCTCCTTGTGCTGACATCAGCAAAGCGGCAGAGATTTCTGGGAAGTTTGGTAAGGTGGTTTTGCGTACTTGTATAATTACAGTGCGACAGTGCTGCTTGTTTGCCAGGAGCTGCATGAGCAAGGTCACGCCACGACAGCAGGGCTAGCTGTGTACCTTGTCTGCAGATGGAGAGGAGCTTTCTTAAGAATCTTAGCTATAAAGAGTCGTTGCCAGAATCATTTCAGAGGACTATTCTTCTCCTGGAAGCGCTTTCAAGCATTATGTTATGAGCATTTATGGAGGGACAGCGGAGGTTTTTCCAGCCTAGCCTGACACATCAGGTGATGTTGTTTGTTTCTGCTGCCGCGCTGGATGAGCAGTAACTCTGCTTCCAGTGGGAGAGCCAGTGTTTGTGAGCATCATGGTTTCTGAGAAAAGCCCCTCCAGTCACACTTATTTGTTTAAATTTTTCACAGAAGAGAAACTCAGAAGGGCCACAAGTGCAGTTAGAAGATTATTAATTCACGCCTTTTGTGCAGACTTTGTCTGCCTCCCTGACCGAAGAAAGTAAAACAGCCTCAGTGGTGCGGTGTACAGGAATGTAATAAATGCCAGGGTCTTGCTACGTCTATAAAAAGGCAGCCGTCACCCCCTAGTATTGGTGCTGTGAGGTGTTAGGGGGTCCTGCTGTAAAACACTGGCCAGTAAAAACTGCTGGCGGTGCTCTGTAAGGATGAACCCAATAGCAGCTGCCAGTCCGCTGAATTCAACACCGTAAAAGGAGCTTCTTTCTCCCCTTCCTCCCTGGTGCACCGGGGCAGAGGTACCTATAATTTTGCTCTTTGAATAGATTGTTGGATATCCCAGAGATCTAAAGCCAGATTAATTGTTTTATGGGCAGCAACAAACAATTATACTATCTGTTTGGATTTTTGTTTGGTGCAGACTGCTTGACAACATGATCTTTGTCAGCTAGTCCTTTTATGGGAAAGGTGGGATTTTTCAAAGGAGGTGAAGTGATTTAGGAGCACAGAAGCTGATGGGTCTGTTAGTTTTGTGCTTCCAAATAACACAGGGCTAGTATCATGAATGCATTTAGGCACCATTTTTGTTTTCCCCCACTGAAGTCTTCTACAGGCCTGAGGTTTGGCTGCGGAGTGTAAACACAGTCAAAGAAGTCCTGGAAGCTCTAAGAAACTCAGCACACAGGTCACAGTGAGTACACAAAATCCTTTGCACGTCTCTCTGGAGAATCCTGATCTGCTACAACCCACGTAACAGGGAGGGTATCACCCAAAACAGTTGCAGAGACGAGTATAGGAACCTCCTCCCTCTCTATGCTCTATGTCAGGGCAGTCAGAGACCCAAGTTTGAAACTCTCCAGTGTTTAGGTTGCAGCAGGGAGTGGGCACACCATCTTCTTTGTCTGACAAGATCCCACAGGTTTTTGATACTTTTCTAGGTGGGTTTGAGCCCATGAAGTTCTCATCTGGAGCTGTTTTTTTCCCCAGACTGGGTGGTATTGAGGACTTGGCTTTTATTCTGCCTTGCTGGGAAGCTGGTGTTGTGACGGGTCCCACCCTGTGCCCGTGAACTTCCCCTGTGCCCTGGAGGCGTCAAAACCAAAGATTTTGATTTGAGCATGACTTATCTGTGTTTAATTTTATATATTTGCTCAGGTGCTACCTTGTGTGTATGTAAGGTTCAGTAATGTCAGTTATTCTTATGGTTTTATTTACAGCAAGAAAGCAACATAGAAAAACCACCTCCGGAGCTGCGATCCCTTCTTGACTTGACCTGAGCGATTTTTCCTGAAGAATTCAGTGAAACAAGCCATAAAGTGCTTCAGAAATTCTGGGGATCTCTGACACAGAGCAATGGCTCTAGAAAATGCATTTAAATGAGAATGTACAAAATGGGTTAGATAGCTTAGCAGAAAATGTCCTGAGCTTCAATTTTGTAAATGTGCTAGTTCAGAGGTGTGGTAATAAATATTAATTTTATTTTGACATTTGAAAGAGACATTTGAATGCTGTATATGTGCAGTGCAGAATGATTAAAAATTATTGTGGTGTATGAAATGTATGTTTTAGCTAGCGTGATTACATCCCTCTAAAAATGTGCAAGGCTGTAATCTTTTAAAATTGTTTTTGCAGTAGAGAGCATTAAAATTCAGTGAAGCACTTCATATATTTTTAAACAATCATGTTAATTTGGAAGTGACTCAAATAACATTCATTCTATTTTAAACATAAGTCATAATGATCCATGTTCCAATGCTTTGTTTCCAATAAAAATAACCATGTCCACAAAGATCTCAGTGAAAAAAGTTTTCTTATACCATGAGCCACCATAAAGGTGACACCAGCTTGCTCAGTTTATAGCAGACGTGGCAGAAAGACCGAGTGTATTTCCACTCCGTATCAGCCTTTTATTTCAGAATACAGGATAGTTTACCTTCCACCTTCACTTCCTCCTGTAGCCCTGCTCTCAGTCTGAGTACCTGCTCTGGAATTTCCCTGGTGTGACGACGGAGTTGGAGTCTGGACGATTTGCTTCAGGCTGGGATTAGGCAGCAGCTGAAAGCCTGTGTGGGCACAGTTCTGCTGCATTTACTTTGCAGATAAGGATCTTACGTCAGGGTTGCACTGCTGAGGGTCAAATTAAAATTGGAATGTAATGAGAATCAAGTTGCTGCTCTTCTGAATGGAAGAAAACATATAAAAATTAAATGGATACTCAAATTTTTAGAAATGCATAGCACAGCATAGCTCCTTCTTAATGACTGGTCTGTGTCTTCATATTCAGTTGATCTCTCTTCTTTGTCAGTTCTGGATTTCTCTACATTAAATGTTATAAGATGTTTATAGCTCTTCTGGATAATGGTTTATGCTCATGTCGGATGAACCACAACGAAACATGCGGGTTTTGAAGCTGTATTCTTTTGTCTTCTAGTAGGACCACCATAGCTCCTTATCCATTACTCAGCATTGACTTTCATACTTACTGTCTTCATCCTCACCCTACGGAGGTGTTTCTGCCCCCCTACTCTGCTCTCGTGAGACCCCACCTGGAATACTGTATCCAGCTCTGGAGCCTCCAACAGAAGAAGGACATGGACCAGTTGGAGCGGGTCCAGAGGGTGGCCATGAAGATGATCAGAGGGTTAGAGCACCTCTGCTATGAGGACAGGCTGAGGGAGTTGGGGTTCTTCAGCCTGGAGAAGAGAAGACTCCAAGGAGACCTTAGAGCAGCCTTCCAGTATCTGAAAGGGGCCTACAAGAAATCTGGAGAGGGACTTTTTACAAGGGCGTGTAGTGATAGGACGAGGGGTAATGGCTTCACACTGGAAGAGGGTAGATTTAGATTAGATCTCAGGAAGACATTTTTCACTCTGAGGGTGGTGAGGCACTGGAACAGGTTGCCCAGGGAGGTTGTGGAGGCCCCATCCCTGGAAGTATTCAAGGCTTGGATGAAGCTTTGAGCAACCAGGTCTAGTGGGAGGTGTCCTTGCCCATGGCAAGGGTGTTGGAACCAGATGATCTTTAAGGTCTATTCCAACCTAAACCATTCTATGATTCTATGACTATTCTCGGCTTTCCAAGGCCTTTACAAAGTCAGCATGTACACCTTGTTATTTCAGTGGGAAGCACAGATATTACATATTTCTAACCCCCATGAACCTATACAATCCATGTCTCCTCATGTGTCATGGAGCATTAGGTGGGGCAGGCTACTTTTCTGTGTCTTACTGGCTTGATTTATTGACCTGACTCCCTGGATGGACCCCAGACCTGACTCACTATCAGTCTTGTCCAGGACGCTCATCTGAGCCTTCACCATCGCTACCCTGGCTCTGCACAGATGCTTAGGACTACACCCTGCCATGGGGCACTGCCCTGCATGTGTGAGGTCCACCAACTTGGATCCCGGCTTGTTGCCCCGGATTTGCTCCAGCTCCTCCCTGACGGTGTAGGTGCAACACCTCTGTCTATGTGAGCAGAACAGAATGGATACAGAGCTGCAGTTACTTGGTGGCTATGGTGAAACTAGTTGCAAAATGTAAGGGTTTCACTCAAGAACTTGAAATTGCATGTTGGCTAATGCTGCTGTGTGCTGACCGAAGGAGCTTTGCTGGAAAAAAGTCTGTAGAACAGATCTTTCTGTAGAGCATATTTTGACAAACTTTGTGACTTGCCGATTAGAAGTAACTAAAATTAGAGAAAAGGTTAAAGATGCAAGGTAGAAACAATATCTGAAGAGTTCTTTACTGTATAATGTGGGTGAAAGCACTCTCCTTTAATACCTTAAAGGTGCTTGGCATTGCAGAACATCCTTTCAAAAAGGAGGTGAATCCCAGATGATGCTTTCAGACCATCTGTATTTGGTGAGATGCTTTTAATGGGCAGATTCTCCCCTTTTCTTCCATCTGACCTTAAGGGAAAAAATGCATTAAGGCAGGATAGTTCTGAAGATGTGAGTGTACCTTGCACTGCAAGACAAGGCTCATTCTTCACTTGACTTTAAACTCCGGTAATCACAGTTAACTCTTGAAGTAACGCTTTAAAGAGAGTTAACAATATATATTAAAACCAAATTTATCTTTCTTACTCTCTTGAGTTAATGTAGTTTATGACCATACTTTTTTGTGAACTGTAGACATACCTAAAATCATAAAACAACTCCCCATGGGAATTTGGAAGACGCCTGTGAATCGTTGTTTTCTGTTCCTGCTGGATAGAGTAAGACTGTAATGCATGATGGGAAAAAACCCTGTCTCACTGAGAAAATACCACTTATTTGCCAAAACCAGGACATGAATGTACAGGGAACTTGAGATGTGCTACTGGTTGGTATAGGGGCAAACAGTACCAATGTCAAGACCACGCACTTGTTGAAGAAACATCAGAAGCATCAAAGAAAATGTAAATCAGTCACACTGTCCAAATCCAGGAGCAGCTGTAGGTACCTGCTACTGATCTGACTACACTGTATTGTGACTTGTCCCCTGCCACAAGATAGGGAGAACTGCAGCAAAGTGAGTGTAAAATTTTTTACTCCTGAAAAATGTATGACATTCAGCTTCCAGTTTTTACTTGTGAAAAAGACTATAAAAATGAAAAAGCTGACAGATGAGTCAAACCCTTTCTGGAAAAAGGACTGAAGCAAAATTGCTACTAATGGCACTGGCATATTCCAAAATTCTTGAATTTCAGTTTGCAGGTTAGTTCTGAAGTGCCATATTTTGCTCCATAGTCCTGACTAGTGTTGGCAGAAAGTCCAGTTTGGAGTGTGCTCATGTAAAGTGCTTTGCATGTAAACTGGCCAATCTAATTAAGATCTTTTATGAAATAATAGAGATGAGAAATGAAGGTCAAGTTTTCAGTTTCAAGCTAGATTTCAAGAGCTTCTGCTCATTTTTTTCTGTTAGGGGATATCAAGTAAATGTTGCTGGGCACCGTAACTTCTCCTCCTTAAAATCACTTTGATCACCCCTGGTATAAAACACATTAAACAGGTAGCACAGGAACCCTTACCCACATTCTGACATGTGCACAATATTGTGTACACACAAGGTGTGACAAAAAGAAAGCAGTATGACAGGACCGCATGGCAGCTCTGTCTTCTGAGGTCAAAAATACTTGTGACACAGCTCTAGTTCAAAACCGGTTATGCTCCTTTCCCCACCGACTTCTTTCTGAAGTAATCTGAAAATTCAGATCCTGACTCCTCACTGAGTGCCTTGATTTGTTGCTCTTTTGGCAATGGTAGCCCATAACAGGGTGACCACTGTGGAAGAACTGGCCAGGAGAACCTCTCTGCACTGGCATCCTGACAGAGGAGGAAAAGCTGAAGTGAATGAGGATACATCAGTTTTAATCTCATCTAATCATTGACCTTTCTTCTCAAAACTTAAAGAAGATTGTATTCTATGCTGATGTTATTTCTGATGTGAATATATCCCCTGTATTTGAAAAATAAAACCAAAGTAATTGGATTTGGAAAATGAACTCATTTTCAATAGGTTTTTAGAGAAGTCAGAACAGGACTTTCAGGCCTCTAGTGGCTTGGGCTGAACTTGAACTTACGTTCTTGAAATGAAAAACTCTGTGTGCCATTATGTATTCCTTGAGTCACACCATGCTACTAAAATGTTCTCTCTGATGTTTTTGTTTTTGGAAAGAAATTTAGGCAAAAAGAGACTATATTTCTGCAGTTCTGGTGTGGAAGCTGGCACTGACAGAAGATGATGTCATGGATGTTGCCTTTCTATAGCTGTATTTATAAAACATCCCTATGTATAAATGTATCTAAATGCATTCTGGATCAATTTATATCAATCTGTAGTCTGTAGTCCTCCAACAGCCTGCTGAGGACTGGCTGACTGAATTTTTCTTGATCTATTCTTTGTTTCCAGCTGTTGTAATGTTTTAAAATGTTAAAAGGACTTGACCTTACTGTGAGTAAAAAGATGTTGTGGTTACAGTAAGGTTATTAGGTGGTCAGCAACAGGAGCGAAGATACTCTCTGTACCACCGGTGGAAATGTGGTAGTTCCCAAAACAAATCCTTTAAAATCTGGTTTGCATTATGAAACAAATCTGGGAACTTGTGGATATTAGCAGAATATAGCATGATGAATGGAAGCAGTCACTGTAAAACAACCGACTATCTGAAAAGGAACTTGACTGCAGCTGAAAAGAGAAACATGAGTCCTGCTCACATCCATTTTCCATCTGTTTTATCCCAGCAGAGATGACTGCTTTCTGCAGTATCAAGCTAAGACCTGATCTTTGAAAGTATTCACTGACAAAATAACAGCTGAAAGAAAATTTCCATTTTCCTAAATATGATACGCTTATTCATGTGAACCATTCCACGCTGGGTAAGGATGTGTAAGGGAAACTCTCCATGCCATGGAATACCCTGTCATTTTGAAGATTAAGGTCACTAAATAGAAAGCAGAAGGTTACTTATGACAGAAAGACTTTCTGCAAAGGTTCATGGCTCACAGGAGGGAACTACTGATTGCCTGAAAGGCCTGAAGAGGCATTAAAAGTCAGAGAGGTCCTTCCCAGCAGCATACTTAACAAAGAGCTACCCTTCCTTCTTTGTGACATGGTGACATTACTTTTTTAATCCACCATAACTGCTCTTTGATGAAAAGGAGAATGGTGACAATACAGCCAATGAACCTGCCTGCTTTTCCAACTGCTATTCAGGAGAAACTGTATGTGTTTAGAGAAAGTTGGAGGCCTGCGGTTTTGAAGGCATAAAACCCAGAGTCAAAAGTCTCTCCCAGAAGTTCTTGAAAGGTTCCCAGATATGTCCCCCTAGTAATGGTATAATGGCAGAGAGGTAATTTAGTTTCTGTTATGAAGAATTCTTCCTTGGTTGTGAGTACGAAAACATATACATGCAGTTTAATGACAATGGTAAAACACTTGCTACCCACTTATTCAATTAAAACATCACAAACCCAATATAATTTATTAAAGTGGAAAATACTATTGCCCTGTATTCCCATTTAATACCAGCACCTGCATTTCATTTGTGCTATAGAAAAATATAAGCATACGGCTTGTTCCCCAATTTTCTTTCACTTGTTCAGTCTCCACTATTCCCTACTTTCTCCTTGTGTTTTGAAGCAAGTACATTTTGAAGATAAAATGGGACTTTCAATGCCTAGGCCTAATTCTGAATAAGGGTCAGGATTAATTGTTAGGAATCAGGTGGCTTGCTTAGAAACTAATATTTTTAGCATTTCTTATGAGGGTTTTGGGGGAAGACTGTGTGAAGAAAGTCAGCTATTTTCATGATCGTTTGAAAAATCAATTTAAAAGGTTCAGTTCTGCACATTCAGTTGATACTTTTTCCAGCAGAGGGCAAGAAAGTATAACAGATGAAAATGGTGCTATTTTCTTGGACAGCCACAGCGGAAATGTTAAACAGTATAGCCTGAGGAGGGAACGTGAAAGCTAATAACCATCCCCCTTTTAGGTCATAATGGCTTTTAAACAGCCTTTTACTCTTTAAGGATAGCCATTGAAAGACAAAGTAGGAAAGGAGCAGAGGAGACCACCAGAGCTGCCAACTGGTGTACCTTGCTTTGTCAGCATGAGTTCCTTCAGCGGAGATCTGGTTTCTGGGGCATGCAAGGGAAAGCTGCAAACGGTATCTTTTTAAACCAATGCCTGTGCTGACATGTAGATCCTCACTTGATGTCTGGACTAGCTGTGGGACGAGCCGGTACACAGCTGCCTATCTGATGCAGGGATCCTGTCCTTCGCAGTCATTACGGCTGTTGAGTTCAATCCTGTGAAGCGGGGCTAGCTTCCTCTCCAAGGGGCAAACAAAACTCTTGTTGGCCTCGAATGTTAGAAGCTTGAGCCGGTGATCAGGAATAAACATCTGGGAATTTGCATCCAACTTGAATAAGGTTAGCGTATTGCCATATATGTGCTACTGTGGTGGGTATGTGTGCATTAAAGACACGCACGTGGAAACATCCACAACTTTCAACTGTTCAGTGCAGTGAGTTTGCAAAATTTAAGACTGCAGACCTCATCTCTTATGCAGCAGTGTGTATTTACCAAGGAATTTCTCAACTTTCTCCATACCATTGAACTGAGTTAAAAAATGATGTATAGCTTGTCTCTCAACTAGAAAAACCTCAGTCTCTGATGCAAACCTTCTGTTAAGGTCCAAGCTTTGTTTGTGATACTGTTGTTTGCTGTTATGGCTCCTTATGAATGAAAAACAACTGATTTGGACAAAAAGTGCAGCTACCTGTTCTTCCCCCTTGGGATTTTCTAATTTCATTGCAGTAAATTGTATAACTCATGAATAGGCAACCTCATACTCTTATTTTGCTGCCACTGATGGGGTAAATAATTTTATTTCTTATGATAATGGAAGTAGAATCCTGAGGAATAAAACAAGCCTTGGTTATCAAAGCTGATCAGGCTGTACTGGGCACAGCCTGAATGCCTAAGAAGAACGGAAGTGATTCAAACAGTATAAAAAGCTTTTTCATGTGATAATAATAATAAGGAAAACAAAATCATACTGTCTGAAAGCCAAAATTAGGAATACATTAACAAAAATATGCAATTTAGTAATAATTATCAGTTTAAAGTGTAGCCAGTCGTTTTGAACCAATGAAGTATTTATGTAGGAGGAAGCCATATGTCGGTTTTCATAAAGGTAGTTTCGCTTCTCCATGAGGTTTTTAGTTATGACTATATTAGAATTCAAAAGTTTCTACGTCATTTGATTTAAGTTTCTAAAAGCAGATTCTGTTTATATAGACAGAAATATGTGTTTCACAATAAAACCAACATAAGAGTACAGTTAGTTTTGTAGATTTAGTCAACATAAAAGACTACATAATAGTGATCACTGGATGGTTCTGTGGTTTTTTCTGCAAAATGGAACAGTCATATTTCACATTAAAAAGATCAACACCTGTACTTCAAGTTTCTCTTTTCTTTTGGTTCATGTATTGTCTCAGATACTTTTGCTTTGTTTATCCTAGCAATGACTAGTATATGGCTAAAGATCTGTTCAATTTTTGGTATCTGAAAAGACATCAGAACTTTGAAAGGGGGTTATGGACAGAAAAATCATGCTATGAAATGTTACCCTTATTCTGTCTAGTGTTTGTTCCCTATGTTGTTTTTTTCCCAAGTCACTGTAACTTGGATTATAAACCGAGATTTTTTGATGTCATGTATTATGTTTTTAACCAACCTCTTATAAGAGGGATTTTTCGTGCAGAAATCCATTGAACTGCAGAGGTATTTCTCTGATGTACAATGAAACAGATATTTCATGTATTCCTGATATAAAGGACACAATTCTTTCTTTGGAACTGCCCAGGGCTGACAGCAGTGGCCTCGATGACCTGTAGTGAGCAGAAAAGTCAACTCACTTTGCCGTCAGTTGCCATTAAATGAACAGAAGTGGAAACTCTGCTCTCTAACCTCAACCACTGGTCTTTCCACAAGGTCGGGTGGGGTGGTTCATAGGAAGAGGAGCTGCAGGCCAAGAGAGCACCCTGGAGAGTGCAATGAGCATTTGAGATCCTGAAAAAAAAATGTACAAACCACTGGCAACTGTTTGATAGCTCTGGCAGAGGATCCTCAGCAGCAACTCCCACTACCAGCTGAGGCAGTTGTATTTTAGGTTGAAATTAGGATGAGATGGGTTGTGTTTGAAAGTGACTGGTCTCTCGGCTGACTGTAGGCAGCTGTTGTCACCTTCAGACCTTGAGTCCTGCTTCAGACCTCTGCGACTGATCAAATGAATCCCACTCTCTAAGACTTAATAGGACTGACTCTGTCAGGGCATCTACTATGTAATTCTTTACATCAGGCTTATTGCAGTAGTCTTAAAAAAAACATTTTTCTGCTAGAATGCTGTTGTACACCATTCCTTACTTTTTGCTATTTAGCTAAAATTTAATTTGTGGAAGTGTGTTCTAAGTGGAGGTTTATCAAAACTCATGTGAAATCCAGTTCCTGGCGCACTTACTATGAAAAAGCCTGTAAATGTATATCCATGAACAGTCACAGCAAAATGAAAGAATTTTCTTTTTCTTAAACAGCACTTAAAACTCTTTTAGGATTCTGTCAGGGAAAAAGAGACTATGACTTTTCTCCCATCATCTCTTTCAATCCTGTCCTCCTTTCTCCTCTAAGCACCAAGTTTTTTCTACAACCCAGATTATTCAAGAATTAAACTGTCTTTTTTCATCAAATTTCTTGGGTTTTTCTTCCCTGACCTTCAATATCCAAATTAATTTGAAATGTGATATTTCTTGCCAAAATTACACTTTTAATACGAAGAAAATGAAAATTGTCTCTCTTTTTTTTTTTTAAAATATTTTGGATGAAATATTGGAAAAAATCTCTGTGTACTTGCCTCAGATTTTCCTAAGTGATAATGAAAACTCTTGAAGAAATTAATGGCAAAAGTTGCAATACTAATATATTTATATTACATGAGTAGTTATATCCACTTTTTAGAGGATAGTTAATAGCTAAAGTTATGCAGTCAAATTCTGTTCTCATTGAACATTGCATAAAGCTAGAATAATGTCATTGATTTAATTTCATTGAACTTCCTGATTGGAACTAAGGTTGTAATTCAACTTAAAGAGCAAAAAAAAACGGTCTTGAATATCTGGTTCTTGAAATACCATGGAATGAAGGACATACATCCCTAACTCAGCCAAATGTCTATTTTTAAAAAGTGATTATTCTTGCATGAATCAGATAAATGTTTCTCTGTGAAAGTTGCAGTAGTTTAGATCCATTTTGTCTTTCATAACCATTGCATCATAATACTTCTCAAAACCAATTGGGCAAATGCGAGTTGTCTTGCCATTTTCTGATCCGTCAATACCTGCTTTGTCACTTGGGGCATTATTCTGTCCATATTGCTTTTACTTCCAATTGTCATCAGAAATGGAGAATAGGTTACACAGCACTTTTTTTCCTGAAACATTCATGATAGTGTCTACCATATGTTCTCCCTACATTTTTGTAAATACGTTATGAGAACATACTCGTACTATTCCCTAACTCTCGTGTGCCAACACTTGTCTGAGATGTCTGTAAAGGATGCTATGTCTTGTGACAGTATAAAGATCCTCTGAATGCAATTACAATTATTCTGAATGTTTTGGGGTGTTTTAAACACAATTTCATGCACTATTTAGAACTGCTTCTCACGGCTCTCTTTGTGTCTTGACAATTTACCTAAAATCAGAGTGTGTACAGATTATAGGTCATCATATTTAGCTGATGTTCAAGTATCCAGGAGTCATGAGCTTTGGAGAAGTCTGTAATGAAACTTGAAGTGAGATTTTAGTATTTTTATTAGGTTTATATAGTGGATATATAAATGTAATCTTACTCCTTTGCTCTTTGGCATATCATTTTAGATGTGATACTAAGAATCTGTTCAGATATTTCTCTTATTTTGACTGTATTTCTGTGAAAAGCTGAAGAGTTTAAACACGTGTCTCATACCAAAATGTTCTTCAGTGAATGCTGGGCAGCTAGTTCCTTTGCATTTTCTTTGACAGCCTCAGCCTCTGTGATCTCTTAATTAAAATGGAAAAAAATTGGTATATATATTTTTTCAAACATTGATAAAAACATTCAAAAAGTGGACGTCAGCAACAGCCATAGAGCAAGCAGATCTAGCTTCTAAGTTTGGGACTGTGGATAAATGTATTAAAAAACCCTCAAACCCAAGCCCCTTAATTTACAGATACAAGCTTGATGAGTCAGTAATATTACAAAGATTAAGATGATATAGTATATAACGGTTTGCAAGAACAGTGACAGTTTTGTTGTGTCCTGCATGCAACCAGATGGCTATAAATACTCAAATACTGAAGCCTGATCTGTTCCATGTGTGAGAGGGGTTTACACTGAACAAAAGGTTGCGTGGTTTTTAGAGATTTGAACGACAGATTCACGTCTTGGTAATACAGCGTGTGGCTGAAGTGCTCCAGGTTATGAACCTGCACAAGCAAACAGGCCTGTGGAAGGGATGAGTTGTATAATGCTAGTGATCCTTCTGTGAGTGCTGGAAATTTCAGACTGTGTACAGGAGTTGGTATCTCAAACACAGAATGGTACCATGGAGTGCAACTAAAAGTCAAGAGTAGCTGACAGATTTGTGTGACTAACCTTTTGTAATGTCTCTTCAGAAAGGAGATCTTGATTGTTTCTCTTTGATGCTCTTTTCTATCAAGGTTTGCCTTTGTGGATGTTTGTACTGGCAAGGGTAATTCACTATTTATGGTATGCAGAATTCATTAACATTAGTTGCTGTACTGTGTTTTTTAATCACTAGCAACATGTGTTACAGGGTACAAATTTGCATCTGTTATGCCTATCATTCTGAAGTGGGTTAGCGACTAAGACACTTTTTAAATAAGTTAAAGCCACATCAGTGTACAAGTGAGGAAATCAGACTTAACTGGTGATGTGCCACACCCACAGACACATTCCTCTGGCCACAAAAGTGGATTCACTGGGAGACCTTTACTGGCCTTTTCAGTCTGTTTCATATTTGGCTAAAACACACATCAGAGTTTTGGTTGGCAACGTATCTGGGCTAAAAATGGAGAGGAACAGGATTAGGTATCTAGGTAGCTTTGACCATTTGCATCTGAGGAACCTTTTAGAGCCATTGTTGTTCTCTAAACTGAGCAGAATTTTGTCCTTTTGTGACCAAAAGAATTTTAGAAAAAGAAGAATTTTTTAGTGTTCTTTTTTTTTCTGTGGATGTTTGTAGCCTCTGCTTTGGCAGTAGCTTGACATGAAAACACAACTGATGTGGCAAATGTCTGCTTTAAGTTCTTTCTCATTTTGACAGAATCATAGAATAATTTAAGTTGGAAAGAACCTCTGAAAATAAGCTAGTCTAAACTCCTGGTCAAAACAGGACTGCTCAGGGCTTTTGTCCAGGCAAAATTTAAATATTTCCAAGGATGGAGGTCCCACAGCCTCTCTGTGCAACCTGGTCCAGTGCTGGATCACTCTCAGAGGGTCAATTTTTTCCTAACACCTAATCAGAATTTCTGGGGTTGCAGTTTTTGTCTGCTGCCCCATGTCATGTCACTGTGCGCCTCCTGGAAGAGTCTGTCTCTGCCGCTCCACATACTCCCATCAGGTGGTGGCATACAAAAATATACAACTGTTCATGCAACCCAGGAGGCTGTTGCCCTTTGTTGCTGCAAAGGGTGCTTTGCTGGTTCATGTTCAATTTGTTGTCCACCAGGACACCCAGAACCTTTCCTGGAAAGTTCATTTCTGTCTACTTTTCTGCATGCACTAGAAAAACACAGTGACAAGAAAAGGTGGAATCTGGATCTGAAGTTTAGGTAACTAAGTTTGTGAGCTAGTTATGCAAGCACTCTCTCTGGTGTCTTCCTAGAGAGAGGCTCCTGCTCTGAATTGTCCTTTGGAAGAGCGTCCTCAGTATAAAGAAAGTTTGAGCAGAAACCCTGCTTAGCTCTGACAAGACAGGTGCCTAAAGCTGGATGGTTGATGAACCCAAGTTTATACCATGCTAAAACGAAATAGATTATCAAAGTGTACTAATATTTTATTTTTAAAGGTAGTGTGATTGTACATTGGGTACATCTGCAAGATTTTAGACAATGTGGGTAGCAACTTCGAATCAGAAATATTTTGGTTTTTATTTCTGGCAGACATGGAGTGTCTAGTAAGAGTGACTGGAATACTATATTTATAAGCTTTGTTTTATAGGATCTTTTTCCCCCTACTTCTGTTGGATTTGGGAGCAGTACTTTTATATTTTCCATTAAGTGTTTTAACTAAAACTAAGCCTGGAAATTTGACAAACAAAATAAAGTGTATAAAAAAATCTTGTTTTAAAGAAATCAAGCTAGATTGTATTTGGAAAAAAAAAAGGCTTGTACTATAAAAGGCTCTAGGTATCAAAACACTAGTTAGAGTCCAAAGTATACAGAAGAAAAGGTGTTTTAAATGAGTATTTAATGAATAATAAGCTGCTGAAGCACTAGTTATTGCTGGCATTAGCTGGAAGGAAATGAAAACTAAGTGCTAAAAGGAGAAAGATATCTCTTTTATGAATGATAATGTTTTGAGAAAAAGAATGTTAAAATTTGAAACCTTGATTGTAAAACAATATATAGCAGCATGAGGCTTTACAGACCCCTTCTATTTCAATTAATGCCTGTACATTTCAGCAAATAGAAAGATGGGAAAACAAATGGTGTCTTATAACTGTCAAGCTGTATGATAAACATTTCAGAGCTGATCCCTTGAAGGGTGAACGAGTATTTTACTTAGTTTTTCCTCTTCATTTACAATTCAGAGTGATACTGCTCCTTTGATGATTTTCCCCTTTACTTGCTAGTAAATTTCCTTTGGTGGTATTTGGCCTTCAGTGCCCTTTTCTTCCCTGCTTAATGTTCCAGAGCTTTCCTGTGAGCCACAAAAGCTAGATATATTTCTCCTCTAACTCGTGAAATAGTATGGTGAATATTTACTCATTCAGAACAATATTTTCCTCTCCAGTAGTCATATACACAGTCATTTAATAATGCGAGGAAGTAAAGTAAGGCTAGTCCAGTTAGCAGTATGTATTCCTGAGTGTGTATGTCCCAAGTGATAGAGAAGCCAACGAGGAGAGGTGCTCTAGTGGACCTCATAGTCACCAACAAGGAGAAGATCACTGGGGATGTGAAAGTCAAAAGTGACTTTGGCTGCGGTGACCAAAAGATGGTGCAGTTGAGGATCCTGAGGGGAGGAAGGGGGGTAAAAATCAAGTTTGCAACCCTGGACTTCAGGAGAGCAGACTTTGGCCTCTTCAATGATCTTGGAAGAGTCCCATGGAGGAAAGAGGGGCCCAAGAAAGCTGGTTAATGTTTAAGGATATCCTCCTCCATGCAACAAGCAGGAAGTCATGCAAAAATGCCAGGAGGCCTTTGCAGATGAACAAGGAGCTTCTGGCCAAAATCAAACACAAAAAGGAAGCATACAGAGAGTGGAAACAAGGATGCTTAACCTGGGTGGAATACGCAGACATTGCCTGAGCATGCAGGGATGAGGTTAGGAAAACCAAAGCACAAGTGGAATTGAATCTGGCCAGAGGTGTTAGAAACTACAAGAAGGGTTTCTGTAAGTACCTAGATGACAAAAGGAAGACTAGGGAAAATATGGGTTCAATAAGAAAAGAGACCCAGTTACACAGGATTTGGAAAACGGTGAGGTACCAAATGCTGCCTTTGCCTCAGTCTTTACTAGCAAGACTGGCCTTCAGGAATCACAGTTCCCAGAGACCAGGGGGAAAATCTGGAGCAAGGAAGGTGTAGCTTTGGTGGAAGAAAATCCAGTCAGGATCCAGTCAGGAGCCTTAAGCAACCTGGAGACACATAAGTCCATGGGCCCTGATGGGATGCTCCCACAAGTGCTGAGGGAGCTGGCAGATGTCAGTGCGAGGCCAGTCTCAATAACTGATCAATCATGTCTATTGGGGAAGTCATGCATGACCAACTTGATGAACATCTGTGACGAAATGACTGTCTTGGTAGATGAAGGGAAAACTGGATATTGTCTATCTGGACTTCAGTAAGGCCTTTGACACAGTCTCCCATAAGATCCTCATAGACAAGGTGTTGATACATGGGTTGAATCAGCAGACAGTGAGGTGGATTGAAAACTGGCTGAATGGCTGGGTCCAGAGGATGGTGGTTAGTGGCACAAAGCCTAGTTGGAGACCAGGAACCAGCATGTACTCCGGGTGTCACTAACTGGGTCCAATCCTGTTTGACTTCATTAATGATCTAGAGTTTACTTGTAGCAAATTTGTTGATGACACAGACTGGGAAGAGTGGCTGATATACCAAAGGGTCACACTGTCAACCAGAAGACGTCAACAGGCTGGAGAAATGGGCTGTCAGGAACCTCATGAGGTTCAACAAGGGGAAGGGCAAAGCCCCGCACCTGGAGAGGAACAAACCGACACAGCAGAATATGCTGGGGATCAGCCAGCTGGAAAGCAGCTTTGCAGGAAAGGACATGGGGCTCCTGGTGGACACCAAACTGAACAGGAGCCAGCAATGTGCCCTTGCTGCAGAGAAGGCTAATGGTATCTTGGGCTGCATTAGGAAGATTGTTGTCAACAGATCGAAGCAGGTGATTCTTCCCCTCTAGTTAGCACTAGTGAGGCCACATGTCAAGTCCTGGGTCCGTTTCTGGGCTCCTCAGTACAAGGGAGATGTGGACATACTGGAGAGATTTCAATGAAGGGCCACAAAGATGATGAAGGCACTGGAGCACCTCTCCTATGAGGAAATGCTGAGAGAGCTTGGGCTGTTTAGCATAGAGAAGAGAAGGTTCAGATGGAGAACTCATCAATATATATCTAAATATCTGAAGGGAGGGTGCAAAGAGGACAGAGCCAGGCTCTTTTCAGTGGTGCTCAGTGACAACAAGAGGCAGTGGGCACACACTGAAACACAGGAGGTTCCCTCTGAACACCAGGAAACACTTTTTTAGTGTGAAGGTGACTGAGCACTGGCACAGGTTACTCAGGGAGGTCATGGAGTGTCCATCTTTGGAAATATTCAAAAGCCACCTGGACACAATCTTGGGCAACCAGCTCTAGGTGGCCTTGTTTGAGCAGAGGGATTGGACCAGAGGACCTCTAGTGTGCCTTCCAACCTCAGCTATTCTGTGATGCCATGATTCTGTGCCATGTAGGTTCCAGTCTGGGGGTGAGAATTCCAGTTCTAGGCATTTATAATGAGTAAATACACCAGCAAAAACAAAACCACAATCTGCTCCTATGGCATAGTATGTTCATCTGTATAGGATATTTGGGCAAAATTACTCAGCTTTCACTTTGTGAACTCTGAGCAGAATCAACGAGTTTAATAAGGGAAATATATACAGGTTTCAGGTTGTGGTCACGTATTTTTCAGAGCCAGTTTCTGCAGACTGTGTTATGTGGACCCATCAGCACTCAACATGGTTTGTTACGTTCTCAACGTGTCTGCACCATGGCAGCAAATTGTCTTTGTCTTTACAGCAAGCAGCAGCCCAGCTCTGAGGTCAGGGCCCCTGAGTCACTCCAGTGAGAAGGAGGTAGGGTTTCCATGAGTATGGAAGCACATCATCTGCCAATACCGTCTTATATGACTCAGAGTCCACATGCTGCACCAGGCAGTTGCCCTCCGAGCCTGAGTAAACCCATCAGCTCCAGAAACTTGTATCTGGTTAGAAAGTCATACATGCAGAGGGATCAGCAAGTAAAATACTTCCTGACTCTCTCTCTGTATCTATGCTATACGTGCCTTTAAAAGTAGTTTTTGATCATATGGCTTTAAAAGTAGACTAGTTTTGATTTATAACTTGGGCACGTAGATGTAGAAGACAGGGTAGGGTATGGTATATAAAATCTATAGGATATATCTTTGGTGTAATTTTTTGATTTTAGAATAGGGTAATTTTGGGTCTCAACTCTGCATACTCCTGATTGGTACTCACATGAAGTGCTCACCTGCTAAATGATGGCACTAAGCTTCTGCCTGAAGTTGCTTTCTGATCAAGTCCTTCCTATTTTCAAAAGATGACCATACTGTATTTTCAAAAGCCATCTGGCTACTGAAGAGCCAAAGTCAGCGGTGTTCTCATGGAACTTAGATTCCTAGAGCCTGAATTATTTAAAAACTGGAACTAAGACCTTCAAAGTTATTTAGACTGTTTTGAATGTTTTCTTCCTGTAGCTTAGGCATTTCTTTGTATGTTTGAAGAGGAAAACACGTCCACAGGTAAATGCTAGAGATATTGTCCTACAAATAGCCATGCAATTTGTTCTTCCTGCATTTAAATTAGCTAACTTAAATATATTCTACCAGTAAACCATTCAAGCTGTGTGCATAGGGAATATCGTACAGCTTGAGTGACGATTAGTGTCTTTGAAAGAAAAATACTAAAATTGCCCATATTTGACAGGTTATAACAAAACACTGAGTTTTAGAGTGTCATGTGCCTGCCTTCCTCTTCCTACAGTGCCAATTTCTAATACACACGTAGGTACAGCTCACTGCAGAATCTTTTTTTCTTGAATCTTAAAATGCTAATAGGGAAGTTTTTAATGTGTGACTTCTGAGTAGGATTGAACTGAGAGTGTGGAAGGTGAAGCTTCTGTTTAATGTGATTTTTTTTTTTAACAAACTACATATTTCTGAACAGACACATTTAGATAGATATGATAAGTACTGCTACTACTGTTGCTTCAAGGTGTCATCACTAAAAATATTATGCTTCCTATTAGACAAAATTTATCTGTGACAAAACTTAAATATGGTTTCTGGAATTATGCCGGTGTGAATTTGGCAGATTGCTCTGAGTAGGTCCAGAAGAAATATCATCCATCTACTTCCAGATATAAATGTGTTGTGACAAACACTATGGAGAAGAAAGTGCCTGCCATTGTTATTGGCTTTTCAGTTGAAGTCTGACAAGGTCCCCTCTTACTGCATCTTATTGCTTTCATAGTTCATAAGATGGCAAGCAGTGTCTTAGATAGACTCTAACGATCAAGAACTGAAATTGTTAAATTTCTTGTTCCAATATACTAAACCTCTCACTGCCATGCTATCACATGAATTTTAAATTATAGGATAGTAATAATGCATACAAACTTGCTTCGTATTTATATCGTATTCCCTTAAGCTGCGTACTATTCCTGATATCTAACCACAGCAGAAATTCAGAAATCATTTTTTCTTGCCACAGAACTTCATCTTCCTAAATTTTGTGTCTGGGCTATGGGTGGAGAGAATATATATATTGGTTCTCTGCAAATTAAACTAGCATCATGTCCTTTTTTTGTGTCGTGGAAACTGATACTTTGTACATTTCATTTTCTAACTGCAATATCTGGATGATTTATCTGCTTTGCAGAAAGGCTGATGTTTTCCCCCTATAGTTAGCATTATTAGAAGATGTGTCCACCACTGGAAAAGATCTAGAAATTCTACATGAACTGAAGAAGGTGATACTTGGATTGGAAGCTCCAGAGAAAATGGAAATACATTGAAGAGTTAATTCACAGAAGTTGTTTTTCCTTGTAGTGGTATCTTAAGCTTTTAGCCAGCTGTGTTGTTGCAAATTTGTCTCTAAGATAAGGAACAAAACTAGATTTGATCACTGGTGATCACTAGACTGATAATCTATTTAAACAGATCAATGAAGAACCATTCTTATCAGCTAGCCTGACCTTCCGGATTATTCAGAACTTCATTCACTTTCTGCATTAAACTAACAGTTTCTTTAGCTTAGGATAAAGCAAGCCTTTCTGAAACAGTCCTATGTAAGTGAAGAGGAAGCTGAAGGTAAGCTCATTACCTTTCCCCCTCACAGTTTAGTCAAATTCTGCCCAATGCATGTGGTGTGTCTACCCAAGATCAACAGCATGCTTTCAAACGTATTCTTCATATCTTTTGAGCAATTCATTCCTAAACAATTTGATTGCTATCAGTAACTGGACAAAGCAGTAAAGGTAAAGGTAAAGGCAAAACTTCTTTTTCCTGAATGAATATAATTATGAAGTCTTTTTTTAGTCTTTTTTTAAACTTTCCTCAGAAGGTTATATTCCTGCCAAAAGGATGCACACATCAGAACTAATATTTAAAATATATTATTTGACTTTGTTTTTAAGAACTATGACCCTTGTATTGCAAGCCCCTAGTGCCCATATTGGGGAAGCGGGTCACTGGGAGGGAATGAAAAAATTAAGGTTTATTTAATACTACTTTGTAGATAACCAAATTCCTTTGCTCTGCAGTTTTAACAAATGAATAGAATAACACTAATACATAAAATCAATCCTTGGATTTGAACTAGTTGGTGGAATTTGTTCTAGCTGCTGTTTTACTCCATCCCAATGATTTTTCTTTATCATCTGTTTACCCTGGGTATTACCACTCTTGGATGAAGAGGAGTTATATGTCCCACAGTAAAGCAGTATAGCAAACAGAACTGATGATTTTCCTAACCAGCCTGAAAAGCACTTTCTGCTCAGAGTTCCACTGATGCAAAAAGGAATTGTGAATATATTCATACTGCTGGGTGTGCAGGAAAAGCTCTGAATACAAATACAGTATAAAATATCTAAAGGGAAAATTCCTCAGGGAGCAGAGCTGTGGGAGGTGAAGGGCAGAAGTATGGTTTCAAGAAGTACTTTCCATTCAGAATTACTGTGAGTTTCCAAAAGTGGGTTTGATGGCAGGCACTCAGAAGATGGAGACATACATGAATTAACCCCCAATCTGTGAATCTGCCTGTGGTGCTGGGAATTAATTACATGACCTTTATGAAACCCTCCTAGTTTGCAGCAGCAGATCAACCCATGCAGTAAAACCTAGAGTTTGTTCAACACAGCACTGGCACAGCAATTAGTTTGGATAAGTGTTAAGACTGTAAGACTATAGTCTCGATCAAACCTGATCTCTGAAGTTGCAGAGGAGTGATTCATTCCCCCTTAGCTTCAGAAACATAATAGAAGTGCCTAATTTGGGGTCAAACTCACTTTGCATTCAACGGAGATAGCATTACTTCCAGAAGTCAATTTTAGCCCATTTTTCTCTTTCCATTGATTACAGAGGAAATACAGTGGGGTCAGGCTACCCTCAAATTATATGCCACAGTGAAGTGCTTGAAGTTAAGTGGGATAAATCTGGTTGTGATCGGTTAATCCAGCTGGGACCAGTCAGGATCAGCCTAAGATGTCTCAGGAGTATAATGACATTCAATTTTCTTGCTCTTAGGATGAGGTAAAATAATACTGTCTTTGGGGATTGTTAAATAGAATTCACTTTTATGGCAGAGATCTGTCCTTTTCAAATGGCTCTGTGTCCAGCCTGTGGTTGCCCAGTGGGACAACAGAATATTCTCTTTAAGTCACTCCATGTGCAAGTATTAAAGGAGTGCTTCATCCCTGGTAGGGGGTATTTATTGCCTTGTCTCCACACCTCACTCCAATCTGTGGCTTCCTGTGCCTGTGCCAGTCTTTGGTAGCACAATTGGCCATAGGGTGGGGGAAGACCTTCTCCTGCAGGACCACATCTTTGGTCCTGTCTTCTCTGTGTGATTGCCCACGCAGGGGTGGAGGCTTCAGGTTGTGGGTTTTGTCTGGGACTGTGTACTGTTGGAGTGCTGAGGTTGGGCCCATGGGGCCCTGCTGAGTCCCAGACCCCAGCAGAAGGGGTTGGGCACAGAGCCCGCTGCCAAAGGGTGACAGCGTACTGCCCCCATACCCAAGGTGCCATGATTTTGCTGACTCGTTCCACTGCCCAGGGTGATTGCCAGCTTTACCTGTGCCTCAAGTCAGTCCTAAATCATGATTAGTGAAGGGAGGGCATGAATGGTGAGATTTATTACAGACCTTACCTTCCAGGCAAATTTCAGGCTCAAGAAAACAGAGTGGCTACTGAACTAAAAAAGTTTGATTAAGTGATATGTGGGGCTTTCTAGGTACTTTATTTTGATCAATACTGCAGTGGCCAGAAAAAGAAAAGTGACCTATCTACAAAAAATAAACTGTGTTTTCTTTTCCTGCTTGAATTCTAGAAATTTCTTCACTACAAATGACATGCCGCTGCCTGTACCAAACAAGAGCATTTATGATTAGGCAGAGCCAATACTGACTATACTGAGTACTAAAGACATAAAACTTTTTTGGCCATCAGATGCTATCAGGGACACTACCACCCCCAATATGAAACAGAAGGAAAGAAACTGATCAATGCACCAGAGGAAGAGTTCTTGAAAAGAGGCAGAGGAGCTCATAGCCATTAGAGATGAGCGCACTAAGTATTTTTTTCTGTAACTGGTGGCAGCTGAGAATCAGCAGGCTCCTTGCAAAAGGACACAGGAGAAATCTCACACAGCTGGGCATCTGTCAGTATGCAGTCCTTGTCAGGGTCTCAGCACTGAAACTAAATAAACTCTTTCTGAAACTCTGGCTGATGAAAATGTTGATTGCTTTATGTAAACTGAAGGTAGTAGCTCATCTCAACCTGTAAGAAAATCAGGCAACAGGCTTGTGAAGAGATTTTCAATCACCCAAGGGTGACAAATCAAACTTCCTGGGGATTACATATACTATGACAGATAGATGGAGCATTTTGCATGTTCCCAGGGGCAGGTGGGCAACTGAAAGGTGGGACAACTTTCCTAAGAACTTGCAGTTATGGAAAAGCCTCTGAAGTCTGCCATCAATAAATCTTTGGGCGACTGCCACAATGGTTCATGATGCTTGACAAAACATGACTTTAGGCATCCTAGACAAGTTCTGACAGAAGGAAATGTCCAATAAATTTTCTTAATGGTTATTGCAGTTCCATAAAGGAAGGAAAACCCAGAAAATTTTAGAATTTAATTTTGCAAGGTAGGTGCTTATGTTTTTGTACAAACTTTGGCCTAACCTCTGTGGAGAGAGGAGATGGTATATACTGCATACCCTTGCCGATCATTCTTTATTGTTCTAAAGGTCATCCAATCTGTGCTATTTCCTTGCTGTATATAAAGTGACTAGTCACATATGAAAGAAAGGGAAAGAAAGAATGATTTTTTGAAAAATAACAGGTGAATTTTATTTGCAAATATCAACTCTACCTTAAAGTTGGCTTTCTCATTCTGCATTAAGGGTTTTCATATGTTATATTCCAATTAATAAATGGTATCTTGTTCTGAAAAGGGTGCTAACATGGTTGCAGTTATAGTTATATGGCTTCTTTTTAGAATTAGGTCCCTGACCTAACTTTGAGTTTGTTTGGAGTTGGTCTGAGTGAAAGGGTTGCTGTAAGTCAGACACTAGGCCTGTAATTCAGGAAACTACAGAACTGGCTGCTATTAGGCAGCAATGTGTAAGCCTAGCTGAAAAAGACATTGTAAAAAGGCTGCAACATTAAACAATCTGATTATAATGCAATTAAGATGTTTTAGAAAAGCAGGACTAATTTCGAAGAATGTTGTTATCGTAGCTATCTTGCCTCTGGGACATAAACTAATATCTCTGCATGACACTACATTACAGAACTGGCAAAGAAGAGTATTTATAGTGGTGCTCTTGTGGTCTCATCCTAACCTCTCTTACATTGCAATACAGCCCCATCTGGCTTCTCCTTGAACTGGTCCGTGCCTTTAGCTGGCAGAGAAGAATTCGCAGTAAGCCAATCTTGTGTAGACATGCCAGCATTTTCAAAGCTGGTTTGGGTAACTCCACACAGTGCTGCACTGCGTAATACACTTATTCCCCCTCCCCGTGCATGCAGCTATTCTGACTGTTTATATAGGCAGAAATATAACCAAGTGCATAGGTGATTGTGCCCCTAGTCCAAAGTAACCTGCTTGAACATAAGGACAGGGGTGCTGATCATATACTCCGATTAAACACATTTTTCAGTGCTCCTGTAGGATTAAATATGAACATGTGTTTGCATATGAAGACATACATAGCCTTTCAATGCAGAATTATAATAAAAGGGTCTTTTGAAACCATGAATACTGCATGGACAATGTATCTCTCTTAGATATCTATAGTATCAGGAGAAAAATAAACCTTCAAAATTGCATTAACTGAGCTACCAAAAATCTACAGGATGCTAGTAATAATAAAACAGCTCAGCAGTGCACAAATTCCTGACAGCTATTAAGATTGCAAGAAGCTAATATAAACCCCAGAAGTGCAAGTCTGATAGGCTGTTTGATCACAATCTTGAGAAGATACAGGAAAAAAAGACAGATAGCTCTACATACCACGTTATGTAAGCTTCTCTCTTTCCAGCTGTTATATTTTCTGAGGCAAGAATGTTGAATAATAGTTTCACAAAATTTGATTCTTAAACATTTTTGAGTTAAAATACATAACAATCACCAGAGATTTATAACATGTGCTTTCCTCCTTTAAAATCTAAACATGGTAAGTTTTCTTCTGAATTTAATTTCAAATATATGCCTTTTTAAAAAAAGAGTACTTGCAGGAGAGGTAACTGCCAAAATAACAGTCGAAGGAAAAGAATAATAGCGTATTTTCTATCTATGAAGTAATTATTGTACATTTTCCCAAAGAATGAAGTCAACATTAACTTTTTGAAAGGCTTGAATGGGTCACTGCATTGAAGGAAAACAAATTTTGGAATTCCTTCTTGTATTGTCGGCTGTTTGTACATGTACTGACAGTGTTATGAACTGCCAGAATAGTAAATACGCAGCACCACTGCCAAATCATATGGGATTTAAACCTGCCATAATAATGTTTTCATAATTACACAGGAATGTGAGGTGACCTGTGGAAAGCAAGCTGAAACTGGTGACACTGAATGATCCATCTATACTTAACTACAATGTTGCCACTCAGATTTTTCTTTTCTTTCTTTTCTCTTCATCTGCTACTTAATGATTTTTTCATTTAGATATACTTACACCTGGTGCCATTGGGGTCCATTGATGAGGACATAACTCCTGCTCAGGAGCTGAACTTTCATATTAGATATCTCTGGAGTTGACAGATTAATAGACTGATGAACCTGACAAATCTGAATATAGTATCTGAGATAAAAAATAGCTGACTTCATAAGACACAAGCACTTGTACATAACCATACAAAATGAAAAATGTCAATGTGTTGTGTTAGATTTTAATGGATCAAAAGATTCAGCTCTGTTATTTTTTATGGCTTTGGTTTTTGTGGCTTTCAGGAAAAATGTATCGCGGTCATAACCTCTATACATCTATCACCTAATTAAAATAGAACCAGAAGCAATGAACTTATTCTCTGCAAATTGGATTAGAAATTTTGTCCTTTAATCTCAATGTTCCAAATAACAAATGTGCCAGATGAAAGAGACCAAAGCAATAGTTACATTTATGTACCCTAGAAAATATTTCTACTTAGCTGAATTATTTGCTGAAATATACTTTCTGGATTCTTTATATTATTTTAGTATGATTGGCTTGCTTTTTTACTAGTTACTGTTTAATCCCCTGGAAGATGTTTGCTTCACTTCTACACCGTATTTCTCCTTAGAAAAGCAAAGGCAAACATATTGTAAACACATTTTCTCAGATGCATGGTTTTTTCTTTGTCCTAAAATGTATCATAAGCACTGAAAGGTTTTTTTTTGCTCTTGTGGGTCACACATTATATTCCTGACATGTAAGCATCAAAAGTTCTTTATGCGTTTAAGATCTCATTATATGAAGAACTCATTAGCAAAAAAAAAAACCTCAAAAAACAAAACTAAAACTCAGATGAACACTATCCTCTACATTAATCAATCTTCTTACTTTGTATGCTGTGAACATTTTAGGGAACTGCACGTGCCTTTTGAGGTTCCATAGCTGCAAAACTGTTGTCCTTCCAATAAACAAACTGGAATATTTGGTGTTCAGACTTTATTCACGGATGAAACAAAATGTGTTGGTAAGAAACTTTTATTGAATTCCTTTTCATGCTGTTCCTTTAGTCTTCTTGACAAGCAAATTTCATTGACATATTGTCTTTCGTTGACATATTTGAAGTCCCAATAAAGGAATAACCACAGAAAAAAGTTGAACACAAAACACGATGTGATATCTTATAAATCCTTAATCAAATGTCTGGGCTAATAATAGTAATAACACACCCCTTCTTCCCAAGCACTCTCGTGAGACCCCACCTGAAATACTGTGTCCAGCTCTGGATCCCCCAACAGAAGAATGACATAGACCAGTTGGAGCAGGTCCAGAGGATGGCCATGAAGATGATCAGAGGGTTAGAGCACCTCTGCTATGAGGACAGGCTGAGAGAGTTGGGGTTGTTCAGCCTGGAGAAGAGAAGGCTCCAGGGAGACCTTAGAGCAGCCTTCCAATATCTGAAAGGGGCCTACAAGAAATCTGGAGAGGGACTTTTTACAAGGGAATGTAGTGATAGGACGAGGGGTAATGGCTTCAAACTGGAAGAAGGTAGGTTTAGATTAGACATCAGGAAGAAATTTTTCACTCTGAGGGTGGTGAGGCACTGAAACATGTTGCCCAGGGAGGCTGTGGAGGCTCCATCCCTGGAAGTGGTCAAGGATGCGGCTTTGAGCAACCAGGTCTAGTGAGAGGTACCCTTGCCCATGGCAGGGGGATTGGAACTAGATTATCTTTAAGGTCCCTTCCAACCTAAACCATTCTATGATTCTATGATTTTTTGGTTCTCCTCTCCTCTCCTCTCCTCTCCTCTCCTCTCCTCAATGTCTTTCTCTATGTCCTCTGGACATATGGAAGACATTGTATTAATAAGTTATTTCAAAAAATCAAATTTGCTTGATAACGACCTATTTTATGGTTGGTTAAGTTATATTTTATGGTAATAGCTGAATGCCATGTAAACTGGGATAGCAATATTTTGCTTTTCTCAGGGGTTTGTGGCTTTCTTTCCAGAAGGGTTAAGGTAAATACTCACTTACATGAAACTGAACGTATTACAGCTACTTTTATTATACAGGTTTGTGATCCATGGAAGAAAAAGGAAAGAGGATTAAATATTTGGAATATATTGCAAATCATGCTGAATAGCATCCTTCTGTATTCACTACTCAGAACACTTGCAGGTTAGAGATGCAGATGTTGCTTGTGCACGTGGGTGACTCAATCTGATGACCTGGGTGCTCTGTGGTAGGGTTTGTGCTCTGTGCCTGTGTGATTCACCAGCAGAAAAGAACTGGCGAGGCTGCCTCAGGGTCTGCACACAGCATCTCCCATCTCCCAGTCCATTACAAGAAACGGCTAGTCTGGCAAACACAAATGAAAAGCTCCAAAAACCACAAAGTTTGGTTGTAAAGTTTGTTTTTCCCTTCAAAATAGAAGGGGATCTCAATATTTTAGGGACTTAACGTGACAAAACCATAACAAGACTCCCCTTGGCTAGCAGCTAAGTTAGGAAAAGAATCAAGATGAAAAGTGAAAAGAAAACACAACTTTTACAAGAGTAATTAGCCACTGGAACAGACTATCAAGGGAAGGAGAGAATTATCATTGTTTGTAGTCTCCATGAAAAAAAGACTGCTTTAAAAATTGTGTTTGCTGATGCCTGTAATTTTTATGATGTGTCTTGTGATGCTTGGTGGATTCAGTGTTGAGCCAGCTCCTGTGTTTATTTGAAATAGTTAGATTCCATCTCACAAAGCAATATTTCTAGCCTTCTGGTCATGCTGAAGATTTTGCATGACCCAAGTGAAGCCTAATGCCTCCATAGTGAGAAGGCAAATAAAGATACCCAAATGTTTTTAAAAATCTCAGGGTTTTTAAATCAGTCGCATAATTTCTGTGCTTAATTTATGATTCTTGAATCTTTGGAGTTGTCAGTACTGTAAAAAAGTTTTTCTGCGGTTCTTTACCATCTGAAGGGAATGTGAGTCAGCTAAGAGACATGTAGTAGAACTGCAGCAACTGTAGTTTCCCCATGAAATCTTTCTCCCTGAAATCTCCTGGCTACAATACCTTAATATTTTCTTTTCTGATCTTAAAATTCTGCAGTTACAATGGCAAATTCCATGTCTTCTTTTGCTGGAAACTAATTGAAGCGTGTAATCAACACAAACAAAAAGTACAACATATTGCCAGTGCCACTATATTCTTGAAAAATATATTTGTCTTTATTCCTGCCTCACAATCAGACATTGTCTAGTGTCTATTGCCCACCCTGCATCTAAAACCTCAGTATTTAGGACTGATATTTTGTCACTTTGAGCTTTAACATTCAAACATGTATCTCAGTATCTTACTGATTGCCAGAGAGCCTCCAGCATCCCACCAGCCATCACCTGAAGACAGCTGGGTGTCTCTTGACACCTCTGTTGCCTGCTCTCTGGTCTGCTTTTGAAGCTCAGATAGGAACCTACTTTGTTACCATTTGGATAAAATTTTCTATGGGCCTGCGAAACTTGTTAAGGTGAGAAATGCATTGTTTTTATTCAGGTTTTCTTTTTTAAAAATCATCCTTAATTCAAAACAGGTTAAACAAATAGGCTGTCATTTACTTGCAACATCAGAAACAGGCAGCACAGTCACAGATGCTAACAGAAGAAATAAGTGAAGAAATAAAAGAAAAGCTATGTTTAGCTTACTTCACTAAGATTAGATCAAAAAGGTCTCCCTTTCCTTCTCTAAACGGGATTGTTTTTTCTCTTGTCAAGATCATATGCGAGTTTCAGGCTTTATGCTTGCCACCTCTTTCCTGTGGTGGAGTATTCTAGCTTTATTATTCAGCTTCTTCAATCAAATCTTCCAGGGTTCCAGACCATGCATTTTTTTCCCTCCACAATGACTCCTCTTTTATCCTTCTGGGAGAGACAGTTTTGCTCCCCACCAAATTTAAGAGGAAAAAAAAAGAGATTATTTCCTTTCCATAGTTGTGTAAACATCTTTTTATCTACTGGGACTTACCCTCTGCTCTTAATTGATTAGTAAACAGCAGTTTGCTTCAATGAGGTGCACAAATGGCTCCTTCCCTTTGGTGACTATTTCTAATTCTTCAATAAGGAACGCGTCGTTCTTAGACCTTACTCTATTATCAACTTTTATGTTAAAAACATATGTGAAAAGCCAACAGTCTTAACTGTATACAGCTTATTACTAGATTTTGACTGAGACCAGACATGGTGCCACAAAAGTCCTCTGGAATGACAGTGGATTTTGGGGTGACTAATCCACTATTTCTTCCATTTAGGTATGTAATAGTATTGTATATAAGATATATTTCCCCTGAAAGTAGATATGTGTATGAGATTGTATTTCCCAATTAGGCAACTGAAAATGAAAGTACTCTGATCTGCAGTCCATTTCATTTTGCCAGAACATACAGATGCATAACCCAGTTCTTTAACCAGGCGTTGGGGGGAACTGGCTCAAAATAATCCATAATGTGGTTTTCTTTTAGCTATTGCTTTTAGTTTATTTTAAAAGCCAATTCATTTTTTTTCAAATTATGCTTTTATGAATTCTTTGTGACCTGTATCAGTGGCAGAAACCCTAAAATAAGGTATCCTTATGGGGAAGTCACATTTTATGCTTAGAAGAACTAAACATATCTACAAAAAAGCTCCATACTCCAGCATCAAGCAGGTCAAGATCTCAGGTTACATAAAGATTTGGAAAATCTGAAGCAAGGGCCCTCAACCAGATCTCCTCTAAAGCCCTGTTTTACTCTTTTTCTCTTGCTTAGTCTCTCAAGACTGTAAAGTACTTAGGAGTGTATTAGTAAGCTAATGTGGAGAAAATTCTCTTGCGCAACACTTGGAGTTTTAGAAGTCAGTTTCAGAGAAAGAAATACCTCTGAAAAGAAATATGTAATCCCGTAAATTTTTTCCTGTATTGACACTGAAGACAGCACTTCAGACATAAGGACTGTTCTGGGTGTTATTGCTAGACCACTCTCACATCTTTGGAAGGTCATGAGGAACGAGAGAGGTGCCTGAGGACTGGAAGAAGGCCGACATCACTCCAATCTTCAAAAAGGGCAAGAAGGAGGACCCAGGGAACTACAGGCCAGTTAGTCTCACCTCTGCCCCTGGGAAGGTAATGGAGTGACTTGTTCTGGATGTCGTCTCCAAACACGTTGAAGAACAGGAAGTTATTGGAAGTGGTCAACATGGATTTACCAAGGGTAAATCATGCTTGACCAATCTGATAGCCTTCTATGATGTTATAACTGGCTGGCTGGATGAGGGGAGAGCAGGAGATGTCATCTACCTTGACTTCAGCATGGCTTTTGACACTGGCTCCCATAACATCCTCATTAGGAAGCTGAGGAAGTGTGGGCTAGATGAGGGGATGGCGAGGTGGATTGAGAACTGGTTGTGTGANCCCTCTACTCGGCACTGGTGAGGCCACAACTGGAGTACTGCATCCAGTTCTGGGCTCCCCAGCTCAAGCAGGACAGGGATCTTCTGGAGAGAGTCCAGAGTAGGGCAACAAAGATGATTGGGGGATTGGAGCACCTCCCTTATGAGGAAAGGCTGAGAGAGCTGGGACTCTTTAGCCTGGAGCAGAGAAGGCTGAGGGGAGACCTTATTCTTGCTTGTAAGTATCTAAAGGGTGGGTTGGAGGAGGATGGAGCCAGACTCTTTTCAGTGGTTCCCAGTGACAGGACAAGGGGCAACAGGCACAAGCTGGAACATAGGAAGTTCCATTCAAACCTAAGGAAAAACTTCTTTACGGTGAGGGGGACAGAGCACTGGAACAGGCTGCCCAGGGAGGTTGTGGCGTTCCCTTCTCTGGAGATTTTCAAGACCCGCCTGGATGCAGTTCTGAGTAATGTGCTTTGGGCATTCCTGCGTCAGCAGGGGATTTGGACTAGATGATCTCTAGAGGTCCCTTCCAACTCTAAAAAATTCTGTGATTCCGTGATTCCGTGAGTGATAGCTAGGAGGGCTTATATGTTGCAAGATATAGGTATCTCCTGCTTTGCTCCCTACATTTGTGGACCCTAAGATCATCGCCAAAGGCGATAAACAGACCAGAGGACTTCATTCTAAACTTTAGCGTGTTTGTTCTCCATTGATTTTTCTGCCTACAATTTAAATTGAAAGAACTATAAAAACATTTCCTCTCCACTTTCGTACAAAATTGTAATCACCATAGCATCATGCATGTCAGATACACTAATTTGTATTTGCAGTAGCTTTATTAGGTAAGGAAATGATATTTCTGTTTTACAAGTGGAGAACAAAGGTACAAGGACATTCGTACAGAAAGGCTGGGACTAAGCTGCAACAGCAAACCAGAAATTACACCCATTGATGCAAATGTATCTACATGCACACACATAATCTGAACGCTTGAACATGCTGTTTGGAAGCATGGGAAAGAAATAATTTCAGCAGTCTTATTCTGCCTATTGTGCTGGAAATGTAGAAAAGTACAGAAATCTACAAAACGTCTTTTTCTTGTCTTTGGATGATGAATCCCTGTTTCATTGACTACTAGCAATTGATAGGGAGCTCTGTAGTCATCAAATGCAGCGCTCCTGTATTTCAGGTAGGTGTTTCATATCAGCCTCTTCATAATTGATTCAGTGCTGGTCCAGTATGTGAAAATTATCGTCAATAGCTGGGTTAAAAAATGGGAATTTGTTTTTGCTTTGAGAAGGGGACAATTGAAGCCAATAGAGTACCAATGAGCTACAAACAAATAAACCAATTTTGAGGTAGGCAAGACAGGCCCTAATTATACTTACTATATATAAATTTAGATTCTGGCTCTACTGAAATAGATACGGATATTGCCATTGACTGTGCTGAAGCCAAGTTATTATTCATTGCTTCCAAGAGAACTCTTGGTCAAGTGAACTCTTAGCCAAGTGAACTCTTGGCCATTGTAAAAGGTGTTTCAATGTAAGTTATTTTCAATGGGACTCTGTTGGGGTATTTATTGTTTATTCAACTATTTCTTTGTCTTATCATTTGGGCAACCATTCTGCATATTTTGTGTGTGTTTTGCCTTAGAAAAAGCTTCTTGAAATTCGTACTACATTGTACTTTCATTCTGTTTAGACAAAATCTTTAGTACAAGGACAGTTTACATTCTCAAACTGAAGCTTAAAGAAACTTTAAAAATATTGAGATGAGACAAGGAACATTTTTTATGTCACTAAATACCTAAGAAATGTGTGTATGTGTATGCACATGTGCACACAAGTGTTGTAGAGTGAGCACAAACAAGCAATGGACTCTTAATTGGAACTTTCCTAAACTTTCTGAACCTCTTGTGTCTGCAAAATTTCATGGAAAATCTCATATGAGGAAGTGAGGAAGCTGACTTGTGATATTTTGACACTTTCATCTCCAGAGCTGGAAGAGCTGAAACATACCAAAATAATTCAAAGCAAAGTTAGCCAAAGGCTTTGAACCTCAGGGATGTAGTATAAGTTTAGTTTGGTTTTGCAGCAAATACTCTTAGCGGATCTTATTTTATTTTAACTTGCTTATTCACACTAGTTGTTAGTGGGTCATCCTGAGGGTTGTTTAGTAATTAGAGTCAGGGAATTGAAATTCTGGAACTAGGCACAGAATGAACCAGCAGCTATGGCAGTGGCAGTACCAGAGGTCAGGATTTAATATACAGATATATGTCCCTTGACTGGGTCAAACTCCAAAAGCTTTTCATGTCGATGAGCTGATTACCAAACATACTAACCGTGTTCCGAAAAAATTTTCTGTCTTGTACCAGCATTATTACCCCATTCAGAGGTGAGTTTAAAGAAGATGATTTCTTGGAAGGCTAAATCCTTATTTTATGACAGTTTAAAAGGATAATTAAATCTAAATTATTCCTTTTATTCTTCTAAAATAGGAAATAACTAACCTGGGTGAAAGCGCATGGATCATTGTGACTTTAGCTATTATAGAAAATCTATAACTATGGACATTGATATATCCTTTGTTATACAATACAATTACTTTGTGGTAGTTTTATTAAAGGTAAAGTGTATTTTACTTACTTTTTTTAAAAAAAAGACTACAAAAGAGCTTTCATTTGAGATGTAATTGATTTGTTGGAGGTCAGTCTCCTTCTTAAGCCCCTTTTGATTGATTCGCTGAAAAAGGATTTTTCAAATAGGAGGTAAAGAAACACTGAAAAAATTGTCCCCCTGGCCTGCATTAATATATACAGTATTCTGGTAGGCATATTTTTGGGCAAGGTCAGTGTCCTGTCAGGTCAGACGCCCTTGCTCTTACAGACTAATGTTTTACCAAAAGTAGTCTTAGCGGACATGCATACATTGACAAATCCTGGAGAACTTCTTAGGCCAACGTCCTGGTGACCATCCTGACAACACCCCAATGCTATTCTGAGGCACATTTTAGCCATGAACATGTAATTCTCTCTCCTCCATCACCTGTGGTACTCAGGCATGTGAACTGAGGAGGGGCAACAGCATACTTTTCTGATATGGAGAACTGCAGGACCAGAGACGAGCTCCAGCAAACACAGTGACACTCATTGGAGTTTGATTGATACTGTGCTGCAAAATAGTTGAAACTGTGAGCAGAGATATCAAAAATTGGTCCTTCAGTGAAACATTTTTACCAGAAGTCCCACCTCCTGCAAAGTTAACAGGATATTTTACATTGACTTCAAGAACCTGTGAATCTACCTCTTGTTCTGCTTCTGAATTACAAGACTTCTTTTTAAAAAGACTTTTCATACCAAGTGGGGAATCATTTTCCTACAAAACCACACAAATGAAAACATAATTGAACTGAATCATCTGAAGACACTTTGGCTGTGTGAGTTTAATTTAATATAATTTAAGCAAAATAAAATAAAATGTTAACATTAAACCTGTGAATCAAAATATGTAAAGGTGGATTTTCCTGGCCATGCATTTTCAAATTTCCTGTTTTATTTAATCACTATAAATAGAAATATGTATGTATTTTGGGACAGGCCAGGGACCTTGTTGCACAACAGTAGGACTGGCCCAGAAATTTAATGTTTCCTCCAGCCCTTCAGTTCCTCTCCACACATCTGCACAGAAATGATGCATGCTTAAATTTGCTTTTTGGTTGACTGCTGACTTTCCTTTGCATGGGAACATTTTGCACATGTAGGATTCATAAATGGGTATGGTGGATACATCACGGGTAGGAAGTTTTGAAAGTAAAATTCCAGGTTCCCTGTCAAGATTTCTAGTTGCTGGAGCCAGATCTTTTTATAAGTTGTTTCTTGACTTCCCAGAAGTTATTTATGAACCACATTGTATTCACGAGTCTCTGGACATTTGGGACTATTACCTTCTGTAGATGAATACCTATACCTATAATGAGCATGAGAAGGGAAAAGTTAAGAAGTGAACCTTAAATGGCACAATAAAGGGTAACGAGGTGGGCTCACCTGGGATAAAAGCACTGTGAGAGGTGTATAAACAGAAAACAGTTTAAAAAACCTGACCCATTAGTAAGAAGCAATAAAATGTGCAGAGGAAGAAGGTCTGGAGGAATCTGAACTTATGGGCACTTGGAATCCACTCTGTTCCTCCTTAGTTATCAAATAAGGTGATATGAGTGGTCATGACCTAATTTTAACAGACACTTAACATGTGGTGGGTTTTTTTCAGCTGTAGTAGCTACCAGCGAGACAAGTAAGGCAGGAGCAGCTGCAGGCAGAGCTAGCTGCAAGTCATCTACAATTTCAGTTGAGAGAGTAGCCTTAAACAGATTATTTATTTGATAAACCACAACCCTTTTTACTGCTTGGTGTCTGAGATAGTTTGGTGTTTCCTCAATTTCTTTGGTTGCTTGATAAAAGAAAGCTTCTTTTTTTTTCCTTTCTTTTGTTTTAAAATCAACTTTATTACATTTCTTGTAGGGTTTGTTCAGCTTGTGTTTATCAGTGTCAGGCACTTGCAAATGCATCTCTTTTCACCTGATGAGTTCGGTTTTGCCAAAAATACTCCCAGTAACTCCAACATTCCTTCTTCCATTGTTGCTAGTCCTGCTTTTCATATTCAGACCCCTTTTATGTTTCTTCTGTAAACATAACTTAAAAATTTCTAAAGAAATCATTCCAGTAAAAGACATGGTCTTTTTGGCTTCCTTTGCCTTCAGTCCTTCAAAAAAGCATTATTTCTGGAAAGGCATTCTGGAAACAGAGTGAGTAGACATTAAAATAATAGCTCCCGATTAACTTAAACTTTTCATACTTGGATTTGCCTGTACTTTAGTTTTAATCAAAATTGTTCCTGGGGTTGTTTATTTTTTCTTTTTTTCTTTTTCTTTTCCTTTTTCCTGAAAATGACACCCTCATAGAATAAGTTCCAGTGGTATTTCTTATTAGAAGATGTTGAAATACAGTCTTGAAATTTTTTGCTCAGATAATTTTTTAGTAATTTTTCTTTGCTTTTCATGAAGTGATTAAGAATAAACCTATTAAAAAAAAAAAAAGTATTAAAGTGTGTGTGTCTTGCCCAGACTTGACCTACTCCAGAATTTTGTCAGTTTGTGTGAGATTTATCTTACTGACTAAGTTATTTTACCTACTTCAGGCACCCATTCCTGAATAAACTTCCCTCTGGTTGTTGAGGGATCTAAGCCTTTACGTGACTAACATTAGCTGAAATTCATCCCCTTTCTCCTTTCCCTTCCTTTCTTTCATCTCTTTGTGTCTCATAATGAAGTTTGGGTGACACGATGCCTTTGACGCACATTTGGGAGAGGTTCATTGTTAGAAATTCACAGTTGAGGGATATATCTTTCCCTTCCCCTAGCTGTCATACCCCACTTGTGCGGATTGCCTCCTTTATTTCTGAATGGCCAAGAAAGGCAAAGAGTTGCAGAGCTCTTCAGTTGCCACATCCCTCAGCCCTAGATGTGACCTGAATTCATTATTTCTTCATAAACAGCACAAAGCAAGGCAGAGAAACAAGGTTATTAACAATTGACCTAAACCCAGCAGAATATCTTAACGTACTCCACAGATTTACTGCAGCTGTATCACAGAGCTGATTCATTTCTCTTTTCTTGTCATCTAGTGCTGGTGGGCCCGTTTCAGCATTACCGCTGCCTCAGTTCTAACGTTAATATCTCTGAAGATTTGTATTTCAAATTTCCACAGCTATATTGGTTTCTAATAAATCCAAGAAGCACTCCAGATCTTCTTCTGTCCCTGGATATATTGTCCTAAGCTAACATTTTGTGAACTGTTTGAATGCACTTGAAACTTATTTAAGATCATTGAAATTAATTTTCAGATTTAAGACTTCATGGGCTTCTGATATTTCATAATGAGAATGATGTCCGAGCAGGAACCTCTATACGAGTGAGAGGCTTTTCCGCAATCTGTTCTCCTAACTTTACATCTGGATTTCCCCAGACGTTAAAATTATCTCTGCTTGGAAGTATATCTAGTGGGAATTTGAGGATGAAATAATTTTTCTGAGTACCTCTCACCTGGAAATCCGGCTGCCTCTGCTCTGACTAATATGCTGGATATCTGGAAATCTCAGATGCATCAGCTGAACTCTGCCACTCACATACAAAATATTTGGTGTTTCTGGGAAATCTTGGACCTCCTGTGCACGAGCAGTGAAGCCCGTGTCTCCAGAAGGTTATGGTTACAGCATGCAGAACATCTGTGAAATCCTTGTAAGCCTGCCCTCTCGTAGGCTTGGGCAGGAGAAGAATCCCAAGGAAAAACTGCCTTGGGGAAAGGCTTCAGCTGGCAGCTGAACAGGTTCCTGCCTCAGGCATTGTTTGACACTGAGCAGGGGCATGTGTGACTTGAGATCTTGTTGCTTTCTTCCAAAAATATTATTAGTTAGTCTAAAATTTTTTTCTTGGACCATCACAAGTGCCGTGACACTACCACTAGTATCATATTATATTTTCAAAACATTTTTTCTTGTTTCCCTCACCGTAACACAGTTTGTCCTGTTCTTAGGTGTTTTCCTACAGTTTTGCTCAAGCTTTAGATTCTGTGTCTTTCTTTTCTTTCCTTTCCTTATGATGGGTTTTCCCTAATGCTTTTTTCCCCAGGCTTATATTTACTTTTAATTTGCCCTGAGACATGTTTAACATAACACAGAAAGTCAAAATCAAGATAGGATAAAGCTGAATATTCTAATATGTACTTAATAAGATTTTTTAAAATTTGTGGTATCTGCATGCCTTTTGGAGACTGCTGCTAGTAGGTTGTATTCTTCCATATGAGCCTGACCTTCCTGCAGAGGTTGGAGCCTCTTTTGGGCAATGGTTGTCTCCCCTGGGAAGTGCATAGCGCAAGAGGTCTGGCATTTCTGAGAACTCTTGAAAGGCGAATTGTTACTAACACTGTTACTAACAAAGGACCCGGCTGGGGCTTCAGGAGTCTGTTTCTTATGGAAGAACAGTAGATGCATGTCTGTAAGAATCCCAGGCAATTCTGTCTTCTTAAAATACTGCTTACGGGAAGCTGTATGGGGGTAATGACCATATATTGCCCTACCATGTGCACCTCCTTGTCTGATTCATAATGCTGGTCTGTAGACAGACCTTGGATCTGACGTGGTCTGTTGGTCCTGTAGGCCACTGAGCTTGAAGCACTGGCAACCTTTAAGTGCTCTTCTCACCCCTTTCCTGAAGATGGGTGCTACTGGCTGCAGTCTGCAGAAAAGCTCATGTAAAGATGCCAGCTAATCCTTGCACCTGAGTGATTGTAATGTCATACCAGCCTCGCCCCCATCTGAGAAAGCAGCTTAGCTCAAATCCAAATAATAGTATTTTACTTTGTTCCCCTGTAGTAGCTAATTCTGTAATTCTATGCAAATGGCAATCAAGTCTTTGAGCAGCTCCACTAAAAGCTGACACTTTATGGCACACTATATATTTGCTGTCCTTTTTTCACTTTTCTCAGTATTTATTCTTTTGCTGTGTTCCTGAATGCCTCGGTAGGTTATTTAAATATAGCTTTTTAAAATTCTCATCTAATACTTCTGGTTAGCATTCAGCACTTTTATGGAGAATGTGAATTACACACTACGTGAGCCAATAAAGATTTCATTCAAAACCTTAAAAAGGGCATTTTTAGAAGCACTGGGGAATAAGACAATAAAATCCAGGATAAAAACGAAATAGTGTTCTGCTGAGAATTGCTTATCACCAACTGGAAGATTTTGCTGACTAACCCATGGGGGTAATGGCTGACAAACTTTTCTTGAAATCTGTCAGTCCTGCCATTTTCTGCATGGCTGCAGAGTAAATCATAGACAATAAGCAGAGTGCCTTGTTCAGTAAATCACTACAGCACTTCCCACTGCAGTAAATGGACAAGAGAGAAGTTTGTGGCACGTCACTTTACATCCAGTGTTTGGACAACAGTCATTTAGATTTTACAGCATGCAGTTACACTGAAGCTTTACTGCTCTGTTGGTGGTGGGGTACCAAACAGAGAAGGTGGTTATTTTAACCGCTAGGCAATAAAGGCAAAATACTGTTATTACAGATTTTTCTCCCCATTTCTTTTAGAGCTCGGCTGCATTATGACTTCATGTCAGTTTTGAGATAATGTGTGTCAACACTGTCAGAAAAGGTACACACCACCTGCAAGGCAGACCTGTTGGTCGGGCGGGTATGTTCATTATCAATGCCGTGATGGTCCACGTCTGATGTTGGCTGCTTCCGAATCTGTCATGTTGTTTGACATTTTATTTATTTTATCATTTTCATATTTATTTATTTCTAGAAATAGTTTAAAAAACATAATCCTTGTGTGGTCTGTGCAAACTGGAAAATCATTTTAGCACATAGAGTATATTTTACTATTTTCGGTAATGAAATCTGATGACATAGTTCAGAGGTTGAAGTTTGCGAGAGAGATGCAAAATGGTTGCGGTGTTTCTTCAAAGGTCAGATCCCAGGTTTACTAAATAGGGCATGGACTCATCCTGGCGGCTCTGCTGCTGTGCAAGTGGCAATGTTTATGAAACAGCAGTAGGGAAAACAATGACTCATGTTTGGAGCAGGGATGTGAGCTTCTTCCTTAGAAATAAGGGGAAAGACACGATCCTTGATTAAACAGAGATGCAGAAAAAGAGCAGGGGAGCAGAGAAGAGATTCCATCAGAGGCTTGTGTAGGGAAGGAGGGATGCCCACGGATGTCCTGGAGCTGTGCTGTAACAAGCAAATAAATGCTCTGCAGGGTAACACACATGACTAGGGAAACCCACAGAAGTCTATCCAGGTTTTCTGGCAGATTATGTCCCTCTCTTTTTGAGCACGGCCTCATTTTGTGCTTTTGCAGGAAGATTTTCACATGTAAGTATAATTGCTATGCCATTGCTTATCCCTGGATGGGTCCCTGCAGGCTGTTGGGTAGGAAGGAGCCCATTATTTTAAGCAAGCTTTAGAAAATCAAGGAAATTCTACCTACACTTTTCTAGTGAAAGCACATTAAGAGAGATCTTGAGTCGGAATATATTTATTGTTTTCATGGCTTTTCAAGGGTGGGAGAGTCCAAAAAGCATTGGACTGACTTTGTGGGCCATGATTGAAGGTAACCCTAACTGTGGTATCTCTGCTTTCTTCAGTTTGTGGGCTTGTCCCTGCTGTTCCAGGCAAGCGGCTTTGCACGTGTAATGGAGGAGGCAGCGTGGCCATGGCCTCTCCCTCGCCCTCACTGTGGTTGCCTGACCACAGAGTGAAGGATGTAGTGGACTGTCCAAACTGTGAGACCCATCCCATCTGGGTACTTTCCCTCTCCTGCTGTGCTCCCTGTGCCAGGTCTGCAGCAGGTGAAAGCCCAGATTCACTGGCACAATGGACACCCTGATGGGCTCCAACAAATTCCCTGATCTAGAAGCTTAAAGGGTCAAGACTGACCTTGGATGGTCTTCAGTGGTCTGCTAATGGACTGGAAGTCTCAAGAGCTGCTATTTTTCTTCCCTGAATGGAAAGAGCCTATAGAATTTAGTAAGACCTAAATTGCAGGGTTCTATAAAAATGAAACATGATCCTGTACATATTATCCCGTGAAGGTATACATAAAAAGCTACTTGTATGCTGAAGTCTTTATAACAAAAGAGCCTTGCACACTGCAGACTTTAATTTCTCTCATTGACATGACAGAAGATTGATACTGGTGTAGTAATTCTTGGTTAGAATGAAATTATTGTAAAAATTACTGAGAAGCTTTTAATTTTCCTGAATGTATTCACACTGTATTGTAACGGATTGTTAAATGTAATGGGTTGCTTAAAAAGAATCCTTATAATAAAAATAAGATAAAAAATTCTATTATTAGAGACATTACAGAGGATATATTATTACTATTATTATTATTACTGTTATTATTGTTGTCTTTTTTTTTAATACTAGCTGTTTTAGTGACCTGATTTGGCATCTCTGTCGTACACTGGAGTCACCTGGTTGTGACAGAAGGCACACTTATATGGCTTGAAATCAGGACTCGGTATTGTGCTAGTGAAAAAGACAACAAGGTGTCACTAAACCGGCTCTAAAAAACCCTAATTTGAACTTGTTTGGAAATGACTGTAGTAGTCTTTATAAACAATACATTTTTATACGTATTTTATTCTGTCATAATTTGTATATGCTGCAAGCTGCCAGCAGGCTTTCTCTGTTTCTCACTCAGTGGTGCTTAGAACAAACAGTTCAGGTGCTGCTCAGTTTACAGGGCGCTAAAAGCTGTTCAGCAGTTTACTCTGATGTGGAGGGGAAAAGAAATAGTTTTTTTACCTGTGAACAGTGTGAGTCTTGCCAAGCTGATCAGCGTCCATAGTCCTTAGATAAAATCAGTGAGGAACAACACTTCCAAATAGGACTCTGGCCCCGCTGTGTGCTCTGCTTTTCACTGCTAAGGAGTTCCTCTCTGGCTGACATAAACTAAAGTGCTTTTCTCCCATGGGTCTGTTAACTTCTTTTCTGACCTGAGGAATAAGAGCTCATTTTTGTGGTTTCCGGAGTCTTTTTTTTTTTTTACAGAGACACTTCTCTTTTTTTCACTCAGACATTTTCCTGACTAAGAAGTCAATGTCAACTTTGTATCCTCCTTGATAAATTTGTGTAGTGGATTTTTATACCTAGGATTTTTAAAGAAGCTAAAAGGGTTAAATACAAGGATGCAAGTCCTTGTGTAAACGAATGTTTGTCAACAGAAAGAGAGTGCTGTGCCCTGCTTTTTATATCAGTTCTTAATTCTTCTGATTTCATTAACAATCAAGATGTGATGGTCTTGATTATATTAATGTCAAACCAGAATTACTCCAAGGGAGTTCCTTTAACAGGATTACTCTGGACTTACACCGTAAAATAGAGTTCAGGCTTTCTATTCCATGTCTTCACAGATGAAAACAGTAAGAAGTGGATGACTTTTTAAGGGAAAAACTCTTAAAAATAAAGACATTCTTACCTGCTATTTATAGTTCTGTTTTCTTTAGACATAAAACTATGACATAAATAATGGAAAAGAATGAGAAATATTTGTGTTTTAACTTTTGACTGAAATAATAGTTACCAGAAATCACTACATTTTTCATCTTGAGCTGTCAGCCTTTGATATATCTCTGGAACGATGGGATCAAATAGTTTCTGTAATTACACTTCATAATTCTGGTATAATATTAGCTAAATCTTTGTAACACTATAGAAAAATGATAGAAAACCTACTTTTTAAAATCCCATTCTCATCTCACTCAAAACAGAATAGGTTATTTGAAAACGGGGGACTTAGTTACATTACCTTAAGGCTTGTTGTAATTAAGAACTTTACACAAAAGGATTTGCCAAGGCATCACCACAAAGAGACAGAAATAGAAACAGGGGTCTGTAGTACCTTTTCTACCGCCTACAAAAGAGGACAGGCTGTAGTGGTGCTTTGAATGCAGAGTCTTGCCTGACAGGTTGCATCTACTCTAGCATCCAGGTTTGGGGCAAACGTGCAGCGCTGAAGTGAATCCTCTAGTTGTCCCCACTTAACGTGCTTTGGTTTGGTTTCCAGGGAGGTTTGGGTGAGTCTCAACGATGTTCTTTCCGGAGAGGCTCCACTGAAAGTTGCCATCCTGTTGTGTACCAAACGCGGTCTGAACCTTAACGAGGACACAAGCATCTGACCTGACAGCGGGTCCCACGGACAGCTTCATGCTGTGTGTGCACTGGGCTGCCCAGCCCAGGGAATTGGGTTATATCTGTTGGAAAGTAACACTCCTGAGCTGCAAACCTAGTGAAGATCTAGGGGGTTCAGTGCCACTTGCTTCCATATACTGCTTTTCCTGTATTGTTCCTTATTACTTGCTTATACAGACATAGCCTTAAATTTACACTAATAGGTTTCTGATACATTGTGAAAGCATCTAAATGAAGCCCAAAGGGGAAACTTTAGCCTTGTTAACTTCCAGTGGGATCCAGCTGCTCTTCATATATTTCCTTATCTTCCTTCCCAAACAATTAAAAATTTGCATACTTTTATTAAGCTTCTGAATAGGAAAACTGTGGCAGACGTATGGAATATGTAAAGAGACTTCTATTGGCATTAACATGCAACCACCATAAGATGAATCTCAGGAGCTAGTTAGTGGTGCGAAGCAGCCTGATCAGCAATAGGCACCATGAAGTGAAAGGAGAATCTAAAAAACCATTTCACTTCAATGGCAACTTAGCCAGGACATAAGAATTAATACTGAAGTTAACAATCCTAATCTTGGGAGGAATGTCACAGAAGTTTTAATAAGAATTGAGAGCATTCTGGATTTCTGTCTCACCTGGGAGAGATAGCAGTGCTGTTAACAATAACCCATTGATTTTGCGGGGATCCAGCTGAGGGAGCCCATTGACCTTGCCTAAATCTAGCTCACTTTATCTGTAAAAGCTTAGAGAACACCAGGCCAGGTGGCTCGGGGAAACAGATGGGTGTATTTACATGTATATTGTGTGTATTCCCCAGACAAGATGCAAAGTTACAGAATATGTTACACATTTCAGGTACATTCTGAGAAGAACAGAAACCAGATGAGCAGCAACCTGAACTTACTAGGGAAAAAAGGGAAAAATCCCTTTTCACCTAAATGAAACCAGGATTTAAATAAACTTAGTGATTTCTGCTCTTATTTAGGAAACACTCATTTGCCCAATGTTAAACACATTGATTTTTTAAACAAAACTCCCTTTGACTTCTTTGGCATCATGATTTGGCCATACAGTTTTGCTAATTTGGGTGATTCTCATTTTAACTCACTGAATTATTCCTTTGAACCTCATCTGTCTGTTTCTATTAGACATAATTGGCAACTATACAATAAACAGGATGCATAAAAGCTGATACTTGAATTCAGCAGTCCATAATTAGATTAAGCTACATCCTACTCTGGAAAAAAAAATTTATTATGTAGCAACCTGCAATTTTCCTGAAATTTCTGTGTGGGCTGTACTACTTACCCTCAGTAACATCCGAGTATATAAAGCCTGTCACCTGTAGCTGACTGGGAAGGGTTTTCACTTTTCTTTTCCTTTTTCTTTACCCCGTCCCCTTCTTGTCTTTTCTCCTTTTGTTTCCTCTATTTTCTTTCTTTTACTTTCTCTCTTCTCTTTTTCTTTCATCTTAAAGCCACATTATTATAATGGTGGATTGATAAGAAACAGGCATAATTTCATACTGTAGTTCTCATTGGAAGGAAAACATTTTGACTGTACATTATCATGCTATTCTAATATGTTAAAGTATACCTCTTACATAAGCAAAATGCAAAAAAGATAGGCTGTGTACATTTTTTAATATAATAATTATTATTGAAACTCTAAAGAAACACTGTTGAAGCCATAGTGTTAAGTAGTGGATTTTTATACCTAGAATAAAGAGTGAGTCTATTTCTCATTTTGATCTTGCTGCTTGACCACAGACTGTAGAATTTAGAAGCAGAGACTACAAAGAAGGGAGGGAGTTAAACAGGTGGAGAAAAAGGGGAGGAGAAAGAGATTGAGCTTTTATGTTCATAACACCATCAGTCTGTGAATATGTAGTATTTTCATTATTCCTGCTAAATTTTAAGTTGTATCTGAAAATCTCCTTTTTTTTTTGGTCCTTACATTAAGACTCTTTTTAAGTTTTGCTGATCCTTCCTAAATAATGTTTCTTGGCTTTGGGTTTTCTTAGTCATTTCCAGAGCTAAACCACCTCACAGGGCTCTGATCACCTCCCCTCTAATTGCTGCAGCCTCCTCTTCCCTTGACAAAAGCAGTCTTGCCCCAGCACTACAGCAAGGATCTCTCTCTGGGTCTGTCACATTGACCACACAGTCCCTCTCTTTGATTCCCTCCACATGCTTTCTCTTCTGTATATCAAATATAAGCTGCTTGTCTTCACTTCCAAGGATTTTTATGGCCTGTTCCCACTGCCACCTCTCATTGTGACAGACTGAACTACCACTTAGGTGGAAAAGCCACCAAACAGCTGGCTCCAATTAACCACCTATCTTTTTAAGAGCTGGTGGGAGCAAGAGGAGATCTAAGTGCCATATAATCAGGCCCAGCTCATTCTGAGAAGACCTCCTATGGCAAAGAAGGGTAGATGTTGAAGGCCTATCAAAAGGAAAACAGCTCAGGGAAAGGAGGAAGGATGAAAGGCAATGTCTCAGTGAAGAAAAAAGAAGGAACTGGAAGTGAAAGTAATTGGGGACCCAACAATACTGCAACCAAGTGCAGTGCAGCACAGCAATTACAATTACAGGTTTTATGTAGTGGATGGGTACCTCCATGGGACCCAAAGTAGGAACAAATCCTTTCCCAGGGATGGCAAAATCTGAGCACCTGGTCTGAGTGCACACTGTTACCTTCCAGAGCAACTCGTGCAGGATGAGGGGAGCTCCTGATTGTCTGTGCTCAGGAATACCTGCCTTTAAATATCTGAAAACTTCCTTTTCTCTTGACTTGACAACCTCTGTAGAGAAATTGCAAGTGTGCTTACAGACAGTCCTTGATTGGGCTGTTTATCCTTACGAAGGCCACTGAAGCTTAGTTTAGTTAAACTATGTTACCAAGTGTCTCTTTTAGTAGAATATAATAGTCTTTTGGGATTTATGGTTTAACATCTTGCCCTTTCGCTCTCTGCAAGGATTCTCAAGGATGCCTATAATCAAAGATCTCTCTCTGTAAGTCCTTGTAATAAATCTTTCATCCCACTTCGTAGATGTTTCATTCTCTTGCACCTTGTGTTCAGTATTTAATTATCTTTTGTTGTTAAAGGACATTAATAAAGACAAATGCAGAAAGCAGGACTCACTGCATCCTTCCATTGTGAAAGTCTTTTCATACTAGGTTGGCTAAAGTCATTCAAACTCTTCTACCATTTCTCATATGTTTTTGGTACAGGGTGACATTAGCTATTTCGCTTTTGGACAAGGGGAAGGAAGAGTGTTTGCATAAAGGCTTCTTTTCTGGGCTAGACTCAAAAGTTTAGCAAATTAATCCGCATTGCTTACTACAAGGATGAATTTTTCCATTGAACTGGGCAGTTGCACGTTCTTTGGCTAGCCATTTTGAAGCCTTCAGACACTGCCAGGCTGCTGGGTCCCTCAGTCCCTCTGCTGTACGTGAAATAAATTTTTATGATGCTCATTTTAGCAGTTGGAGGGACATCCTTTACTTTTCTCTTTCATGTGTAGAGTGGAGTTTAGGACTACATAGACCGACCGACCTACCTTCCTTCCTTCCTGTGAAGAAATGGCTGAAAATCCAGATAGTCGATTTTATCGGGATCCATGATTATGTGTTTTTAACCTTATACAGATGCCCTGAAGTCTCTTTCCAGTTGAGGATACTGTAGAGCACATGCGATTTTGTGTGAAGTCCCAGCTGCCCAAGCTCCTTTGATTACTTTTCTAAAAGACAGTTTCCATAATCCCTGCCCACTGTTACACAAACGTGTGGTTGCATCAAACTAACTTTGATATGTATGATTTTTCAGGACTGAGTCAAGTAGGGAAGTTCAGATAAACGAAAGTTTTCCAAAACAATTTTCTTCAGCTAGTATTTAAAATGTTTTTGGATTTATTCTCTTTTTCTCTACTGAAAGACTTTAACCTTCAGTGTTATTTAAAAAATGTCATGTGTATTTCATACAGAAAACTAACAATAACCAGTACTATAAAAGTCAAGTGGCTTTATTTTAAAACATTGCTTTACTTTCTAGAATTCTCTTACTATGAAAAGAAATGTCACATAAAAAATATAAGACTGTTCATCTGTCACTATCCCTAATATGCTATCAAGGATGTCTCTTTAACCTTAATTGTTCTTCACTGAAGCATTCAATTTCCTGTTCTCTTTTTCTCGCAGTGCTTCTGTCTTTGCTCAAAAACTAAGTACTTTTTAACATTCAAATTGTCTGAAATGCAATTGTAAAACAGATGATTATAAAGTTTTTATGTGTGGATGGAATGTCAATATATTTTGCTTGAGTGCAGTGTGCTCTGTTTTTAATTTTTCCAAACAGAATTTTTTAGCAGCTTTATCAAACATTGACAAACTGCTGTATTTATTATTTATATAATGGCTTTAATGAATGAACCATAGATCATACTTAATCATGATGTCAAAAAATGACAAGAACTGAAAAACTCATATATGGTGAATTATTTGACCTTTTTGTAATTAGAGAAGGAAGCACAACACAGGTGTCTTCCTGTAGTTAGCAATAATACTCTTGAGAAAGGATCTATATTGCAAGTTACAATGTGTTTCTACTCAAAACCAGTTCAAGTAAAGTGGAAACACAACTTCACAGCACAGTCCTTATTCAAAGTATAGTTTGGTGTTTATAATCACTAGCATACCAAACGATGGGCCGTACTGTGTTTGATGCTGGTACAGACAGTATAATTGGGCTCTGTAGGGTTTAGCTAACAGCAGAGAGAAAAACTAAATGTACAGTTTAACACATTGCCTGTCAGGTTAGGGTACTGATGATTAAGTTTGTTAAGATCAAAGTGAAAACCATCAGAAAATGAAAGAGTAGAAATATCACTGACTGCTTAAAAAAACCCAGCTATCAGTAATTACTAGGGCTGTTTTGCTTTTGCCCTTTCTTAGCTCAGTTTTCTTACTCTTTTCTGCAACCATCAAGAAGCTTTGAACTTCCCATTAGCCTCAAATGATCTTTCTTTTGGATGATGCTTACTTTATAATTCATGCATTATCGCTTAGTTACCAAAACACAATATTGCTTTTGGTAAGCAAGATGCCTATTTTTTACATTGGATTTTAAAACAAAACCAGTATTTTGGATATCTGACTGTATTTTTGACTTACAGTTTTTTCAGACATGCTACATGCCTCTGATCCCACCTGTTCTTTCTGAATGCATCAGGTTTCAGGCTTGAGCTGTTGACAGTTTTGGGAAGGAGCCCTGCATCTCAAAGTGGCCAGTTGTAGATTGTCCCAGGCTCCTTTCTCCCTAAAAATGCTGCTGGTAGATGAGACAATGTTTTTCACCTCCTTTTTCACCTACGAACCTGCAGCCCCAAGACAGGAGTCAACAAATGGGAGAGAGGCAGTCCTGGTGTTTTAGTCTCTTGCCCTGTGTTCCACCAGTGAGACCACAGCACAAACAGCAGAGACTTGCAAAACCAGTGCCCCAAGCGTTGAGCCTGGCCTTGCTGCTGCTGCTGCTGCTGCTCACAAGGCTTCCATACGAACACCACTGCACTCCAAAGCAGCGCAAAAGAAAGGAGTTTATTTCTCCTGTTTGCTTGGTAATAAAAGGTGTAAGTAGCACGTCAAACATCCCCCTGCCCCTTATGGAGTTGCCGAGACTTTAATCATTCACAAACTCTCCCAGAGCACTTCAACAACCCCCTTACCCCCCCTCCATGGCCTCTTAAATGCCTTGAAAGCCTTGCCATGAGCAGTGTAGAAAATGGGGCATAGATTAGATTAAATGTTTCCATCTGGAGGGGACGTAGCTGTAAATTAGTGGACTCAAAGAAAGTAGTTAAATGCACATAAAAATAAAGTCCTCCCAAAACGCAGTGCTGCTAATGACATGGCATTTAGTTATGTGCTCATAGACAGACTCTAACCAGTGTCAGTGGTGAAGGCAGGCATTTGGCTCTGCTGCAAAGTGTGAAGTGCCTGCTTGTAGAAGATATCAGTTACCAAAGGGGAGCAGCAGTTCTCTTCAATGTATAATTGCTGTTATCGATTTCAAAGCTTTGGGATATTAAGTAGCTGACACTTTATATTGGACTTATGTGTGACATACGAGTTACTCTGTGTTTACATAACCTACGTGGTTTAAAAAATGATACTAAAGTGTTAGATCCATGGTGCTGCCCTAAAAAAACTGCTGGGTTTTTTTTTGTTGTTTGTTTGGTTGGTTTTTTTTGTTTGTATGTTTGTTTGTTTTTTTTAGTTTACAAAGTAACACACACAAAATGACTGGAAAGGTTTGCTTGATCTGGAGACCCGGAAAAATCTGTGCAGAACATCTAATGACTTAATAAGTTATGAATATAACTGGCCAGATATTGTTTGACAAAACATTTTTACTAGAAAACACTACTTTGTAGGACCAAATCGGTCACAGAGGAGACATTTTCATGTTTTTTAACAATATATTAATATAAAAAACCAGAAGTTATTGGTGCTGCATATCCAACATTTACAAATAACAATGTCAGGATTTCTATAATTAAATTAATTTTACTTTTAAAATTAAAACAGTAAATAGATACATAGAAAGAAAAAAACAACTGGGAGAGAGAACAGTCCAAATTTAAACAAAATATTAAACTATAGGAGATTAATATAGAAAAATGTGAAGATGCTTTTGTCTGTTCAGTGAGCTGAAGTGACTCACCGAGGGATCAAATGATTTTCTGACCCTGGCCTGAAAAGGTGTGAGAGGAGGAAGCAAGGAGTTTTTAGGTCTGCTCAGTTATCTCCAGATAGGTCACCCCACATTCCTGCATGGAACACGAGAGCAAAAGAGGTGTCTTGACATGTGCTCTCACTTCCTATACATCCTGGTCTGGAGTTTTGACCCCTCATATCCATTGATATGCGCATTTTTTTGCTCGTGAATAAGTGTTACGAGCTGAGGCTTTCTGTACTTAAACAAAAATGTATGTAGTAGACCTATGGAGGACATTCAGAGAGGAATTTTCAATTACGTGACAAATGCTGTTAGTAGTCTGCTAACTTCTGGTCTTCTGGTCACTGTTGCAATTTCAGCAAGGAGGCACCTGACTGATGATACATTTTCAGGGCTCAGGGCAGATCTAGCTCACCTCTGCTGGGACGGAGAGGTCCAGCTCCCCTCCAGCTTCGCTGCCTGCCTGTCTGTACCTGCGTGTCAGCCCGAGCTGGTTCAGGCTCTTGTCAGGCCTTGTCAGAGCAGATTCAACTCACCAACCTGGCAGAAAAGGGGTGGTGGTGGGGGGAAGGTAGTTTTCTGTTGTGTTAGTGGTTGTGAACAACTGATCAAAACCTGATGAGCACAAGTGAGGGGGACCTGTCTGAAAGTGGGACTGGGAAAGGCGGGCAAGGGAGGAGGGAGTGAGGTCTTCCCTTGTGGCAGGAGGGCACCCTTAGATGGGGTCAACTGCACCTGGAACAATCCCCTGGTGGGCCCGTGAGATGGCTAAACCGATGTGGCAGCCTGAAGCCACGGACAGAAATTGTCTCACTCCCTGCCCCCTGCTTTTACTAGGTCCTGCTATATTTTTTTTGGTCAGTTCTGACGCTCACCTGACCCTTGGAGTCTGCTTCATCTTACCTAGCGAGCAGAAAGCTCTTTAGCTTTTTTTCTGTATGCTGGGATACTTTCTGGCTGGTGCAGTGAATTGGATGGGCTCAGTGAGGCTTTGGGTGGGTTCTGTAGTCAGTGAAGGAATGCGAGGGGCAGTCGGCCGTCTTGTGGTACTTCACCACGTAACCCGAAAGCCAGTGATTGCGAATCTAGCAGAGTGAGGTGGGAAACGGAAGGACGACTGGCAAATGTAATCAGTTTTATGATAGGGGGTGTGATTGTCATGGGTGTGTGCGATTTTTGGGTCCACTTTTCACTTTATGTTCTTTCTTAGTGATTACTGATAGTTCTCCATTTTGTATTTCCAGTCTTACGCAGCAGGCAAGACATTATGTCTCATTGACTTGCACAGCTAAGGGTACATTAATTTGCAACTACCTGATAATAATAATAATAATAATAATGTAAAATTCAGCAGATATTTTGTGCCTTATTCATTGCTTGAGCATGATTTGACAACTTGCAAAGTGGGAGTTGAGTACTGGTGGGGCTGAGAAATCCTAGGACAACAGCAGAGAACCAGAGAAAATTCAGAAGCAGCCTGTAACAACCCGAGAATGAGAGTAGGTGAAATCAACTGGCATACTCAGATGCATTTCTGTGGTGTTTATCTCTAAGGTAGGAGTCAATTTGCTATGCGGAATTTGGAGGAGGGAGTGTGTGCTAAAGAGATTTGGGGCTGCTCCATCTTAGTTTGGCAGCAGGAGGTGGGTTGAGATCCTGCTCACTCTGAACACCCCCTGCATAGGAAGCCAGTCCATCCCAAGGGAGACGGAGGGGATCTCCCTCTAGGGCTCTTTCAAAAAGTTTACCCCCCTCTTCTGATGGGACTAGAAACTGATACATTTAGAAAAAACTGGTTTGCAAGGGCTTAAGTGGTAGGGGAAAGCAAATGTTAGGACTGGAACCTATTGTATTTAAATCCGTATAGATTTCTTGTGAGAAATGAAGATTTCTATGGCACTCTGCCTCCTGATTTGTTTCCAGATTTTTTTGTACACTTAACAAAGGAACTAATAAATAATTATTGTGCATTTTCAGAAACATAACAAGCTTTTTGGAAGCTCACATAAGAATTACATCTACACTGAAATACAGACTTCACATCTTCTTTTCCCCTCACCCTTTGTGAAGTAGAATTAGTTTAAGTAATAAAGGAAATTAAGAAAAATCCTTAAATGACTGCAAAAATCATAGGAGAACACTGTAGGTTAGAACATTCTGCGATTAACAACCAAACTTAGAATAGGGCTAAATACTGGTGATGGCACTTCTGCTGATGTAATTTCTGCTAACAGCCAGGTTCCTAATATAAACATAATCTGAAAGAAAAATCCTTTTCATGTCTGACATTGCCTTCATGTATAGGTTTAGCTTGTGCTTATTTTCTTATGAACAGAGGGAAGATTGCTATGATGTTTTTTTCTTGTATTTCCAATGCAAGTGCAGAGCAAGTTCAGTTCTGCTTCTTTTGCAGGAACTGGTGGGTACACAAGGAAATGTTTTAAAATGCACCCAGGACACTTACAACCTTACGGTCTAGTGACATTTGACGGCTGTGTCTGTGCTTCAGGTGGGTGCACTTGATGGTGTGTATTACTATCCTATCTCCTAGATTGTCTGGTGTCAGGGACCTCTTGGAGGACAGCTTGACTCTTCTCCAAGAAAATACAGGGAATGGGAGTAGAGAGAGTGGGCAGTGGAAGAATAGTTTGTTACCAGGTCTCAGTGCAATGGACAAATGAGATATAGCTACAGTGCAGATTCAGAAACAGTATATCATGTATTCATGGTGTCCTTATTTATGTTTCTTTGAGGGTCTCTTATTAATCCTAAAATCCCCTTTTTTCTAATATTAGTTTAAACTTTAGGGTGAAGTGGAAGCTGCAATTCTGAGTGCCATCCAGGGTGACGAGAGCAGGAGAAAATGTGCTGCAACTGTAGAGATTTTTTTTGTTGTTCACTCTCAGCTATTAACTGATCAGCTGAGAACCATGCCCTTGTGCAGAGCAATGGCATCAACAGCAAGCTATTAGCTCTCAGCACCTTGGGCACAAGGGAAAGGAGAGAAAAACATAGAAAAGGATTTTCAACAGACTGGGAGATAACAGGCAATCAGACCTGCTACGTGCATACAGATTTTCACTGGAAATCCTCAGTGTTTCACTTGACTTGTGTGTGTAGGGCATGCACAAACATGAAGCAAATCTCCTGATAAAAAGGTTGAGAATGGTATATATGGCATTTTGGTAAAAAACAGTGGAAAGATAACACTTGAAAAAACATTTAATTGTGGTTTCATGTTATGATATCTCTGATGGCAAACCTAGTTTAAGGAGGTCCTAGTCCCTTCTGTTTGCAGCTGTTTTCCCTTCTTCTGTCCCTCATAAATCACTGTCTCCTTTGTTGTGCCAATGCAATTGTTTATACAGTTTTTTTCTCTGAAAAGTATGAGTCATATTATCTACAGCTCATACCGTTTCCTGTTTTTAATCCGGAATCCTTTTTCACAGCAAACCCTCACAATGAAGTGAATCCCATGAGGAAGGATTAGGTTGCCCGTTACTGCTCAACCTAACTAAACCTACTGCTAAACTAATGAACTTGTTGCTTTGTTTCAGCTTTTGAACTTGTGGAGACCAAATAACTGTTTCTGGGAGCTAAACCAGCAAGAAAAATAACCCTCTGAACAAACAACTCAAAGCACATCCTTCTCTGTTGGTTTGGGGTCCTCAGCTGGCTCACGGCAGGGTCAGCGTCGGGGTGAGGGAAGAGGCCGGCGGGTGGGCTGGGAGGAGAGGTCCATCCCCTCGTGCCTGATCAGCTTAGCTATAATGTGAGGCAATTCCCGTAGGCAGCAGTCACGTGTGGCAGGTCAGTGAGAACTACCCTAAGACGGGTAAGTCAAGGAGCGGATGGGCAAAGTTTGCTGCTGGAAAACAGTACAGTCAGCTACACCTTTGCTGTAAACCCCAAACGGGGTACTGCTGTGGGAATCACATGCCATTCACATGTTGCTGTTGGGTTAAGGTGATCCCTGGCTGATTCTTTTATGTGCAGTGGCTGAAAGTCCCTGATAGGGATTCAGGAAAAAATCATCTTCATTAGATCTTTATTTATGCCCTTATTTGGAAGGGATATTTTTTTTCCCTCTCATCATGTCAAAAGCTGTACTAACAGCAATCAGTATTATATTGCTCCCTCAGAGCCTGATTTTGCTACCGTAACTTACACAAATAATTTTAACTTGTTTAACAAGTCCCAGTGGGAATATCTTCTTAGGAACTACATGGGTAGATAAGTAGCACATTCAGGGATTAAGTTCTAAATTTAAAGGAAAACCACTCCTTTTTGGGCACGTTCCTTCTTGTAAGGTCATGGTGTGCGTTTTCCTGTCATATATTAGTTACTACAAGTCTCTGATTGACTTTACTTTTCTGATGAAGTTCAGTTGTAAATACTTTTGCGTTAAAAACGTCTTGTCATACAATTTGTTGTGATTGTTACCAAGTTTCTTTTTTTTTTTTCTTTTCCATAGTGTAAAGAAGAAAAAATAAATGGTTTATAATAATGGAGTTAATAATGTTCATATGCTGTCTTTGTTATCTGACCTATAAGGTAGAGTCAGTACCTATTCTAAGCAGATAGAGGAGATAGAACCAAGTGTAAGTTTTTAGATGCTCATAAACTGTAGCTGTTTTAAAGAAGTAGGGATAGTTGGAACCCGTGTAGTGTTACTTTCACTGGTTTTACCCTGGAAGACTTTTAGTTGCTTGGATTAGCAGTGCAGAGCTAATTGACTAGTCCTGTCATGTTCCTGTCAAAAGTGTTTATACTTAATTTCATAAAATAAAGATATTTGTTTGATTTTCACTATTTTGGAATGGCCATTACCAAACAGAGCCTTGTTCTGAAGGCTGCTGCATGAATTCAAGTGCCCTTGCCAGGGAAATAGAAAATCTGTTCAGTTATTGTTCCCATATTTCCACTAATTAAAAGTGTGCTCAGTTTGTGTTTCTGCATGTGTGATCAGCTGAGCTCTGTCTCCCAGGCTTTGCTAAAAATTCCAGACAAACAGTATTCATATTATACATATGCATTTACAAACAATACATACATCAATTAGTTTTCTTTGTTTTTGTTAGTGTGTTGATGGGTATGGAGTAGACAATCCTTCATGCTCCCTTCCAGCTCTTCTTGCTTTTATACTAGCATTCGTAAATAAACTGAGCTCTGTTGCCCAGTGGTCTGGCTGTGGTTAACTCTCTCATTCCTTTTAAGCAATGCCTTCTATGAACTGTGGAAGGTATTTTTGCTAAAAACCTGTGTAATTTTTATAGCTATGGGGGGAGTTGAGGCAGAACAGAGCCTAGCTCTGAAAACAAGTCAGGCGTCCCTTTCGTGTTTCTCACATACACGTGTCATTTTGAAAATACCATGGATCTGTTAACTGTCTTTGCTAATCACCTCTCTCTTCCCTCATGATGGTGCTTAAATAGAGAGGGCTTCTAATGGACCTATCCTTTCAGCACAGACACAAATGTACAAGGTGACCTGTCTTTCTTCTATCCTGTAGATAATGTACTCTTAAAAGAGAGGCGTGATCCAAATTGGACTCCTTGATTTTTGCACACAAAGGGACCTGACTTATTACAGTGCATCACAGATTATATTCTCCAGCATTTGATTTTATTGTACTCCAGAGCCTCCTTTTGTTTTGGAGAATAATGTTGTAAAGGAAAGATGGTTTTGTCATAAGAAGAACTATTTCATGTCAAACTCCAAACTGAATAGTTTAAATTTTCCAGTTTTGTGTCTTCTTTTTACTTCCCAGATATCCAACTTTTCTGAACATCCCTTTTACTTTCTTTATATTCGTAAATCAAACGAGGATTACTGTTTAAACCTCATACACTGTAGTTTCTCTTCCTGCCCTACCAAAGGTGTTACTTTTATTTATTTTTAGGACACATAAAAACATTTTGTCAATCTCTTAAGAATCTTTTGAGACATAGCTAATCTAGGTAAACTGACATTTAATCAATTTCTTTATTTACATTCTGACCTTAACTGTAATGCTTGAAATCACTTTAGAGAGAAAAATTAGTGTATATATTTAACTGTAAAACAATAGAATAAATATAAAGCCTCATCAAAGAGATAACAAATTGATTTATTCTGATAAATAGTAAATGAATCAAGAGATTTCAGCTATTGTGGAACTGAATGAGAAGAGAAGAGGAATGTATAAAATGACTAAATACCTAAGAAGACTTCCTAAAGAGGGTTCACATCCTAGCTGAAGGAGGATGCAAACTTACGTTGTGAGTTAAATGACTCAGCATGACTGTATTAGTGTTAAAAGTCTAGAAGCCTCACTATCTGTTTTTTCCGAGGATTGCTTTTCTTTGAGGCATTTTCAAGTATAGTGATTCCAGAACAGCTTTGTGCTTTCCTAGACATGATCTTTGCTGTAAAAACCATGCGCGGGGGAGGCTCGTGTATCAGAGCTGCTGTTATATTCCCATATTCTTTTCTCTAGGCAGAAATGGGGCATTGTTTTTATTGAATAAACAATTTCAAAGTTGGACCAATGCAGATGTTTCTACTAGCTTTTGGTGGAGATGATTGGTTTTGCAGGACTAGGGTACTGATATTCCTAAACAGCCAGTAGAAAATGTCTTCCATAACCTCTCTGTGGGGCTTTTGCAGGCACTCTGTTTCCACAAGTCACCACGTGGTACTTGAAAATAAAGCCTGAACTGTAGAATGATGAAAGAACGTAAGACCATAGTCATGCAGTACACTGAAAGGTGATTTTTTTTTCTTCTTTACTGAGTCTTTAATAGATGGCCAGAGCCAGATGTCTTTTTATTAATGTGTTAAAATATACATTAAATTGTATCCCTTTTTTTGTGGATGCCTAACTCTTAAATATTCTTTACAATACTCCTCTTTATTGCTGCTCTGTGGAGCAGATAGGGAGATTCTTTCTGACTAGAGTATTGCACGCTAAATAGATCGTATTAGAAAGGGTTTAATAATAAAAAAACCAACTTAGATGAACAAACTGCCACAGTCCCTAAAAAGATGCTTAGAGGAAAGGTCAGCATCTGAAATACAGCTAGAGCTGCCTGTTGCTCCATGAATTATGGATGCGCAGGCAGTAGTGGGTAGGCACGTGTGTGATGTCTATTTATCCTCCAAGACGGCCTGGCTGAAACCCTCGGCATGCATTGCACTGTCCGTCTGTCGTGCTGAGTGCCCGCAGGCACAGTAACGCTCTGCTGCTTCTGCCGGGGCGAGCCATCACCGGTGAGCTTCCGCAGCCTCTCTGCAGTGTTACCAGCCTACAGACAGAGCTTCAGCTGGACCATCGCAGGCAGACACTGTGAGGCGGCTGGGGAGAAGGTTTTATTGGGTCAAGTAACTAATCATTTTGTGGACCTCAGCTCCTAGGGTTCAGGAGAGACTCTTTAGTAACCCAATGGCTGTAATAACCTTATGGGGCATCAGGCATTTGATAGCCTTTACCATACTTGTACTTTTACCATTCGGAAAACAAATGTTCATTTGAAATTTATCATGCTGCACATTATCAAGCAATAGAAATCCTCAGCTGCCTGTGGCGTTCTCATAGCTACAAAATCTACAGATGGTTGACTTTTGAAATGATTTCTGAATAGGTTCACATGCTTCGGGTAACAACGTAGTTTCACTGACGTTTAAAACCCCCTTACAGTGCAATGCCAACTAAAATACTAGCAGGTTGCCAAGCTTTTCCCTGGCCTTTACACGCTCGACTGATTATTGCTTCTAGACCAGTAAAAGCTGTACATTAAAATATGAATTCTATCAATTTACTGTATAACTTAATGCATTATTAGTGGTTTTTATTGATCCCAGGGAAAAGCAAAATCTCTTCAGTGAGCTCTGCAGGCCTTGCTGGACAGTTGTCACTGCCCCTCATCCTGCAGTCGTGCTGTCTCAGTGTGAGAGCACTCCAAATATCTGTTAGATGCTTCCCAGGATGAATCAGTATGATTTCTAAGGCTGAGCTGCATCATTCATATTGAATTACCTGGGAAATTTCAAAGACTTTGGGTAGTCAATCACTTAGCCTTTTGGGACTGGTGAATTGAAAGACTGTCAAGACCACACATGCTGTTTCCTTATGTTTTTGGTTGCTTGGCTATTATAGGGAGTTTACCCTTGGGCCAGTAGGACAGATTTGCCCAGACGACATTCTGTCACTAGCAACAAAGCCCACTGTATCCCCATGAGCATTAGAAATAATTGATGAGGAAGTTTGACTTTCATCACCTGCTCAGTGTGTGAGCTGGCTCCGCTTTTGTTTTGCAGCTTCACAATATATTCTCCAAACCAGACTGCGTTCTCCTTGGGCATAAAACAGAGTGTGATGAAAAAAGGAAATAGTTTGGGGTTTTTTTTTTTTTTTTAAGTGATCATGTAAAGATGAATAAACAAAAAAAATCCCAGGATCTCGAATCTGTGAAACACCATGTAACTTATAGCAAAGATCTTAAGTGCATAAACACTTTTCTGACTGTATGCAATACACAGATGTTAATAACATATTATTGTGGGTTTCAAGATTGGCAGCTTTTGCTTTCATTTGTCAAACCAATCTGTCATTTGAAGGGACTGGCCTCAAGTGTGCTGTGGGCACTTTTGTTGTCTTTATGAGTTATGAACTACCAGTTGTGATTTTTTAAATGATCTGTCAGGGTACCCTTAGTCATTAGGTGGTCGCTGTTTGTTGCTGGTAAGACAAAGGAAAATACTGTTCTGATGACCCTTTTCTCCTTTCATGTACAAGAGACAATTGAGGATATCAATGGTGATGTTATCAAGAGTAGGAAACCCTGTGACAGAATCCTCTCAAATTGTCATTGTTGCCTGTCAGCAATTTACAACTGGAACTGTGTGCTGACAGATGTAGTGACTCATTAGTGAAATCATTTGAAGAAAAAATATTCAGGAATTTTGCAACTGTCATCTGAACATAAATTTAAGCTATATTTTCCTCCTTTTTATGAAATTTGAAAGACAATTTTGTTAGTGATCACACCATACTTTTCTGGTTTTTGAGGCACAATCTAACTGTATAAAAGTTGAAAATTTGAAGTGATGTAATTTCTGAAGGGATTTTTTTATATTACTAAAAAAATATGTAGCAGTTATTATTTATAGGAAATAACAAGGGTTAGAAGAGCATACACTTCTGTGAGTGCCTCCGAGGGAGATATTTAATTTCTTCTTGTTTGTCGCTATGAAAAATGTCAGGGGAAAAATTGCATTGATATGTAGATGAGGAGTTACAATCTAACCCTGTATGAAAGCTTAGGTAGAGGTAAAATGAGTGTATCGGTAATAAGGGCACAACAATTTTTGCTCCATAGCTTGGACAATTTAAAACTAATGCAGGTCTCAGCTGGTTCAGAGAACACTCTCATTGACTGAACAGCAGGGAACCAAGCTTGTAGTTTTGCATATTCTACTGCTGCATTCAACAAGTCTTGTCATTAATTAGAAGAAAAAATATCTCCTGTTCTCTAGGACAAGAAAGAGTCTTTTTTTTTTACAATGTCTGCTTTCTCTGAACACAACAATGAATATAGCTCGATCTTCAAAAGTGATTTGATGTGTTTGAGAAGATCATACAATTTTCTTCACCTTTTTAAACATGCTTTTGATACCAAGTATGAAAGTTTGCTTGTGAATTAGGTAGATGTGGATTAGTAAGGACAGTTTATGATTTTGGTCTCTTTTCAAGAACTTAAAAAGTCCCTGGGAATACAAAAACCATGACAGATTGCCTGAAAGTTTGCAGTAAACACTGGTTTGAAAAGCTTGTAACAATCTCCATCTGTTCACTGCACACTTGAAAAGAAACCTATGCAGTAATATAAAGATACCTGTGACGGCAGATCTTTTCTTGGGAGGATTGTTTAATTTCACTTGTGCTGTTTAGGGACAAGAAACTTCCTAAATACTTATTAAAAGGCTTTTTGTTTTTCTTTCAGTGACGATAGTCATTCAAGTGGTTTTCATTCCAGGGTCTTTTTTATACTGATATGTATTGTAACTTATCTTTTCTCAAAAGTTCAGCAACAAGCAAATGAGGAATCTTCCAGCATTAAGTGCATCAGCTTTTTGAACTAGTTCTGGCAGAAGTATTTCCCGTAAAGCTGTGATCCTGTAAATATACTCGTAACAGACTTCAGTCACAGTGCTGTGTACAGGGCAGTGCTTGCAAATTTAAGTCTTGGGAGCATCATTGTAATATATTGAAATAATTGAATACATTGAAATAATACTTAACACAAATAAAAAGAAGTTTCAGATCATTGACTGGGATGTACTTTATACATATGAGAATTTCTACGGATATGATTAGTTATCATTAACCTGGACGGTGTCTGCCTTGTACAATTTTTTTTACTTCTTGTGATTAGTAGCAAGTTTTTAGAAGGATAGGCCTTACAAAGTTTGTTTTCTGAAACATCTATTTCATTTACTGGATAAATGACAAAAAATGAGAATGATATCATGCTTCCTGTAAAGTTGCCTTTCTTCGTAACTCATTTCTTAAAGTTTTCTGTGGAATATATTCAGACATAGTTTCTCATAAATGAGACTACTTAGGAATAATGTAAAATCACTTACAATTCTTTGTATAACTACAGAAATGTTAGACACACTAGAAATGACCTCTATGTTAGCATTACAGTTTCATATTTTTGTCATGTTAAAACATTCAGAGAGCATATATTGCAACAACACAATCAGTAGCTTTCTGATATCTTACTTTTCTGATAGCCAAATGACTTTCTGTTTGACGTCAAGAAAAAAATGTCTTTTTTTTCTATTACCTACACATGCTGTCCTGCAATAAAAATGCCTAGTTTTCAGCAGGGAGAAACTTCAATTAGTGTTAAAATGCAACAGGCTATTCAGTTTACAAGTGGCAAACTGCTGACTATGTCAGCAGCACTTTGATTTTTGTGTGACAGTAACTATACTCTGTCATTTCATAGAAGGCAAAATCCTACCAAAAAAAGTACAAAATCTACACTGGGAAAATTCGCATTCTGCTTGATAGTATGTGTACCCACCTAAAAGCTGAAGGGTTTGTATGCAGGGGGATTATGAGATTAGGCACACACTGCATTGAGTCAATGATGATGGACTTGTTCTTTTTATCACGTTTCAGGATATATCTATCATCTCCTGACGATTAAGCCCCTGCCATGAATTCTGGGGCCTGGCTGACTTGGAAATTGTGAGTGCTGGAAGACTGCACTCAACTGTCCTCCTAAGAAGATGTTGGTCAGCTGCAGGCACAGCTTCTAAGTTACCCAGTCAGTTGCTTAGATGGCTTCGGCTTTCACTTTAGGCATCTAGATGTTGTGTGCCTAAATGTGAGCCAATCATGGTGGGCTTTCTATATGGTGCTTGGAGAGAAGTAGATCAAATGAACCATTCTGAGGAGGGATCCCAGATAACTGTTTCAGAATGAGACGGATTTCTTTTGTGACCAAATGAGGTATCTGTTAATTCACTGTCTTTAGAAGGAACCTGAGGTGATTGGATTGGATTTAGCCTTCTAATGAATCTCATCTGAAGTTACTCTGTTTGGATAGACAGTTGCAGTAATGTATTATACGAAAAGTATTGCCATTTCAGGAAAATTAATTTGTAAATTTTTAGCTATTCAGCATTCGAATACGTGGAAACTCCCATTTCTTTGCATATATCATTGGTACATTCAAATGAACAGTGGATTGAATAATGGTTTTCTGATGTAGGTGCTCAGATTTTATTTTAAGAATTATTGTGTCTTACGTAACACCTACTTTGTCACATTTTTAAAATAGTATTGTTCAGAAGACAAATCCTGTTTGTTCATTCAAGCAATAGGTAGCTTCTTGAAGAGCTAGTTGAGAGGCTGGAAGAGAATAGTACTTAAGCAGTCTATAATTCCAGCAAAGCTACCAGATCTGCTGCTCGAAAATATTTTGCTAACCTCACCTCATCTTCTCTTTGAGCCTTCATCTGCATTTAAGTGATTTTTCCGTAAGCTTCTGCAAAGTGGTTTTGTGGCAGCTGTTTGATAGAAAATGGAAAGATTTCCTTCCCTGTAGAGTGAATCAGGCTGTTGCTGTCTCAAAAATTTAGACCAAGGTTTCATTCTGAATGGTGACAGTAAGATTACCATTTCCTGGTTTTAGATTTTTGTAATTAAGAAAGATCAAAAGACATTGCTGTGACAATTTAAGAAAGTTCTTTGGGATGGCTTAGGCAAACATCTTCTTTAAATCAGATATGCGTAACTAATCCTACATTTTTGTATCAGAATGGATTATCTGACTTTTTGAGGTCCTGTTTAGTCCTATGGGTCTATGACAACTCAGTTTCTGTTGGCCTTAATTTAGGCTACTGTTCAAACAACCATAAGCCAGTGTTTTTGTTATAGCTACTTGACTTGCCCACAGATGTTTGAAACTACTTGATTATTTATTGTATACAACTCCAGAAATTCTAGCTGTGGTATTTTGACTCCTTAAAAATTTCTGAGCAAGTCCAGTAGTCTATGGATTTGGGAGCATTCATTAAGCCTTTGGCAGGTAAAGACGTATCATGGGCACAGATAGAGAGTCCCTGTGTGGTCTCCAGGTGAAGCCAGGCTTGCCCTGTTTCTGTTTTCCTCTCTAATAACCTTGCCTGAAGCAGCTGTAAAACAAAATCGTGGTGACACTGGAATTTAGTAGAGTGATGGGCTTAGATGTATTAAATGGAGCTTAAGTCTCCACTCTGGGCACTGAGGAATGTAATGGGATTAAAAAAATGGCACAAATACATAAGTACATAATCTTCAGAAGCAGGGAAGGAAAGTGGAAAGGTGTTGTTTTACTAAAATAAAGAGTTAGGTGTATAATATGTGCAAAACATCCTTTAACACAACTTTTCTTAGAAGTATTTCCTCTTTAGTTGTGATGTCACCATTCCCTTTCAAAACCCAAAATATTTGTAATGGAACCTGCATGTTAAGAAGGGTCTGAAATCATTAAAGGTGCATATAATAAACACTGGCTAAAAACAAATTCATAATATGTGGAATTCCTTATGTGTGGAAAAATCTGAAGTCAGAATCCATTCATGTGCAGGAACTATACCACAAATGCAGAATGGGAAATATTAGCCCCTTGCTACACTCCACATCTTTACAGATGATCCATAACCTTTATGGTACAACAGCACACAATGTAAGACAAATATTTGTCAGTGAGAATGAAAGATTGCAGAAGTCAATGAAGTATTTTAGCTCAACTTTGATTTTTTTTTTCATTAGTGAGGGAGGAAAAACTATTCCAGCCAAGCAGTTCTCGAAAGATATTTGATATTGCTGCAACATCAGCCAGATAGGCTAATGTAATGCTCTGAAACAACTCAAGTCTTTTTTTCTACAGATGATTGCCTGGAATGGTTTATTTAAACTTGAAACCTGAAGAGAGTTCTGGCTCCATAGACATTATCAGTATCTTTGTGCCCTACATGCACCATGTAGTCAGAGATTGCTAAGATTATTAAGCACCTAATTCATCCCTTGGGGTAGAATGATTAATGTGCCTTCTAAAATGTGCTAGCCTGGAATCTTAAAATATACATTCACCCCTTTATGTGTTCTTAGTGGCCACATGTGTTGAATTCTTGCTCTGCATAAAATTAAGTTCCTCTGATTTCATTGTTTTGAATGATTAAAACTTTATTCTTAGCTCTTTTTTCACCCAGCATTACATGTGTGTCTCCTTTTTGTGCCCATCACTCCTGATAAATTAGAAAAAAAAAAAAGAAGAAAACAAAACAAGGCCATTTGGTCTCTTCTTGAGTGAAATAGTAATTTTTTTGGCCTACATTAAGACTGCTGTAAGCAATCTGCTTTAATTATTGGAAATATCAAATAACTTTATAAAAATAAAAAACTTGTGACCTTTGTTAATCCATATTTAAATTACAAGTGTATTCTACCTCCCATATTTTATAGACATTCACCATTTTGCCAACAGTGTATTGGATCTGGTTTTTCATCTATGAAACGGATGCCATTTTACTTTTTATTACAGGAGATGCTTATTTTGGACATGACTGGTTTTTTTTTATTTTATAATCTCCGCACCCCAGATTGCTTAAGACTACCCAAGAGATTCTCTTCCCATGAATAAAATTGCAGTTTTCATTTTTTAAATTTGTATAGGCATTTCTATGTTATTTAAAATCCCAATAAGAGTTGACCCAGTCTGCAACTGCATTTCCCTTATTTTTCCTTGGTCCAGAAAAAATGATGGAAATGTTCCATTACTATCAAATAACTTCTTAAGCCACTTAAGTTAACTCTGTCTTTTTTTTCAGTAGATTTTTATTATTTTTTAACATCTGAACTGGTGAAGAATGAGAAAAAGAAAATAGTGTGGTGTAAAATTTAAATGAGGTTCCGACTAAGAAATCTGTTCTGAAGAGCAGTTGACCCAAAAGAGTAATTACTTATATCATGCATACATTGAAAAGAAAACAGAAGGAGACACCCCTGAAGACTTCTAGCTAATTACTGTTATAGAAGTTCAGACACCTCCCATAAATCTGAATGTCATAACGTTACAATAGAGGTAGCAGACAGGAGTTTGAAAAGTATTCCTTTGCTTGCATTGCTAGGACAGAATTTCCAAATAGGCAGTAATGCTTCCTACCACAGGTAGTGTCACTGTGAAAAATAAGACTTGATCATGATACAATGCAACCATGTCACTCAGAAAAGAGAGTGAACAGCTGTTGTGTTCAGTGAGTTTATTACAAAAGCATTTTTTATTTCCCCCTGAGTTTGACAGGGAGGATAAAGTAGGTGAAACAAATGAAATGTTTGATCTTAGGCTTAACCTTATCTACTGCTGAAAAATTCCTGAAAGAGAAAGAAGTATGTAATTATAAGCAGAAGCCACTTTAGCACCGGCAGTGTGCTCACTGCTCAGTTAATGTCAGAGCCTTTTAGTAGAGCAAGATTGCAGATTTCAAGTCCTTGCAGCATGTTCAGGTTTCTAATTCTCTCAGGCGTGATTAATTCTTGCTTAGGGAGTCTATGCCCAAACGTTTATCTTTAGCATAGCCCATCTACTTGTAACCCCCCAGTCCTTCCCAGCCCATGCAGCCAGCAACTGGCAAACTGCTTAATAACCTGCAGATTTGGGCAATAGGTCTGTGAAGAATCACCTGAAATTTTTATTTTACATTAATGAGCAGAAAGAATTATAGACCTCTTGACATTCAAGTAGCTACAGCACTTCAACTCCAACCTCTCTAGCCTGTTATTGAATGAGGATGAGAATGATAATGTGATTTTTTGCATAATTTCCAATTTGATAAAATTTCATTACCTAATCTGTCTAAGAGTAATGAAGGTGGCGTACACCTTATCGTAGTATAAGGTATATATCACGTGTATATATCACTGTATGTACACTACACATAGGTGTTGTATGTCTACCATAGTTAAAAGGCTAAGTTCATCCAACCATTTGGGGTATGATTTGGAAAGGAATTTGAAGATTTTAATGAGAATTCAGAGAGCACATGGCTCTGCGCATATATTTACTGTCGGAATAAGGAAGTTCAGACCTCTTTGGACTATTTCAAAATGCAGAGTTGACAAGGATGTTCATACTGTTGCCAGTATCAATATCTGGGAAGTCTGAGTTAACATTAACATGTGGGTTTATTTAAAATATAGTTAGCTATGGTGAATGCAGTAAAGATGTCTAAATACTGTTATACATAAAATTGGCTATGCTGTGGTTTTTGTAATAGAATCCAGCCCAGAAGGTCATGTGTAATTTTTATGTTAATTTTTAATTTTAAAAACTTTTCATATTCCAGGAAAATAGGCATACAAACATGATGGGACAAGAACAGAGGAAAAAAGTCCTGAAGAAAATGAATACTTTGTAAGACTCTTCTGGGGACTCTATCCATATATATTAATCCTGACTCGAAAGACTGCTATGCCACATTTGAACAGCAACTTCCAGTAGTTCCATGGTTTTTTTCTGCTATTTACAAACAGTGCATTGGACATACTAGTCTCATTTTGGACCTTAGGCAAGACTTCTCAGAAGAGAAAGCCTTCAATGTGTGAGCTGAAACAAGGGCAACAGTAACCAAATCACTCTGTAATAAAATTTGCCTCATTGCTTTTAAGAACTAGCAGATGGTTTCAACTTTATCTCCCATTGGAGACAAGCTGATTGAATTCACTCCTTGGTTAATGGCTCCTATTTGCGAAAATGAAGATAAAGGAACTAAGCTGAAGACTGGCTATTCCTGCCTAGCCAAGTAGCAGAAAAGGTTCTGCATGTATGACCAACAGTCTCATTTGTAAAAGTTGCTTTTTTCATACCTTTGATGACTGGCAGTAGGTGATGCCTTCTCACAATGTGCAGATAAAAGAGTACAGTAGTTTCCTACCTCACCTGTTACAGTCAGGTTCAGCCATATATATACGTCTGATGAAAAGAAAATATTTAACAATAAATTCACCAAACCCTCTTAGTTCCTAACTCTAATAAAGGCACCTAAGAGACTGCCGAAATAAATAGTTCAAACCATAATTAGGCTCTCACACAATCTTACGGACATGAATCTTTATACAGAAACCAAATCTATGGGGGCTATGGTATGGTTAAACTAACCGGGTGCCAGCAGGAATACCCAGGGGAACCGCCCGTCGTGGGCTGCACTCTGTTACTTGAAATACAGAGAGACAAGGTTTGAAAAGTTTTAGGTGGTCTGTCACTGGAGTGTTTATACCGGGAAATAGTTGCTGCAGGTTTCTTCTTTTCTCACTGTTACCAACAACCTATTCATAGCATGCCGACTTAGTTGTCAGACCTACATATAATCTAAGCAAGGAGAAGGTTTTTGTTTGAGGCTGAGCCGAGGTCCTTTGGTGGTTTAAAAGTGTAGAATAATCACTGAAAACATTTTGCTGGGAGATTGCAGCTTGCCTGGAAAGCAGACAGCCCAACTTCTGCCCTGCCTGACCAGCATGGTGGGCAGCCAGAGGCAGCCAGAGCAGGGCTGGGATTTTCGGAGCCTCCCTGGCTTCTGGATAGCCTTCCCAGCTGATGACCCTGGAATTAGGCTTCAATCCTCTTTTCATTGAGGATTTTACAACTTTTTATTTTCATTTTGAACTGGAACCAAATGTCAGAGTGCCTGTGTGAAACTGGACTCTGGTCTGTAGCTGGGGAGGCCACCTAGAGTTTGTGGGGACCTCAGCTCTTGCAGACAGTAATCCCACCAGCATGACAAGAAGGGGACTATCTCCAGAAAGATCCTAGACTTCCTTGCTCTGGGACTTGCCCACAACATACGTCTAGTGGTACAGTAGAGACAAGACACAAGGTCACAATAGCATTATGATTCAGGGACAGTAACAGAGAATTGACATACAGAGAAACACTTTCATTTCATTCCATACACTGATCACACAGAAGCACACCGTATGTTGGTAGAAGGGACAAGGAGAGAGAAGACAGTTTTAATTACTTACGTTTTATAAATGTGTATGTCTCTGCTCCCATGCATAAAAGCAATTAGCTCTCCTAAGTAAACACAATTCAGATACACAACAGCATGGCCAAATGAAATAAGAACATATTTTTAATTGTTATTTGTACAGTACTCTCACTGTGTGAAGCACTGCATGGCACAGCGCCTTTCATCTGAATACCTTCAAGACCCGTACAAAATCTGCAGCATGGAAATGCCTAAAATCCTCCTGTCATTGTGCACGGGTGGAAATAGGAGTATGAACCACAGTTAAACACTGACAAGGTTACACAGACTTTCCAGAGGCCCGGGCTTGATGCAGACATTTTGGAATCCAGATCAAATGTCCACAAAAGAGTGCAGACTGGATTGCTGAAGGTTCTGGTTGCCCAGGACTGCAGGACACACACTGTACGTACATGGTGCAGGCTACATATCAAGAAGAACCAAGATTAATAGTTGTCTGCATGCAGATAAGCCTGGCAAGTCTATGCACAGTATATCTGTGGTTAAGTCTGGAGTCCATGTCTCCTTACTTTGCTGCAATTATGTCTCAGAGAGTTTGTTCCAGGTCAGAAGTTAGGGACAGTCAATGCACGTCTGTGTACACGAACATTAGCTGTGCCTTTGCTTCCAGGAAAAGAGAATATTAGTCAAGCTCCGGGGTTGTGCTCACACAGCTGTGAGACTGATGGGCAGGAGCTGGCTCCCATATCTTCAGTCTCCAGGAGCACAGTCCAGATAAATTTGTGCCTGTTCTGTACATTTGGTAGTCTTAATGAGGAAGTCTCTTTGTAGTCAATAAAATTGTTGTGTCCTTTGTAGGTGAAAGTGGTGTTACATTTCCTCTTTAATTGCTGGTGCCCTAGCACCCCATTATGAAAATGAATTCTTACAAGCATTCATGCATTAACAAGGAGATAGAAATGATGTAGGAAGAAATCAGGAATATGCAAAAATGGTGTATCTGCAGGAGAATGCTGTTAAAATATGTTTTTACAGAGAGGGAGTTGTCAGTTGTGTGGGTATTTAATCTTTTGCCCTCTAGCAGAAGCCAATGTGACATACAACATTCAGAATGTCTTCAGGTGCTTTCAAAGCAATGTCATCCTCTAAAGGGGCAAAGAAGGGAGAGCAACACTGGGAGAGACACAAAGCCGATCAAAGGTGGAGTAATGAAAGGAGAAATGTTTGAAAAACAGTAAAACGTTCACAAGCTGCAAAGAGGTTGAACAACTGCCAAACTGATCCAAGGAAAGGCATCTAATCCTATTAATCTTTTGCTTCATCAGGGGAAAATGCTGGACAAGAGGAAACATTTTCTGTGTAGTAGAACATGGTAAGCACTTCAGTAAGAGCTCTGCTCCAGGCTACATGCTGAATGGTGACCTGCTGAAATTATTTAGACTAAGAACCATGACGAGAATTTCACACTTTGCCTGTCTAGGAAAACAGCTTTATCACGCACATGATCTAAAATGTGCTGAAGTATTTATTTTTTGTACATGGTCTTATTTTCTTCAAGATTTGTGTGTTTTTCTCCACCACATGTTACTTTTGGAAATGTGAATCAGTGTTTATGCTCTTGACAGAAAATATCCTTATTTTTACCTGTTTGTATCCTTTCTCCTTCTTAGAAGAAATTATGTGATGAAATCATTCAGATTAAGTTTTTCTGCTGTTGGCAGATACAGCTGTAACTTATGCTAGGCTAACGAATCTAAGCAGATATTCAGCAGTGTGATATATACTGTAACAATATAGATAGTCCAATGCTGCCTCTGTTAAGGGGAGAGGAATACAGTTTTGCATTGCTATGCTTTAAAGATTCTGTAGGGTTTCTAACACACACAACAGAATTGTTCCCATGTGTGTTGAAAAGGTAATGTTAAAAAATTTGAGTATGCTTTAAAAGCACAACACCTCAGCAGACAAGGATGCCCAAAGCAGAAGCAGCTTAGCAGCCACTGGCAAAAGCCTGTGACTGGCAATGACTGGGCAAAACTGACCAGCCCAGAAGACGACTGGGAAACAGAGGATGGTGGATGGCTAGAAAATTTATGCATATTGTGGGGGTTTTTTCAGTGCTCCATAATCTAGCAGCCCTTTGGGGCAGTAGGAAAAAAGATGTAGAAGCCGTGTTAAACATTTCTATAAGGAGTTCTGTTTGTCTCAAGCCATTAAACACAAAACTTACACATGCTGTGCATTATGCCTTATTGCCTAGAACACAAGACCAGAGTGGGATTTCACAATAAGGATTTAATCTATAAAATTCAATAGAAATATAATAGGTATCTGTAGAAATGACTTTAAAATTGTGTAGATTTTAATAGTTAATTACCTATTCTGTATGCGTTTTTAATAGGTCTATAGTACCCTATAGCAAGCATGACATTTTAATTGAAATTGAACAAGTCCAAAATTTGGTGGAAATGATGTAGTTCTAATATTTTCCCCTGAAGAACTACATGTCTGGAAATGGTTAGTCAATATGGCAGGCTGCTCTACTGGTCTTGATCTCAGCTTTGAAAAACAACCATTCAGGATAGTGTAGATTGCAGGAAGAACGAATGCTTAATGCTTAAGAAAGCATGGTCACACCTAAAATGGAGTGGTCTATGATGGACATATCATGGAGGAGTGGAGGAAGGATGTGGGGAGCATTGTATACTCTACTGAGATGAATATCATGAAATGGGGAGTTACTCTCGCATCTTTAACAGAGGGAACTTGAGAAGACATTGAAATAGGTAGCTCAGAGAAAGATCAAATGCAATCAGAATCTTAAATCACAAACAGCTTATTAAAGGCTTTTTATTCACCTCTTATTTCCTCTGAAACTTCAGGATTCCAGAGATCTAGAAAAGCAGTTGCATACTTTGGTTGGACTTATCATTACTTTATCACATGCTTTAAGAGGTTGAAGTGAAATTGTGTGGAGATGAGTGAAGTCACAGCAATTGTAGTGACTTGATGGTACCCTTTCCTTCCACTCTCAAGAGAACGAGCTACACCTACAAAGTGAGGAAGACCTTGAGAGAGGGTTATTTTAGGAACGAGGATAGAGTGGTTATAGGGTAAATCTGCATTAGCATTTTTGTTTGGATCAGGCTAGTCTGCTGCTGAAGTGAATTCCCCAGTCATTCCTACAATCTGTGCTCTGTTTCACATGATAAACCAACCAGTTTTGGAGCATTTTATGTAAATACTTTCTCCATGAAACTAAATCAAAAGATGGTCTCCAGGATGTCCCCTAAAGCATTCCAAACGGTAGTGGTTGTCAGTCAACAGGTCCAGAGCAGAGCCTGTTGGAATAAAAGTCCTCAGAACACACAAGATGTGACCACTGGTTCTCAGAACTAAACATTTTGCTCTACAGATCAATTCCTACTGTGATGTTCTTGTTAATGAAGCTGTTGCCAAAGAGTAACTTAAAGGGAGAAAGAAGAATTGTAGAGCTCCTTCTGCTCTGTAAAGAAGGTATTTTTTAATCTTGCTTCAAGACTAAATTGTGCAAACTGCAGTTCCTCAACTGGAAGGAGAAAATGAACCTGTGGAAAAGTATGGGTTAAGTACTAAACAAAAATGTGTAGACCTGCTGGCATGAAGAAATTCTCACAAGTCAGTGCTGCTGTATTAATTGCTTGTATAGCACTGGCACACACTTTACTACTGCACATAAAAATAATGGGTGAAGCCAGTTTACAATTTTCAGAATCTCATTTGATAATAAGTTGAAAATATTTCTTACTGGCCTTGCAGACTTCATTTTAGGAATGTGGTTTTGCACGTACTTTCCCTCCCTCTAGAGTGAATTGTTTACTACAGTTTGTAAATGGATTCTATTGCAACATTTATTTTGATAAATATGTATCTTGAGAAGTGTGAGTGTTAAACATAGGCTTGATCTAGCAATTCTTTACTGTGAAAATGTATTCCACAGAGCATTGAAGTGTTGTAGTAAAAAGCTATCTTATAAAATAAACAACAAAATTGAAATTTCAGCTTAAACTACTTTTTCAAGAAATAGGTTACCTTAAGGTTGATTTTGGACTAGCTGCTATTATTTGTTGTGCATACCAGTTATTTCCTTATTGAAAGTCTAAACTTATTTAAGCTAAAGTTGGAGGTTGAATTTCTTGGTATGGTTACAGATACCATTAAAAAAAAGATTCATTGTTATTACTTAAATTTTACAATTTGGTGTTTTGTAGACAACAAGTAAAAGAGAATATTACATGTCATTCCATTTTGAATAATATTGAATGTCTTAGCCCTGTGTAGCTCTGCCTAGAAATGAAATTAAAATGGTTTATCTTATAGTATCTAATCCTGCTCTAGATATCCACTTTAGTTTTAAGAAAGGTTTGAAATATCTCTCTTTGATAATTAAAGCATTGTCTTTAGCACAGGTGAATACTTTGATTCTGCATTTCTTTATTATCTCACTTCCAGCTAAGCAGATACAGATACAGTTATGGAGCAGATACAACCTTTTTGTCTACCTAACTGAGATAAGAAATACCCACTGGTGATACATCACACACATTAAGAAAGGATTTTGTGCTAACATTCCTCCAGTACGTTAGTCTTCCTGTATTCTTTACGTTTCATCATGTGGCTGAATTAATTTCACTTGCTAGAGTCAAGGGAAAGCGAACAAGAAAAATCTTGAGCACAGTCATTCAGAATTTTAAAGCAATGTGTCTGATCACGTGTAGTTTATCTCATCATATAGGAAATGCTACATTCTTTGCCAAAACAGCTATGTTTGAGGAAATTAAATTGAGTATTTGGGGAAGGTAGAATTTCTTATTAGTGATCAATTCACAACTGCATTTCCATGATTCTTAAAGTGTTTCTTGAACAATCCAGTTTAAGTACCTTGATATCAATTAGATATAGATATTAACTTTCAGATTTAGCCTTGAACAATTTACTAGGGGAAGATATATTATATGCCATAGCTGTAATACAGAGACAGATGTTATATGTAGGTAACCTGATACAGTAGATTACAATAGATTTGTTGCTGCTTCTACGACAAATGTTATTTCCTTTATTTGCTGTGGTCTAGAGCTAATACCCAGGGTACCATCTGTTACCACAGATCTGGAGGAAGCAAGGATAGGCTCCGTATGCTAGCTACCTTGCTTAGATCTCCTGGCTTATTTGATGCACCCTTTTCCTGGAAATTTCCCAAGGAATTGAGTTGATCCTGCACATTAAATCACAGAAGTCTGTTCATGGTGCTGAAGGTTCAAAGCTTGCTTCCTGTTTGAGGGTAAACAAGGGAGAAAGAAATGAAATGAAAACTTGAATTAAGACTACAATGGAATAGTGATACCTTCCCTCCTGAGTTGCGTTGAGGGACTTTTCTATATACAAAGATACATGCATATTAATTTTATGCACTGGGTGTGAGAATGTGTGCAGGAAGGGGAAAATATCTGTAATTTTACAGTGGTTTGCATCTCTAACTGCATATATATCTTTATCAATGATCTGAAAGTATCACCTTAACCTTTTGCCTGTACACATCCTAAATTTGAAGCATGTGTGCCTATAATCTAACATAAAATTTTATTTACGTGGTATTTAAAGGTACTAGAAGCAGACAAACCAGAGAAAGGAACAGAGGAAACACAGGCAAAGTGAGAAGGGTAGAATGTTCCCTCTAATGCTCTTAGAATCTCAGCTTTGCAAGAGAGGTACAAAAACAAAAGTACATTTTCCATAATCAATGACCCTTTCAGTTTATTCTGTCATATATTGCCTAAAACATGTCTTTATATGGAGGTATGGCTGCCTTTACTGTAGATTTCTCGTACCTGGCATTTTGCAGGAGAAAAAATGGCTAAAATGCAGCTAAAGAACACAGAGAGATATTTTACTTTTAAACTAGTGGCTAAATGTTAAAGATGCTGGAAAAAAAAAAAGACCTTTTAATTTGTACGATGTTTCTTTTATTGTCCCTTTTGTGCAATATTTGGTTCATTGTTTGCCAATGAAGATGATGGATATATATATATTTCTCATCTATATTTCATATATAATGTTGCATGTTGTTTCTGATCTTGTAATTTGAAGGTAGAATTGGTCTTAATAGATCAGACATTTGATACTAATTTATATTCTTTTTCTGACAAAGGTTGTTATTGCACACTTCTAAAAAAGGTGTAAAATTCTCCTGAAATGCTGACAGTGCTTTTTACCTTTCTGCTATCTGCATACCAGGTAGTTTAGGAAACCACTCTCTGTCTTTAAGCCACATGTAATACTGAAGTTGCACATTGCATCAGTCCCACTAGGCCAGCACATTTACCCACCCAGTGTCCAGTGCCAGATGTTCCAGAAAAAAGTGGAAGAAAACCAGAAGTGGACAACTATTAAATATCATGACCACAAAAGAAGTCTCTTACCTCCCAGGCAGCTAGTTAGTAGCTGCTTTACTGCAGAAGCATGAAGATTTAAGCCCCCTATAAATTTTAGTCCTTTCTAATATACAGACACATTTTGATGAACGGGGAATTGAAACATTGCATTCCAGTTTTATTCTGGAAGATAAATTTATGTTGTCATTTAAAATGCATTTATGAAAAATTGCAGCAAACAAATAATTACACTATGTGCGTTTGCTCTCATTAGTTGAGGAGAGGAGCTGACCTTTTTAAAAATTACATTAGCTACCATATGAAATTCTGAGATACAACTTTCTGTGAAACGAGATAGGTGATAGGTGAATTACTGGTTGGATGTATATGGTAGTCCATAGACAGGAAGAGAATTTTTAAAGATCCTACTCTTTTATAGGCAAAAGATGGAGAGAATAATAAGGCTTGCATTGGTGTTACAACATTTTTGTCATTGGTTTGTTATTTTTCAGTCAGAGCTATTTCAGGGAACTGTGGGAACTGTAACACAACACTGCTTTACACAGCACAGTTTACAAATTGTTTGCAGAATCACATCTCTTGTTGGAGTTCATGTTTACTACCTAATTCAGGTCCACGAATCATCATCTCAGGGTTACCTACTTTCCTGGGGTCTATCCTTCATTGCACTTTCTGCTTGTCTAAATCTCTTTGTATTCATCATGTAACACAATTTTCAAAAGTAGAACCCAATGGCTAACCTATTAAATACAGAACATAGTATAGAACTGCTTTGGGGGTGAAATTGAAGCCTATAAATTCAGTAGACAAGCTTAGGTTTTTTTTAATCCTTTGGTCTTCATCTTTACCTGGATGCTGAAATTTTCTTTCCACGTAAGCTTTCTAGGTCCAGAGCTTATTCTTATTCTTCAACTAAGAAAGTAACCATTAAATAATGTATGTAATATATTACTTGTATCTGTATCACCTGCAAACCCTTTGACTCTCCATTGCACGTTTGACCCATTGTACATGGGGCTTTTATCTTGCAAACACTGAGAAATGGATTAATTTCAAATGTAGGATTAGTGCCATTGAAGGAGAGTTTAGCATATTCCTTATGAATGGCAGTATCAAAGGCCTAAATCCTTTGCTGGCTGATCTTGTGATTCAATTCACAAGATGTTACAATCCTACTTCAAGGTCCGTTGATTTATTGCTAGAGATTGACATGGTGGAAGTTGATGATCTGTTGGTGCTGGTGAAAATGATGAAGGAAGAGCTACCCTGCCATTTTCATGCAGAAAATTTGGATGTTTTAACTGACTAAAGTTTATCTCTGTGTCTAACTTTTCATCAGTAAATAACGGTCAGCCATCTGGCAGTGATAAATTTGGCTGGAGTGGATTCCATCTGCTAAAATATGATGTAAAAATATTCTGCTCTTCCATGGCACTGGAAAGATATGACATCTGGGATTAGACAAAATAAAGAAGCTTGAAATTGTAAGGCATTGACAAAATGATTTCCCTTCTGAGGAACTGGAGATGTGCCATTGCAGGGTGGGACCAAAGACAGAACTATAACTAGGGTTTAGCTGTTCACAGATAAGTTTTTTCTAGAAGTTAATGTTAACTCAGAAGTTAAAACACTGAGTTCAGCCTTCCTTCCCAACCTCCCTCTACCATCAACTGAAGTTATTAAGTAGATTTACGGCAAAGGGAATCACCTGAGTACATAAAGAAGTAGGCTTCTCCTAGGGACATGGAATTTTGTGTTACCTGGTGCCCAGCTGTTTACAGCTGTGCAGCTTGTGGTTTCCCAGCAGAGCTGGAAGAATAGGAAAGCCATGAAACTAGCGAGCAAGGAAAAGACAAGAGGCTCTACACTGCTTCACCTACAAGCTGAAGCAGGTAGTTTGTATTTTGATGGACCGCTAAAATACATCACGGTAGAGTCTCCAAGGATCCTGTTTCTCAAGGCACTGAATTTACCTGAAGAATGAAGGGGTACGCTGTAGAACTTATGATAGAACTTCTTTCTCGTCTTTTCAGTGTACCGAGATACAGTGCTTTATCATCATTATTTAAGGTCTTCTACATAGATAAGGTCTGTTTGTACTGGCTAATTTGTGTTTTCTAGTCCATAATTTGTGATGCTACCAAAAAAGATAACAAAGGCGTAACTCTTCTATGGCTATCAGTTCCCCAATAGGAAGATAAAGTATTACTCCCTCAAGCGTTTTAGCATATTTTGCCTCTGCATTGTGCCAGCCTTGAAAGCTGAAAGTGTTACATTCTTTCAGGTTATGAAGCAATTCAAAGGGATTTGGGGAAAAACTGCAGGTCTTCCATGTAGGAGCAATTTCTCCAGGGAGCCTACATCCTTGTAGACATTGTTACCAAAATTCACTTTTGAGTTTAATTTGAGGACTTAATTCTAAATTAAGAAAACATTTTTAAGGAATGACATATGGAAAACTCTGAGTATGAATTTTTTTTTTCTGGGGTAAAGCAAGCTGCTTTCTAAATTCTCATGTCCCAGAGAGGGAAGATGTGAAAATAAGGTTCTGTATTTGATCCCGTCCTGAAGATTGGAATTGTAATGCATCCTACAGAATTAGTCATAAGACACCATGTTAATGTGAGGTTCTTTTTATAAATCTAGACAGCGGTATGCCAACATATATTCCCCAATGGCTGCTGTAATGTGAACCAGTAGGCATTTAGTTTTAGAGTACTATGTACAAGAGTTAGTTTTCAAAAGTCAATCCTTAGTAATTGGTTTAATAGTTAATAATAACTGACTACCATGGTGCACTAGAGAAGCTATTATGTCCATTAGAATGTCTGTAAGGATGAACGTTGTTCATTTGTGACCACAGCAAAGAGAAAGGTTTAAACAACTTTTCTGCTTTACTTTTAGCAGAAGGCAATTAAGCAAGAAGTTTGTGCAGGCTGGATTTTTTGATTAGATACGCCTTCTCCACTCTTTTTTGTTGTTGTAGGCAGTGATATAGTTGCTTCATGAGTAGCCAAATCTCGTATAAATAAATGCATTAAATGCAGTTCAGCAAGAAACACTCAGCTTGAGAAACATTGGAAAATAGTGTAGGATCCAAGTTAATACAAAGAGACTTTGACTAGATGTCCACTTTTGTGCATATAATAACATATTAAAAAAAAAAATCTGAGTAATTTTAAAATGATCAAAAGCAAACTGAATGAGTAGAATTTTAAGGCTGAGGGCTCCCGGGAGAGGGATTTAGCTGTAATTTTTTTACATTTCAATAAGAAGTACATGTGCTTAAATTAGTCAATTGCTTACTTGTTTTGTTGACTGAGGACTTCAGTAAAGATACTACTGTACAAAATTTTCAAAAACACTTTTAGAAGGGGTGTAGATATTTGCTTTCACAGAATTTGTCCTCTTGTCTTTAAATGCCACATATTTTCCCCAATGCTGAAATAATTCTTACTTCCCCCCCCCTTTTTTAAAAGCATTATTTTATATGCATGTATGTAAATATTGTGCTTGATTTCTTCCTCTAATTTAGGGTGACTTCCCTTACTATTCCAAGGCTTTCTTTCAACTTATTACTTCTTTGTGTTGAAGATTTAATGCGTAAAAATCAACCTCATCTTATATGTAAGCACTTGTAAAATACTGGTTCCTTGGTTAACATCCCAAATTACATGTACCCCCACAAAGAACATTTATTTAAATATGAGTAGACTCACAGAAAAAGGAAAAAAACAGGAAAAGATTTAAAAGTTTTCTTGGTGTTAGAACAAGCATATAATTCTCTTTTTCTCTTATTTTGCTTTAAAAGAAAGTGCTAAGCATGTACTTCAACATTTACTGAATGGAATGAATGTACTTAGTTGTATAGAATCTTCACTGAATTTGTGATCTGAAAAGCCAAATGTGATTAATACAGAGGACATCAACGCTCTAGTGCAAAATGCTGATGTTCAGCAAGTAATGTTCATTTCAGAATTTAACAGCACAGTGTGTTATAACCCACTTGTTTCCCTCACTTATTTTTGGTCTTCTTTGATGCCAACATTCCCGTCTATGATGTATAGTCTGATATAAATATCTGACTAATATAAAGGCATTACTAGGTACAGACCTTTGTATAACAACAAGCAAATTGAAAACAAACCTAGTACCTCCGCTCTTCCCAATATTGCTTCATTTCAAATGGTTACAATATTAGTAGAATAAAAACCGCATCAAATATTACTTCATCCTTGCCTGCCAGCAGCTTAAATTCCATTTAATTTCTTTTGTGTTAGCAGGTTGCATTTACAGAGAGCTTTTGGTTTTGTTATTTGTCTCAATTTGCTGAAGTAGCTGAGTATGGTCCAAATGGGAAAATAAATCACAAAGAAAGCTTATTAGGAAAAGTTTATATTGTTGAATTAGAAAGCAGTAGGCAGTATTTGTTAGACCAGATAAACTGTATATTGCTGTCTGTTGGGGAACCTAAAAACCAAATAAAATCTTTACCTTGGACACCCAAGTTTTTCTCCAAAGGTTAAGCTGATACAGCAGTTACTTCTTTAATTATTTATGGATGAGACATGTGAAATGCCTGCCAAAGTTACCAGAGAGAAAATAATGGCTAGTATTAAACATTTGACCTTGAAAGCAGCTCTGATTGAAAATAATTACCCTAAGTTTTAAAACCTTTATTTCCTGTTCTGGTGGCAATGTCCTTCTTAAGCTGTAATAAATTGCCCAATCATCTTAGCATCAGATTAACCTGACTCAAGTGTTTATTTCACATTAAGCTTCAGCATTACTGATGCACTATGTAAAAGTGATATTAATTATCTTTAGGGTTTTTTGGTTTTTTTTAATCCAGATTTCTTTGGCGGTATAAATTTTCACTGAGCTTGCCCTCAATGTTCCACTGCGGCCAGATGTCATTTCAACATATCAAAATCTTAAAATAAACTCTGAATTTTCTGCTGACCTTTGTGATGTTTTGGTACTGAGCAGGTGCAAATGAATTCTCTTAGACTCCTTTGTTATGTCTATCTGTGTTGTCAATCTAGTTTACATTAACATCTGGAAAATGGATATGGGAAAATTATTGGTCTTGTTAATTATAATTAGCTGTCAGTCTTCTCGATGCGAGGTATTTTGGTCATTAAGTGAATAATATTGGCTCATGAATATTCCTTCATATAATAGATACTTAAAAATGAATTGTAGAATTTTTGCTTTCAAACATAACAATGCCCCCATAACCACCGTGCTCCAATTTATGTGAGGTTTGTGTTTTGGCAAACATTTTGCCTCAAGGATACCAGGTGTAGCTTTGTAAGGTCCTTTGATTAATGTCTGTCTAGCAACATCACTGGTTGCTTTGGGCAAACTGTTCTATAAAAGGAAACCTTGCTGACATGGAAAAGAAAATTGCAACTCTGGTGTGCCATGAGATTTTAATTACAATAAACAACAATTAAACAGATTATTATAGCAGTGCAATTATTACTCTGAAGTTGACATTGTGTCAGCATCTTATTTTCGTTGGTTTTGTAATCAGCCTGTAGAATTTGCCTTGAGACAGAATAGAAACTATTTTTAAAGTCAACAACACCAAGTTTTAAGACAATTTATTTTTGTAATGTATTTTAATCACTGGAAAGATTTGCAGAGTTTTCTTTCTGTTTCTTAGTTTTTTGGTCACAAAGCCATCAAAAAAATGTTTTGTAGCCAAGTCCTGTTGTCCTTATGCAGTAGGCTTCCCTCTGACTGAATTAATTGTGTCTGCTGTATTGTGTGTTCCAAATGCAACAATGCCTTGTAAGAAAACTAGTGGAAAATATTTTTAGAAACTTCTGAAATTCTCTAAGTGTTTCATAGCATATAGCCATCCTGTCTTTGGGGGTCAGAGATAACTAATGGACACTGAATCTCTCAGTTTGAAGAAAACACGTCTCCATAGTCCATATTTATCTTTAAATAGCCGTGACAATAACAAGAGGATTTTCTGGGGATTACAGCTGAAGATATAGTTGCTAAATATGATCAAGAAGACCGGGTTTTTTTGACTTTTCTTTCTTCTGCCTGTCCACTTGCTTAAAAAAGGTAGAACTGGCAATATAATTGATGGAGAGGTTATAGCATTTCTAAATGAAAAATAGGACTTCAGTAGGATTTGAACTAGATACCTTTGAATACAGACACATTTTCCGTTCTCCTACATGGCACTTTGTGGTAATTGAGCAAATTTTATAGGGCCAAAATTAGTCACAGGAGAACTCTCTGTATTACTCTTTGAAAGCAATGGAAGCACAATGAGAGTTTTGAGAAAAAAGAAAAAAAAATTAATTAAGGAAAGAATATATCTGGGGACTAGTTTAGCTTTGATATGCTTCAGCTTTTGAGCATACCTGCATGATGACTGCAGTGAGAGTCAACCTGCAGACTGGCTTCCAAACCCTGCAGCCCAGCTGGGATGAGCCTTTGGCAAAAAGGCAAGGAAAAATAAAGGGTCTGCAAAGCTCCAACTGCAAACTGTCAGCTGCTGTAGGAGAAACTGCCCAAGGCAGTGGGAGAGCCTGCAGGTTTCCACACCTTTCCTAGAAAACTGCTGTTTGAAGAGCACAGGAGGTGCTCATTTGGAGACATTCCTTCTCACCAACAGAGGCAAACCAAGTCAAAGGCTGCTCTTCTGTCACACTTAGGAGAGGGTCCACAGAGCTTGTCAAAACTGAGTTTCTTTCATTTTATCATCTTCAGTGAAAGGACCTGGAAGAATTCAGAAGAACAAGGAAAGTTGCCTAAGCCTGGCCCTCAGTACAGTAAGTGTGTCGGTTGCCTAACAACAGAGATAAAGAAGAGCAAAATGTTTTCTTCAGTGTTTTGGCTATATTTTTAAGTTTATCTGAAAAAAGGTTATTAAAACTGGTCCTTGTATACATGACGAAACAGCAGGCACTGTAACTGCAGGCAAGAAACAAATGTATAGATGTGTACAAATATGTCCAGTGGTCACGTAATCCTCTGTGAAACGCCTGCCTCTGGGGTGTCATTCAGCACTGTGGTGCTTTGCTTGTTTTTCTGGTATTCTGATATTACACCACCGGATGAAATGCTCTGCTAATTAGGCTGCGCACATATAGGTGGTTGCCAAAAGAGAAAAAGCTACTTATCTTAGAGTAACAGGAGTTCTCTTGGGCATGCTGGCTTTATGTACATCATATAGCTAATCCAGTATCCATCCCTGCCTTGTAACCTTGCATGGCCCCATGTCTGGGGTGGGCAACTGGGGTGTGCTTACTGCGAGCCCCTGTAAGCCTTGCCCTTCAAATACAAAGATTTGGCGCGTGTGTGCACAGAAAGGATACTACTAACCTGAAATCTTTAAGCTCTCTCACATGAGGTACACATGCATTAGCAGTGGAATGTCTGTATGAACAATAAATCTTAAAAAGCTCCCATTAGTGCAAGGTAAGTAATTTTTTGCTAGGGAATTATGTAGTTAGGTTGGGTATTATACAGTTATAAACATGTGGGGCCTGACATATTTCCATCTGTGCATGTAGCTATAGACACATAAGGATCTAGAACTCTATGTGTATCATTAATTTATTTAAGGTGTAATAGACACTTGTAAAACTTAATATTTTTTCTTACATGAATTTGATGGAACCTAGTTAAAACCATAGTCAGCAATCTGGCTCTGTGTTACCTGGATTTTGAATATTTTGATGTAAGTAAAGGGTCATCATAATGAAGGTTTGGTACAATAAAATAGTTGTTCTCCAAAATTTACCTTTTCCATGCCAAGAGTGGCGTCTAAAATTGGAATGATTAAAACCAGAAATGTCAAATCTGTTTTAAGTTTTATTAGATTACTGGATAACTAAGGGGCCATTATTATTCTGTTTATTGCTATAGGAATATAACTAGTTGAAATTTTTGCTTGCAATTTATTAAGTGCTTTCTGGCTACATTATGGATTTTTAAAAAATATATATTTGAACACCAGTCTACAGTTCACTTCTGCACACATGGTTTGTTTGCATGTACTGTCATCATTCTTTCATATCTGCTAATTTTCTCTTATGATGGAGAAAGTGATGTTTTAATTTCCACATCATTTAATTGTAGAACTATAAAAGTTACAGAAGGAATCTCAGTAACCCATTTAATTTAATCAAAACCCAGAAAAAACAATTACAGTTGTGTAGTAACTCATAATTTTCTCTTCTGAGATGTTACTTAATGCGGGGAAATCAGTTTTCTATTTTTCTGTGTATTTACCAGCACTACCATGATGACCTTTGGTACCCAATTTCAGAATTTTTACATTAATGCTGGAAGGAGGAGTTGCAACTACAAATCCTTCCAAAATGTAGATGCGTTTTTTTTTTTTTTTCTTTCTTACCCTGTGTACCACATTTCTTCTGCTCATGAAATACTTGTGAATTATGTAATCTATTTTGTTTTCCTTATGGCAGGAATAGGTATTATTACAGTGATTTGACTCTCCATTGTCCCTGTCCATTGTTCCGAGAGACTTCATTCTGGCTGCTTTTACTGTTTAAACTTGTCTGTAATTTAATTTTCTAGACTTCATTCCTGACACTTAAGGACATACTTACCTAATGACAATGTTGCTTCCCTTCAACATCGTTGTTGTGGGTGGAAGTTTTATGCCTGTGTGATAGGTACATAGTGATTGCCTTTTTACTGTTAATTTTTAGTTAAAAGCATTTTAACTTCAGAGAGCAAGGAAAGCTTGAAAGAAGAAACAATGGTTTTGCCCATGGTAAAAAGAAAAAAAAAAAAAAGAGTGCACTTTTGTTTTCTAATCTCCAGTGCACTCAGTGTTTCATATGGAGTTTGACATATGCAGTCTTTGCATTCTAAGGTCCTTGAGGTTTTTGCAATAAGTATTGAAAATATGACAGTGAAGAGTGTTATTTCTAGAAAACACAATATCAGTATTTTCCAAATATTAGTGCCTAATTACACTCAGGAACAATAGGATTGATTTGTTATTGTTTGGTTCCCAGTTGCCAGTGCTGACATCTCTGAAAGAAAACAAAACGAGCAAACCACCCGACATTAATCATGTAATGATGTTATCAGATTTACGTATGAGGGATATTCTTTCTTTCCCCCATTTGTTTTCTGTAATGATCATTACTTCATGTTTCACTGTGTCTTGATTGCCTCCCTGCTACCTGTCCAAGAGCTGATCCAAGCAGCTGGGCTGGGCTGGCTCACGGGCCAGGGATGATTAACTGCAAAGGCCATTCCAGTCAGCGGCCAAAACCATCTATGCTGCCACTAATCCAGCTTCCACCGAAAGGCAGGCAGCAATAATCAAACTCTCAGCTTGTGACCCTTCCATGATTTCACCCATGTTTTGTCCTAGAGGAACACAGCAAAGCATTTTGCTCTCTAGAAGGTCTCCTGAAGGTCGTCCAGCTTTTGAAATGTGCATAATGAGGTCACTGTGCAGAGCAGGGGCACAAGTGGAGGCAGGACAGGGGTATTGCGTTGCTTCACATAGGAAAGCAGTAGTTGTTTTGTTAGTAATACATTAGATCAAAAAAAAAAAATCATATTCAAGTAGCCTTTAAGTTTTATGTTGATTGAGTCCCATATCTGTGTACACTATGTGTTTTGGGTTATTTTCTGAGGAAACTTTTACATATAACATTGTCAAAAGATAAGCTTGAAATAGTAATGAAACATGCCAGCATGGTCTTTGTGGATTTATATGCATTTCAACTTCAAAATGTTGTTAAGATGATGACAGAAAACACTGAAAGAACATCTAGAATTAGTTTTATAAATTGCCATATATATATGTTAAGATGTAAACGTATTGGAACAGGAAAAGCAAGAATAATTAATGAAAGGTATTTCCAGTCCTCCCAAGAACAATAGCCTTCGTAAATAAATGACTACATAAATGACTACAGCTTTCAACTGGATTTCATCCTCTATCATTCAAGTTAACCAGGCTTGTGAACTCTAGTCAGTTGGTGGTGGTCTAGCAAAAGTTAACTGCAGTTACTGTAGGCTTCTAGACAAAGCACAGACACACGAGACAAGAAAAAAGTGTGTATTGAGGTACATGGAAGGTTGATTGTCATCTTTACTACTGCTGTTTGATGTTCACTAGTTTTCCAACGTATATCTTTATTCAAACAATATAATGTTATATCATGGTGGTGTTTGGCTGTCTCTTCATTTATTACAACCATATAAAAAAAAAAGGATATATAATCATGTCCTGTAATCATTGCTTAAGACACACAGCAAACTAAAATTTAATTGATGTCCAAATTATACGAGTTGTCTCACAGTTTGCTTTAATGCACAAGCTTTCAGAGAACCTAAATTCCTGAGGCAAGGAATTTAAAGCTCACAAGGTAAAAAAAATGTTGACACTACATTCTAAAGTTAGGATGTTGAAACACAACCAATTCTGTAAGTAATAACAAGCTTTAGTACATATGGTACCCTCCTACAAGCAAACTTTCTAAATGCAGTAACAACAAATCCACTGCTAAATCTGTTGATCAGGTGGTAATGTATGAATTTTCCTGAGATTTTTTTATCACCATTATGGTAAAAAAAAGTTACAGAAAGTTAATTTAAATGAATATCAACATTTTCGATTTGTTACTTCAGGGTCACTGTATGAACACATAAGCTTTTTTCTGCCATCCCCTTAGGACATTGCATCTCGCTAAAATCAACGTTTATGGAGCAGATTGATATGACTTCTGACCTTTAGACTCAGAGCTGTATCTGAATCCTGGCTGCATCAGGCAAGGAAATTAATGAGTGTACCACTCTGCCTCGCTGTAAGATCTGTTCCTATAATGATAATTATAATGGCAGTGTTATGTAATTACAGTTGAGGTGCTGTCACCAATCCCATTATTGAAACAGGGATTTTAAGGGGTTGATAATTCAGCTATAAAAACAATATTTATGTCATAGTGGTGTAATCAAGGGCAACTACAAGAAAGTGAAGACTATCTGTTTCTACCGAGCATTGTTGGGGTAGGATGCAGTTTGCTTAATTTAGCAGTCCTTTTCCTTGGGCTTACGAAGCCCTCCATGAAGTGAAGTACATGTTTCCATGCATGGTGCCGCCTTGGGGCTCAGCAGGCCTTCAGAGGGTCATTCTGTCTCCATACAGTGTCCTGTTCAGAATAACCCTCTGGAGACCTTCCATAGCACCTACACTTTCCCTCTGACTACAGCGGTAATGTATGAAGCGTACTTGGGGGTACAGCTACCTGCAGCACCTCAGAACAGTTACTTAGAGCTTATGTATTGACTACTTAGAGCATTTTGATCTGGAAGAATTCAGCTGTTTATTTAGTCATTAAATCTAAGCCGGTCATTTAAACTCCTTCTACAGTCAATGGAATCTCTTGGTTTTGCCCATCCTAGATACCTATTTTCATATGGGAATGAATGTTCACCAGAGGTGTCTTTTTCCCTCCAGTAATAAAAAAAATAGTAATAATACTTAAAAAGAACTGCACATGACTATCCTAAGTTTAGACATCTAACCTATAGACCCATCTATTCGGGCAAAGGATTCATCTCTTGTGCTGTGGAGACTGAGTTATAAGACTCAGAGCCATAAGAGTGGAGGTTTTAGTTTTCACTGCTAAAGAACATTACAACACTTTCACATGTATGTGCAGAAATTAAACAAAAAATTCTTGCGCCAGGCAAGAACCTGGATGGTGCCAGCCCATGTGCAGTAGCATCTCTATGCAAAGGGATAGAGATTTCTTTTAAATCAGTGAAGTATATGTGTATATATGCACCAGCACAGACATGTGACTACGTGAATATATATGGGGAAGCTTGGATAAAAGTTTTGATACTTTGGACTGCATTTTCTCTGTCGGGATGATAAAATTGTAACCCCAATTTCATATGAACCAACACTCTGATGTTTCATGTGTGAAGATAATTCTCAAACTGTTCAGGTCACATCTGAATTTGTGATAGTCCATGATGTATTGTTATTCCTCTTCATTAATATTTATTATTACATTATTATTTAGTCATTATTTATTCTGCTCCTTATTTATTGTTACTGGTGGTTGTTGGTTATTATTATATGATTATTTGATTACAATCATTAAAGCAACTCTATGAGATGTAGGGGCTGCATGGCACTAGGCACACTATGCAAATGGTGAAGAGCACATGCAAAAGGTACTAGCCAAGGGCTTCACATTCTTTCTTTTATTCCCCTCTCAGGAGACTGAGGTGACTGGTTTAATGGCAGAGGAGGTACTTTAGCTTATTCTCCTTCTCGCTAAATGGAGTGCCACTGCCTAGTAATTTTGAAATAGTTCTGGCACAGAATGGTTCTATTTCTTGTGATCTCTCTTCCTTCATGCCAAACTTATGTTTGCAAATTTTTTGAACAGCAGGGATGAAAAAGGCATTCTCCTTTGTGAATACTAACTGTATGGAAATTCACTTCTAGCTAAAAGTCTTTACCTCACTAAGTGTCTGTATTCTGCCTAAATATAATAAAGTATATGGAAAGTAAGAGGCAACATATGCCCCCCCATCTCTGCTCAAACTAAGCAGTAATTTATTTTTGGTCTAGTAAATTTTGTAGAGTGGATAAAGTAATACATTCATGGTCAGCTGTGTTGGACCCTATTAAAATAATGACTTTTATTAGTGACATACATCTTGAATCACTGTTGTCTCACATATCCAGGAAACACTGGGAAGTATTTCTTACCAAATATAAGTAGCATTTTATTTGAATAAAAGTTCAAAATTTAGCAAATCAACTCAAGGAAAGTGCTGTAGAAACACAATTATAATTCTACGCTTTTAACTAAATTGCCAAGACTAAGGTGGCCATAAACTGCCTTTTTTTTATTTGTTCTGATTATCTGTTAATATAGCAAAGTGCAAATCAATTTGTAAGAGTACATTAAAACTCACTGTATTCTTTTTTGCAGGAAGGCTTTAAAGAGATGTCATATTTTAGAATAGTTTTAATGTAACAAAGAGAATCTCAGTTTTACAGTCGATGCAAAATTAATGGATTAGTCAGAATGAAAAATAATATTCTGGACAGACTATTTTAAGATATTAATGCAATTTTGAAGTATTTTAGCGAGCACACTGAATATATGCATTCATTTGTCCTTGATTGCTAGTTCATGGTGACAATTCTGTATGAAAACAGTTTTTGTAGAGTAAGTTATTATTTTGTATAAACTAATGGTGCAATAAATTTTTTCAGTACCATAACAAACTTGTTTTAGCTATTAAAAAATTCGTCCAGCACACATAACCATTCTTCACTCTCTTCTGGTATCTCTTGTTTAATAGATATGGAGGTTTTTTGATCTTGCTAATATTTCCCTCAGTTCTCAGGAGAAAACACCATGAAGTTCTCTGCACATAACAATAGCTGTTCTTCATTTATTCAGGAATAATTTAATAATCAAAACATTTATTTCAAAACTAGTTTCTGAGCCTGGACTTACATCCCTATCTTTAGGCATTTAACCTTGGTCTTTCTTTAGGAGGTTGGTTGTCCTAGTTTCCCACTATGGTGAAGAGAGAGAAATAAAAAGCTCCAAAGGGTGATTTAGATCTTAACTGGGCCAAATCACCCCTTGAGATGACTATCTTTGTACTACCCACATAACTTTTGACTTGTAATATGTTTACCACTGATAATTTTGTGAAACTTTTGCTGCTGGACGACAGAAAGTTTGATAGTGCCTAGTGAGTAAATTACCTTCTTGTTTCCAGATGGAAAATTGCATTTAAAGGCAATTAAGTATGTTATATAGGTAACTTTCTACCTAATCTAATCTTAGAGAGTCTCTTGAGCTAATAAAGCAAATGAACAGGTTTGAAGACCCAACTTTTCTTGTGATGCACAATTCATATCTGAGGAATGTTTGGAAATCCCTGCTCCTTATAATCCTCTGTAGTCAAAGACTGCCAAAGATGGCTGCTTTGGCAGCATTCCTGATGAAATTTTAGATACATGAAATTGCTAAATACTAAGTTGGAGGTAAATTCTGCAGCCGATGGAGTACAATTGGGAACTTCAAGGACGTTGAAATATCTTTCAAAATAAAGATTTTAAAAATCATGTCTGTACAGAGGGAGTGAGTTTTTCATTGTTTTTTTTTTTCTTTTGTACACAGAATTCTCACAAATTTGATTGGTCCCAAGTGCAACCTATTTTATTGTCTCATTAGGCATATGGTGTCGCCTTGGCTTGGATATATTTTGCCTAACTTTAGCCATGTAACACTCAGATGTCTAAGTCTAAGCTTGATGTCTGCATTATTTTGCATTGTCTATTTCTAGATGAAACATTCTTTACTTTTACCTATTTTCCCCATTATAGAATTTTCCAGATTAGATTTGAATATCTAATTTTTAGGAGATTGAATTAGGACAAATTAATCCCTTATATCTTGTATTTATAACACTGATATACAAAGAAAAAGAAGTCAGATTTCAGAACTTGCAATTTCTGGGACATGCTGAGTTTAATTTTGAATCTTAGATTTTACTGTGTACATATGGACATGTATGAAATAAAAAGATTGAGGTTTCTACACCTTAACCTGGGATTACTTGTGCCTTAAATAGGCTTTAAAAATTACACCCCCCCCAAAAAAAAAGAGCACAAAAGCTGGGGTGCAATCATAATTGCACAGTGTAGCTTTATTCATTTTCTTATTTCAAAGTAACCAGTTGTTTCCTCTCTCTTATTTTAGTTTGTCTGCCACCAGGGGAAAAGATTTGAGACATATTTTACAGAGCTAGTAATTTGTATTGTGCCAAAGTCCTTGCTAACTTTTCCCTTGGTATGGCCTATAATGTGGAATGATTTTCAATGCAGTAAACACAGTCAGCATTGTGAAAATAAATTGGAAAGGATCATGGTATAGTTTATTAAGGCTGACAACTCTTTTTATTCTTCAGATAAATGCTGTACATGCTGAAGGGCAGGTTATATGTAATTTATGGTCAATAGAAATTTTGTGAAAGTTAAATCTGATATTAATTTGAGGTATCTCTTCTTTCCTTTAACCTTGTTCTCTCATTGATTTTGATGGCTGGAGATTTCTCAGTATTCCGGAGTTACAGAGACCTGACTCTGCTGTGATCCTATCTCATGACTGGTTTTTTTCTACTTGACGATCTTGGAAAAAGAAGCAATATCTAAATGAAGGATCTGGTCCTGTTTTGTATTATGGGAAGTAGTGTACCTAGGTTTTCTCCTTCCAATAGTTGTTGCTTTTATTGTTTGGTTATAATTTGTGAAGAACATATGACAACACCAGAAGAGACTGTAGGAAAACTTTATGGTTTATATAGTTTGGGGATACAGAATGTTTTAAGCTATAAAACACAGTTCCAGCTTTTTTATTTTCAGCTATTTTTTCTGGATCTGTTTTTTGCATAACAAGTCCAGCATATGTATGCAAGTGTCTCATATTCTCCAAAGACTGATCAAAAGATGATTTGCTTTCCATTCTGTGACAAAATTTTTTCGGATGTAACCTGGGAACTAGTTTCTGATGACACTGATAAGTGTGTTATTCATTTTTCCAAATTGCATTGACTTCTGCAAGGCAGACTAAAAATATCTGCTAGGAAAGAAGTTATCAGAATGTAGCTGCCAATGTATATAATATGTTTGTCCTCTCTTTCTACTTCTATTAAACTTATAAGCTCACCAAGTAGGATAAGTTGCCGACAAGAGCCCTGGGCTTCTGAAAGCAGTCTATATTTCTATATGGCTATCCTGGAAATCTCTAGATAAGAATATGTTTGATAGTTTATACATGTTCTGTGTATAAAACTAATTAAGTTGTTGTAATAGCACTGTCCTGCTTTTCCTTGTTTGTGGGTTTTTTTCTGTTTTTTTTTTTTTTTTTTTCTTTTTTTTTTTTTTTAATTTACAGCAAATCTAGGGTGTATAACAAACATAAATATAACAAACACAACAAACATAAATTTGTGATAACAAACAAATTTTTTTCTTCACTTGAAATTGTAGATTTGTTTTAAACTTTAGTAACCATTTTTCAGGTGATTCTAATTTTCTATTTAATTTTTTAAAGATCATATGATTACAGTTTTAAGATCAAAACAAACACTGGTGGCATTGGGATTATTTCTCAGTCTTTTTGCAAGTATTGTCCTGAATGGTGATTTATAAAGGACAGTTAAATGCTCTTTATAGACTTTTTTTTCCACCAGGCTAAGGATTTTTAATGTGGAAAACTCTTGTATTTCATAAATGGAATAATTGAGAGGTGGACTGCTTTGATCTTTGCACTGCTGCATCATTTGGCTCTGACTATTTAAGACTGTTTACAGACCACAGCCTGTTTGTACATCAGCAGGCAGGGACAGAGCATTTAGTCAATCAGAACAGAGAGAGCCGCAAGGTCAAAAACCCCTATTCCTTCTACTTCTTTTGCCATATATTGTAATTTTAATATGTTAATTGTTAATTTTTAAGATTAGTATGGAATTGTTAATATTCATATATTTCATAATTCTACTCAGTAGATTTTATATTAAACATGAAAAATGAAAGAACATATTCAGACATTAGTACTCATAGCAAATGTTTTACATATCAAAAATAGATTTGATTTATATATACCTGCATTCTTACTGGACTTACTAATATCAAGTTTTTGGTTATCATCATTTTGTTTCACATGCCCCATACATAATTATGTTGATTTTATGATATGCATGCACACCAAAAAGAGCCAGAATATGCAGAACAAAATGGAAGCCAAAGCTGCACATCTGAAAGTTTTTTTTTCTCCACAGTGGCCTTAATCCACATGTAGCAAAACCTAACAAAAATTTCTACAGCCTGTTCTCTTGTGAAAAATCTGCCTAGCTAACCAGTCAGTAACATATATGTTATGGGCAGGGTTTCTGGTGGTGTTTTCCCAAGGTTATACTACTACCTCTGAATCTGGGGGCCCTGAAATTTCCTTTTTTTTTCTGTAAACACCACAATGAATTTTCCTTAGACAAGTTGTGATAGGTATTTTAAGGAGGCAAGAGCCTAGTATTTTCTGCACAAATTCAAAGTACTCTTGCAAACTAGAGACACACTATGTCCCCAGTTGAATACATCATGATGATTAGTCCCTACTTTGTTCTGGTCCTCCTCCAGTCTTAAAGAATTTTGTCATAGCTAAACCTCAAAGCTAAACTGGAGTTTAAGGTGTGTTTGGAGCTGGCATTGCTGCAAGGTGAGGCATGGCGCCCCTTCTCCGATGTTCCTGTCTTTGCCCTGTGTTTTTCCTTGTATGGTGCAGGCTGTGCAGTGAGCCAGACTGCAGGGCTGAGCTGCCCGGGTTGCTTTTCCAGGGGGATCCAGTTCATAAATGCCTGTGGTGGTGTAACCCAGGGGCTGATGTGGGGGCAGAGGTAAGCGACTGTAATGAGGGACTGAAAAAGAGGAACAGATATTGAGCTTTTTGATAACTCCCAAAGTGTCCGTTTAACTTTTGTGTTAAATTGTGTCCTAGCAGATTTGTGCTTGCAGAAAACACCCTTTGTATCCCATGTAAAGATAATAAATTTAAACATTTATGCACCTGAGGATGTCTGACTGAGTAGCTGATTTTAATGAGAGACTACCTTTAGACATCAGTTCAGGTATTTCATTCTTAATTGCTTTGTCAAAGAGCAATAATATGAAAATTCTAACTATGTTTCAGTCAGCAGAGAGGATTTTTAATCTTGCACAATGAATACCTTAAAAATTAGCATATAGCTATGGAGCCTTTCACCTTTACTTCACTTCTTCAAATCAGATCTGTGCTGGTAATGACTGAAAGCTCTAGATCTATGATAACTGTTAGTGATAAATGAGTTGAAGATCTCAGCCTAACAAAAGAAATAATCGGTTCACAAGTCCAACAACCCCTTCACCTTTAGTGCCAGTCCCATCAGAGAGAGGTCCACGCTTGTTCACAGCCTGGGAAAACCTGCCCTTGTGCTGCTGAGCTTGTTCAGGGGCTGAACTCCTCATTCAGTACAGCCTGTCTTGTATAGAGACTGTATTTGCTTGTGGAAAAATAACTTTTACAGCCCAATGTTCATTGATGTTTCTTCAGGAGAGACTAGAGTGCTTATATGAGTGAGACCCCTTCAGAGACATGTCTAATCTCCCTAGGTCAGAGTGCCCTTGGACTAAGCAAGCTGAACCTACAAAACCCACTTGTACATTTGCAGTAAGTACTGAGGAGACCATTTTTCCTTATAGAAAATTATGTTTTTTCTTCTCATCTTGTCAGTGATCTCTGTTTAAGTACAGACTGAGCAAAAAATACAGACTTAAACTGGTTACCAGCTCTAGAAGCTTCTTTCATCCACATGGCTAATATTTCGGGCATCCTTCCATTCAGATCATAGTGTGTGAGAAAGATAACAACTCTCATTCTGCATAGTTTTCCCAGATGTTTTTTTGCCAAAGGGAACAGCTGCCATTGTCACAGTTGTAAGCTCTGTGCTTGACAGCACCTTATGTCAGACCCTGGAACGGAATTTTGTGGGTTTTGTTATTTTTCCTTCATGGCAAAGTGGTGTTCTGACTTCAGGATGCAGAGCATTACAGCATCATTTGGCTGACAAATGCAATCCCTGTGAGAAATTATGGCAATATACCAACCCCGCATGCATCATTTCAGATTTTGCTTTAGACTTTAATTTAAGATTTCTTACAAGTCTGCTCATGTGAATCATCCCTTTTTGCATCTTAGGGACATGGGCAGGTTATAGGTTTTACCAGTCCTCCTGAGTAGACAGATGTAGTGCAATACATTATGAACTAAGATATAGATAAATGGGCTTCAAAGCCAATGCAATTTGAGAGGAATTCATATCTGGGACTTGTCTTTTCCTTCTTAAATAGTTCATGCTGAAATAAACAAAGGAGCATACTACTGATATTCACCTACGAAATGCTATCGCGCAATCTCTCTCTAGATATTACTCAGGATAAATTATGATATGAAAACAGATGTCTAACTTGATGTTACGTAAAATATTTCTGGTCTATTAGTGCCTAACAAGGTTTATTTAAAATAAAGTTGCAAAATTTGAGGTTAGAAAGCTATTTTAAATTTTACAACATGCATAATGGAAATTCATGAAAAAATTGCAGAATACAGATTTGCAAATCTTCCTGTACCAGCCAAAGAAGTCAATGTATGCCTTCTAACGCCATATTCTTTGTGAATACCATAAAATAATAATTTTTTTTTGTTTGGTTGTTTTTTTTTAATGTGATATACCTGGGAGAATTGGAGATGGGAGAGCAAACTATACGTGACAGATGTTAGTCACATTACTTACCGCACGACTGGAATGACAATGCATATTACAGTGATGTGCATGATGTTAGGTACAGGGTCCATACAGAGTAGAAGAGCAGTAGAGAAGAATGAACTGGTGAAAGAGGAAATGTGTTGAGATTTCTCCCAAATCAAGCTCCTGTTTTTCCTGTGGATGCAAAATTGTTGAGCTAACATTCATTTTTTGTCCCCTACCACTTGCAAATTTTGAAAAGCCTGAAAGAAAATATTTGAAATCTCACTAGATAGTTTAATTTGTGTTTTAGCTGGAATTTTCTTCTGTCTTTTCACCAACTATTTTTTTTCTGGATAGGGAAGTTGGTGTGTATTCTAGACAGAAAGAAACAGACATTGTTTTCAGAGAAGTAGGAAGTGCCTAAAAGCATCAAAGATGAAATTTTCTGCATTTCCCTGCAGGTTTATGTGATGGAGACAAGTTGAGGTATGGAGAGGATGAGAAGGCTTAGATCTCACATTAATGCTACCAGACGTAGTGCACATCTTCAAGGTTTTGCAGCCTGTCTGTGCTGCTACTGCCAGTGATCAAGACCTAATCAAAAGATGGATCCTTCAAAAATGTATCTTTTGAAGAGGGACTCACTTTACATTGAAGAATTTTCTGAACTATAGCAAACGCATCTTGGAAATGTATGCACTTAACAAGTACATCGACCACAGGTGTGTTATTTACATGCACGTAATATTCAGCAGCTTCTTAGTTAGCATAGTATGAATGAAAGGGATTCAGAGGCACAAGGGCCAGAAGATACCACCTGAAAAATCAAAGTCAGGAAAACATGACTTGTACATATAAAACATTGTGTCTGCCTCAAGGCTTGTTCTCCTCTGAGCTGAGATCAGGAGTGGATATAGAGCAAAAACTTTGAGAGGAGGTATTGGTATCCCAACACCAGAGTGTATATACAGATTTGGTCGTTGGTTTTTATTTTTCCCCAAATGATCTTCTCCTTCTTCCACATCAGCACCTCTTACCTGTGGCTTCAATAAGAGTCAGGTTTTACTTTGCGTTGGCTACTGCACTTGATGTCATTTTCAAGACTGGGAAAGGTATTTGTTTTCACTTCCAGGTTGATAAAGTTGGGGGAAGGGGAGGAAAGGGACAAGAAAAATGGTGTCATGAGCTGAATAGTGAGGTCATGTGACTGGTTTTGTATGCAAATATTTTTTCCAAGTGTGTTCATAGTCTGTGATACAGCCAGAAAAAGAGCCTTATAAAAAGATGTCCATTAACCTGATGCAATGCAACTCCTGGTCTTGGGCTCATACCTGCAGACAGTAACTGTAGCTGGGGTGCTTATGTGTGGTCATCGTAGGTGCCATGGACAGTAGAAAGGAAAAGGTAATTTCAGTTTTTCTAGGAGATGACTTAAGAGGCAGACTTTCTCTCTCTTGACCAGAGATGGAGCCCGGGCACCTAAGTTAGGTACCTCAGACGTGGTCTTACAATTAATACTGGTCTAGGCCCTGAGGGTTGGCATGGTTAGGAGTGGAAAATCAGTCCTAGCAGAGGACAAGGGACTAGCTGAGGGGAGAGAGATGTGAGAGATCAACAGCAGTCATTCCCAGAGAGGTGGATAAAAAGGAAATGATAGCCTCTGTTATATGAAGAAAGGACTGGTAATTGCTAGATGAGTTTAATTCATAGAGTTGTGACTGTGTTAGGCCTTCTTTTCACATCTCATTGCTCCTCATGTATCTGGGACAAACGGCCAATAATATTTTTCTGGTTTGATCCCTGATGCAATATAGATCAAAGCACCTTACCTTGATTCCTGCATTGTATCTATAATTTTGGGGTTGAACCGCAATATATCTTGGTTAAAGATAGAATAGCTGCTTAATGGACCATCAGAAAGTAATGAAAAGTCACAGCCTATGGCCTCCAGTCATCTAGGCAAGAGAAACATTATTTTAGTGCCAAGAATGCTCTGATTTATGGTTCTGGAACTTCTTCAGTGTAAATCAAATATATCCAAGTGATTTAGTGGAAATATTAACATCACACTCTTAATAAATTCTCTCTTAAAATTGTATTTCAGTAACATAGAAAAGTCTGAAATCAGACTAAGTAATCTTGTATTGATACATGTTGAGTGTTATTCACTTGAATGTGGGCTAAAATACATTTTTTATTGAGGCAGTCTAGAGCACAGAGTTAGAAGTAAACCAGCACATTATTTTATTATAACTTTATTGTTACCTGTACATGATGCTTTTACAATAGCTGAGCTGTGCCAAACATTCAGATTGGTGCTTCAGAGGACTTGTATCCTAAAGGCAAAATGGGCTCGATACAAGCACCGCAAATCAACCACTGACAATAGTACAGTGCAGTGTATAATGCACTTTCAAAGTGCCTTATAAATATAAAAAGCAAAGTGCAAAGTAAGGAAGAACACTTGCCTTTAAGCTACTCCTTTATAGCTTGTAAATATAATCTCACAGGTTTCTTATAAACGAACTTCTGGTGTTGCTCTGTTCGTTTCCCATTAGTTATGCAAAGAACTTCATCTGGCTGCCCTGTACTGAAAGGCCTCTCTTTATCTTCAGAGAACCAAAATAATGAGACCATAAAAGTAATGGAATCTGCAGTTCTTTGTTCCTGTTTGAGAGACTCTCATTTCATTTTATCCTTTCCTTCTAAACAAAGGAAGGCACCATTGCTATCCTCAGATTTTTTCCTTGTGTATGAATATACACATACATAAAGCAGGGAAAAGACATTTGTTATTGTAAATAGGGGTAGAGGCAAATGCTATTAATTCACAGCTCAATTTTAAGACTCTCTTCTCCTCCTTTCTTCTCCACCCATTATTTCCAGTTGTTCAGAGTACAAAGAGTTAGTTGAAATGAAGACACAGTGAAGCTGGATCATTTACTTGACTGCACAGAGGCATTTTGTAGAACCATGTACACTATGTTCTTCTGACTCCTTGTCTTTCCTACAGTTCTATTACTCAGAAGTATATAAAAGTGTTATAATGTATCAAGTAAATAATTGTTTGACATTGCTGAGTGGATTTAAAAATCGTTTACATGTAAACTGTGGAATCTGAGGTGTGGGAGAACTGCTCTCATAGTGAAACAAGGAAAAAAAGCTCCACGTTTTTTCCAGTTGTTTAGTTTGGAGGCAATCTAGGGTATGAATGTAATCTCTCTGACATAACATGACTAGCCAAGTCAAAGGTCTTTCCAGTCTTTAATATACTAAGGCCAATCAGCTGATTATTATCCACTGCAATTACACATTTAGAAAACTGAAAAATAACTGATGGCAGATTTAAAAAAATAAGTTGTCTTTCATTTATAAAACATACATCTCAATAAATGTCATTAGCAGCTTCTGGAACAGCTTTCCAGAAGCATGTTTATCTTGTGCTGAATAAGAATTAACTATTGTCTGCAGTCTATCTAAGACTTCAGTTTAATTTATGGAGATATTTTACTCTGGAGAAAGTGAAAGTAGAGGCAAAAAAAGGAAAAAGACAGTAAAAAGAAATTAATTTGGATGTGTCGATTTAAAGGTAAAGAAAAAAATCTAACGTCTTTGTAACTTTTATAAGGGCTTCTTTTTTTCTGGAGTTATACCTTTCAGTTCTTTTCTGCAATGAAGAAAATAAAGTTTTTGTGGAAAAAATATTAAAATCTACAGAATTAAAGGAAACATAATTGAAAAGCTGCTAAGGGAATCCTATTCTTTAAGCTTCCAATAAACAATGCTCATCAATAGCTATCATCCTGGAAACAACATTTGTGGTAATGGAAGGAACCATGAGAGGCAGTTGGTGTAGTATGAATTATGACTTTCTCCTGATGGAGATTCCCATGCCTGTGACTAACACACATATTCAAATTGCTGCCTAAGTAGCTAATGCCATCTAAACATTCAGTTTCCACCATAGCAACGCCTAAGCAGCCAGTTTGCTCCATGGCAACTGCTCTGAAGTGTCACAGTAGCTTTCACCAGGACCAGTCCTTAATAGACACGATATCCTTATGTTTGTTATCTTTTCCCAGTTAAGTCTGCAGGGTGAGATGAGGAGACTGGGTATATATCATTTTCACTCATCTACTCTTCCCCTGATTCACACACTGCTGCCTTCTCTGCTGTATGCAAATCCCTCAACCAGAAAGAAATATTTATGTGGCTTGGAAGAAGGGGTTGGTGCTGTTTCAGCTGCTTTTCTAAATTAGATTAATCAGCAGGAATGATTAATAATATAAAAAATTTAGTAACTTGTTTTTCCACACGTAACTCTCAAAATACATTATTTGTTTTACTGTAAAAAGACAGTCTACTTAGAACAAATGTTATACTAAAATTAAGTAACATGTCTGATTTATATGAATCAATATCATCAACATTCAAAAGTAATGATGTTACTCCGCTCAGTTTCTACTCATTTTCCTAGGCCACCAGATCAGCTCAATGCAAATAGAGAAAAACATGTTGTGAATTAATCCTCCTCTAGCTTCCCTTTTTTGTTGGTTGAAGTAGAACATTTCAAAAAATAAAACAAGAAACCATGTAGGAAAAATAGTCCTTCTCTTCATATAATTACACTGTGTATCCAGATGGATGGATTGACGGCTTTTCATTCATCATAAACACATCTCAAAATACAGTATTCCATAGTAGCAGCTGGTCAAAATGTGGCCAAACTGTGACCATACATTCAAAAGTATTTCAAATAGGGGCACAAAAAGCTCTTGTTTCTCACCTCTATTCAATACCAAGTAGTAACACTTCTCCGCTATGCCAACTGCACATAAATCAGGTATTGGTGTCCAGCAGAGCCAACATCAGATACAGAAAGTTACTAACCATCATGACCAGGGAACAGCAAATGCTGATCCTAACAAAAAAGTGTTTAATCAAAACCTAACGTACACAGGTAATGCAATAGCACTGCATGCAATCGCGTTTCTTCTCAAATTATATGGAACAGCTGCTTTAAATTATCTGGTAGTATTAATTAATGATAAAGTCTTCACTTCTATAGAAACAGATTTTACATTCACCAAAGAAAAAGATTGCAATAAATAATATTTTTTAAGTATGAATGAATCCCTAGGTATAATGTTAACTTTTATTTCCGCAGTCTGGAGTAATTAAAAAAATATTCTTGCAGTCTACAGAGTTTTGTGATAATGATAAAAAAATTCCTGTTGACTATAAGTTACAGGGGTCAAAAGTTATACCTTTGATTGTGATATGAATATTTAAAAGTTACTCTTTCTGACAAAACCATCCACTAGTCAGTCAGGTCCTAATTGCCCCAGTCCAACATTTAACTCACTCATGAAGTTTTAAATTAAGAGCAGTGCTATGCAACATTTTCAAAAATAAATCAAAATAAGATTTGCAATGTATTTATTCCTATTATAGAGTGATCAGTTTCGTATATGCATTTGATAGTTAGGGCTATGATCTATTAAAATTACCTGTTTTCTTTAAAGAGAGAATTATGTTAGGTATTTCCAGATGTGATTAGATACTTAAACTGAAAAGCTCTTTCTGTTAACAACTGCCTGCTCTTTCTCCCCAGAACTGAAGAAAACACCCTCTTTGGCTGTTGTTAGTTTTGTAACGATTTCTCAGAAATGCCTTACCATTTATCTTTAATTTCAGCAACTTAATACAATTAAAAAGTTGTGTGATTTCCTCAAGTAAATCTCTGTGCAGAATGCTTAAATGCAGAAGAATTTACATGGATTATTCTTAGATCCTTTCAGCACATAGGACTACTAAATCCATAAAGTGTTCAGATTATTCACCTATTATTCAAAATTTGTGATGCTACTTGTATTATGGCTACTACCATAATCATTTCATCATCATAAAGTTATCTAGTTTCTGATTACCTAAAAATTGAACTGAATGCGACTAGTTTGAAAAATGAGGGAAGGAAAGGGAATCTAGCTTTGATGCAATAAATCTGTGTCATCTCTCAATAGGAAAAAACCCCTCTTTTTTCTTGTGTTTTTTTTTTTTTTTTCAGTCGATTTTCACTTGAAAGGTCTGAAACAGTGGTCTTAGAATTTGATAGAACTGGACCAGGCCTTTTCCTACAAAAGAGCGTTACTGGTTGGTTAATCACTAATGAATGTATCTGTGGTAACTAAGTAACAAAGTACTAATACTGTTGAGCTGTAAACTATTTGTTATTTCATTACCAGTTACAAAACTCTTTGGATCTAAACATTGTATTGTAACAGTAAAAAAATGATAACACATTCACTTTATTTATGGGATAATTGTGCTGGGTTATCCCCAAGCACAATATAATATTCTCAGTGGGGAAGTATTTCCAATCTGTAATAAATATTGTTTGAATGAAACCCCACTAAGATAATGTCTGTCAACCACAATATATTTTAGTGACTTCTAAAGTATCTAAACACAAAATTGAGTAGTTATAACGGTTAATAATAAATTTGCACAAATTTGTTCTCAGCCTTGCTTCTTCAGTTAAGTTTAAATATTTAACTGTTGAAACATTATGATGGAGGCATGAATCTTCATTGTCAGCACATTAAACAACTCTCACTATTTAGAGCAAGTAACTTCTATCTTTTCAAAAGTTAATCTTTGAGGATCTGAAGGTATTTTTGGTTCTACTGCATATATGTTTGCATGGATGGTGATCACAAAGAAATGAAAAGTTACCCTAGATCTGGAGAATCTACTTAGTTTCATGGGAATTTTCACTTTATGCTTGTGGCTGCACATAGTTTATAGCACCTAGATGCTGGCTGTGATATAAATTGAGAACATTTAAAGACTAAAATGTAAGTAAGTTTCTCACTTTTCAGATGGAAAAATTCTTTGCTGTGAAGCCATTTTCCTTCTATTTCTACTAATGCAATGCATCCCTTGACCGCTAAAAGTAATTTAGTAGAAAAGAAACCCAGAAAGAGCAGAGATGTTTGACATATTTTTTTCCAATATTAAACACTGACATGCATAATGCATTGTCTGAACCACTGCTAAGAAAGGTTACTTTACCGTCTAAGAAAATATAGTTCTTATCCATCTTTTGTAGGCAAAACAGACTATATGCTTTGTCTGTTCAGTCTACTTATATTTACAAATTATATAGGCATTAAAGAGAAATCTGTATACATTTCCATAGTATAAAGACCAAGAAATCATCTGTGTAACAGGGAAAATAGCTTTGTAAGTGCCCAGGGCAGTGGATACTTAATTATGCCAACTGTGATTCCAGATTGAGTTAATTAATTACACTTAAACATTCATCAACGCACAACACTTTTGCTTTACTGAATATACTGAAAAATATTGAATTTCTGGTTGCATAGTTGCTTGAGTTTTATATTTCCTAGCTGGAAATTCAGTGTGAAAGGTGGATGAAAGAGAAACCACATTCTCTCATCCCCTTACATAAGTTCTGTGTAGGTCTTGAGGGTATTCGCTTTCTGTTATTGAGTTCTGCAGAGTACACTGCATCTTGGTCACTCATAAAGGAGGAACCATTATTCTTTGAATTCAGAAGTATTCCTCCTTCTTTGAAGAAGGCATTGATGGCAGCAGTAAACACTCATTTTATTACATAGTGAGAATGAAATCTTCGCTTCTGGGCAGGTTGTGAAAGAGATGTGTAGTCATACTTTCCTATTCACCGCTGTGCAGCTATTTGCAGGCTGAATCAAAACTCACAAACTTATGTTTATGCAGAGAAAATATCAGGAACAATAAATTAGTTATATAGCTTGTGGCCAATCACACAAGTAAATATCTTTATATAAAATATTAATCAATTTTTTTGAGAGCTGAGCATATCTGTTAATCATGTGCAAACAGCAGAGAGTCAGTAAAGTATATATTCAGCTGTGAATCATTTGTTTAACTTCAGAAAAGAGGAAGAAACAGATTAAATAGTAACTGGAATCACTTTCTACAGATATCAGATAAGAATACACCTGAAAAAGGAAATACATTTCTTGTTTTGGTCCCACCATGTTGGCTTATGCATGGAATTACTAAATGTAGGTTGGTAAGGGCATCATAGACATGATCAATTCCTGCTATCTGGAAGTCAGACAGTATGTTTATGCAGTATGTTTATGTTTACTCTGCTCTCATGAGACCCCACCTGAAGCACTGCATCCAGCTCTGGGGTCCCCAGTACAGGAAAGACATGGACCTTTTAGAACGGGTCCAGAGGAGGCCACAAAAACGGTCAGAGGGCTGGACTACCTGTCTTATGAAGAAAAGCTGGAGAAGAGAAGGCTCCAGGGAGACCTTACTGTAGCATTTCAATATACAAAAAGGTCTTACAAGAAAGATGGAGAGAGAATTTTTTACCAAAACCTGTAGTGACAGGACAAGGGACAACAGCTTTAAACTGAATTAGGCTAGATTTAGATTTGACATAAGAAAGAAATTTTTTGTGAAATGGGTGATGAGATACTTGAACAGATTGCCCAGAGAAATTGTGGATGCCCAGTCATTGGAAGTGTTCAAGGTCAGGTTGGACAGGGCTTTGAGCAACCTGATCTAGTGAAAGATGTCCCAGTCCATGGCGGGAGGGTTGGACTAGGTGGTCTGTAAAGATCTCTTCCAACCCAAACCATTCTGTGATTCTTTGATTCTATGCTGAGTAGCTGGATGTTATGCTGCAGCCTATATTGCAAAGAGCACTAGTTATATTACAAGGAGGACTAGTAGCTTCATTGGGAAAAATGCAGGGAAAAATGCTACTCTGTGTGTGTCACTGAGCAGGGCTCTCTGAAAATAAGAATCTACGTATGTTAATATAAAAATATTAAACAGCTAAAATGCATCTTCAAAAGACAGAAGAAAGCAAAGACATTTACACACTGAAAGTGCTTAACATCAGTGTAAATGTTATTTAGAAGTCTAATTTTAGTCTGTCCTTTTTTAACCATCCATTTTTGTTCAGAATTTTTCAAGATCAAGAGGAAAAAAGGGTAATATAATGAGGAAGTTACCCGGACTGAAGAAAAAATCTAGCCATAATTTGTTATAATCAACTAATTATGTTATACCATGGAGAAACTCTAATCGTGGGCTGGGACTATTTTTGTTAATTTCCATACTAAGAACAGGTGTGAAATGGACCTTGAGGATGTCACTTCCTCCAACTGTCTGCCATGAGCAAGACAGAGCTGGAACTGAAGAGAAGCTTCTTTTGAAGCAATTTGCATTCCTGGCATCCTCTGTAGGAACAGATCTTTTTCTTACAGATAAGTCAAATGTAATTTCTGGTATTTTCATGGGGAAAAATGGATGATTGCATCTAAATTTTGTGGCAGGTCTGATACACCTTGGAGGAAGGAGCAGTGCCAGAGATAAGCTGCCATCAGTGTTTCAGAAAGATGAGGACTGCATTTTCCAGCGTAATTCCTGAGTGCTTGGTGAAGTGTAGCAGAAACATGGTGTAAAGCACAGATCAAGACGCTGAGTGGAGATGGAGGGCAAAAAACTGCCTGTAAAAGGCAGCTATTCAGAAAAGCACAATTTATTCTTTTAGAAAGACTACAGAAAATGTTCTGTGAGGCTGTATTTTCTGTGTTTCTTCATATGCAAACTAAAGCAGGGAATGGCAGACGTAGTTTCTGAAACTCCAAGAAATAAAGTCAAAGCCTGCATCATATGATAGCTTTGACTACAGAACAGTCTGTTATAATAGCAGGAAGGTTGCATGGATTTGCCAACCAAGGCGTCCCTCGGGGAAGGAAAATAACAAGGTGACTGCAGTGGGAAAGAGGGGAGTGCTCAGCTTCAGTTAAAGTGATGGAGAAAAACAAACCTCAGGATCATCTAATCAACAAATCTGGAAATAATATGTGGTATCAAGGAGCAGAAAAGAAGATGATTTTGCCTTTGCTTGGAGGCGCAGTGTTTTGAGCACCTCATTTGCCGATAGGGTAAAATCACCATGAACATTGAATGTTTTAGAGACCAAGCAGTACTTAGCTAACTTGGTGTCATTCCTGCTTTGCAATTTATTGAATCTTTTAGCCTCTGCTGCACATTCTTGTAGCAGCCTTCCCTACCAGCAGACTACCATAGCCAGACTGTGAATATCAGGCACTGTCTCCATTCTGTGGCTATCAGTGAGAAGGATGTGGATGATGGCTACGTTATTTTGTGATTGCTATGCACTCATCCATTTGTTATTATGTGCTTTGCTCTGTGGGTACAAGGGACTAATTCTGAGAAGTGCAAACAGCATGCAGCCTGGAAAGTGGACAGTACATTCAGGTTACTCTGCATGCAGCCACTCTAAACCCAGTCACTTGAAAATTTTGCCTTGGTGAAGTGAGGTCTCCAGTCTCACTGGCAGACTCTTGGGAGATGTTGTGGATATAAAATGTTTAGCAAGTTGAAAAGGCAGAGGACAGGCTAATGAACTTAGAGGTGGGTAAAAAAATGATTCTTGGGAAACGGGGAGATAGGGGGAAAGAGGGTGGCTTTGCCAACACTGGCTGTGGCCATCAGATCATACAGGAACACAGTGATCTCGATCTCAGGAGAGATGCAGATTGCTCATTGCATTAACAACCTTGCCTAGGTTACGTTTTGTTTTTCTTGTTGAGATTAATGGTTGCTTTGTTTCAACTAAGATACAGTCAAACATGTCTGTGTCACTGAACGCACATACCTGCGATGTTGCACTATCTGACTGGTTTAAGGCTGTGGACATGCACTAGAGGGGGAAGAGATTTAATACCGCAGAGATCATAGCACGTATCAGGGATGCTGCTGTGCCTTGAAGAAAGGAAATAAAGCAATAATAAAATATGGAATGGCAGAAGAATATGATATAACCTTTATCAAAGAGTATAAGACTGTGCTGTCTTCTGACGGGCTGATAGAGGCAATGATAACTGATTGTGGGACAACTGCAGAGGCAAATCACCAGTAAATAATCTTAACCATTCAAGTTTTTGAGTACTTAGACAGCAGGAGTACTACTGAAGGCTTTCACTAACCTACCATTTGACACAATAAATTTAAAATGTGGTTATCTTGTTTTAGCTTATATGAGAACGGATTCATTAGTTTGAAAAGATTTCAACATTCAAATGGACATTTCAGAAATAGCTTTCCATATTCGGTTTTAATGCTTTTTGAAGGAACACTTCCTTGCTTGGAACAGGGGAAAGGACCTAGTTGTGTCTGTTGGTGCTTCCTGCCCTGTCTCTGGTGAGTCTACAGGTGTTTCTTCTGTATTAATAGTGAAGTCATAGTTAAAATGAAACAGCAGATAAGCAACATCTTTTGTTTCTTTCAACTCTTCTCTAAAAATATCTTTCAGAGTTTGAATCCTTGGTGAGTGATTTGTGACAGATATCTGTGTCTAAGTGACTGACATGGTGATCGGCGCTAGGTAATAGGTGCACTGCTTACAGCTGAAAACTTAATATTTCCAACAGTTGTTAAACAGTGTTATCTATGTCACCAAAGAAATGCTGAAAACTCTGTACCTGGTACAGCTGTGGGTAGTAATAACACATGGTTATTACCATTATAAAAAGATATTTATGGATGGCTTTGCTCTTTGCAAGAAGTGGTTGTTCAGGTGTTAAAAGAAGTTTTTACAAAGTTAGATGGATTAACATCTCAGTCGTTGATACTGAAATCTCCTGCTGTGGATGTCTGTCATTTTTAAGGGATGAAAGAATGTTAAGTCTGCTGCAGAGATCCTTTTTCTTTCTGACATGAGTGTGAAAGATACATGACATTTATTATCAGTAGGATAAGGAGAAAGATCTTTGAAAGCACAGATGAAGTTGGATGATAATTCCAAGTATCTTTTTGAATGACTTTTAGACCATGTTACAAGAAAGTTAGTTTTATCTCCATTATGACACAAATGTAAGGCAAGATTACTTCTGAGATGGTTGCAATGATTTCTAGCCATATAGATGAAGATAGCTCTGAATTCCTTACATTTTTCAGATGTATAATTGTCATAAGATGCTCCTCATATTCTGTTTAAAGCTCTGAGAGCTTTGTTGGGAAAAATTAGGGGAGAAGAATTACTTGTTTATGTTCAGCTTTCCTTTTCAAAAAGGTCTGGTCCTCAGCCGCTGGATGGAGAAAAGAAAGGTTTCAAAGTTTGTACAGCACTGCTCACTGTCATCTCAGATGGGGTTAGGTGTTCCATCAGAACAAGCAAAAAGTGTTGCTGTAACACGCTGAATTGTTTAGTTCTCTTTCTAGCGTTTTTGTTGTTGTTTTGGTTT
>VYXH01009417.1:4428-15227 GCA_013397275.1 Burhinus bistriatus
AGTCATAAGCACTTGTGTGCAACATGGAATTTAATAACTATGGTGGTCTTCTTAAGATTCTTCACAGTACAGGCTTGGAGTTTCAGCATCAGGTAGAAGAAGCCAAAGATTTAGATCAATTGATAAAGATTCACTACAGATATCTATCTACAATCCATGATCGCTGCCTACTGAGAGAAAAGGTGGGTAGAAAAGTTGGCGTATTTGATATATTAAGTTTAGCAGGACAAGAAAGTAGTTTAGTACTAATTATGCTGTCTGTTTTGCAGTTCATACATACTAAGTGATATATAGGTACTCTTGAGGAAATGGTAGCTTTTCCAGATAGAGTTTCCTTTGTGAGTCTCACCTCAATTCTATCAAGAAGAAAATATAAAATTAAGTTCTTTATATTGGATTTTACATGACTCATTTGTTTTTAAGAGATGGGAGGATTTGAACAAACTGAGGCGGCTTGGTAATGTAATGAGGATTATACATACTGGTATGGCAGGAAATGGAGATACATGGATAACGTTGTAGATTTTATCCCGCGTACTGGTTGTGCATAGTCCTCATCGAAATAGTCAGCCATGAAATGAATTAGAGAGCAAATACAAAACAGATCTTAAATTTGGAAGAATCACAGTGTACTTAGGAGGTTGTTTTTACAGATCAGATTAAATGGCATGGGATACCTTTGTATTGCAGCTTAATAATGAAAATGATTATGCTTAACAATGGATTTCTGACTATTACTCCTTTTGTTTTAATTGTTATTTTAGGTGAGCTTTGTGAAAGAAGCTATAATGAAAGTGTTAAATTTAGTACTGATGTTTGCAGACCGTTGGCAGGCTGGTTTGGGGGCTTGGAAGTAAGTATACATACCTAAAATTCTACATGGTCATAATTTCACAGCTCAGAATATGATCTTGAGATATTTTTTTGTGTGAAATAACAGGACTTCTCAGTGTTTAACAGCAGATACCAGAGGCTAATTGCTATTTCTTAGCAAAGGTGAAATTTATTTTAGATAGAACCTAAGAAGTTTCATGCACTTTTATCAGTGTATGTTCAGTATTTTCTAATTAAAAAGGTGGCCAATATATAACTTCTAAGTGTTTGAAAAGATCGTAGAGCATGGCAGCAAAGAGGATTTTCTTCTCCTTCATATTTGTCTGTAACGGTAAAATGAGAGGTTCACAGGTTTGGTTTATGATCATGTTTCCTGATGATGATGTAAAATTGTAGGCAGCTAGATGATAACATTCATTAATTGCTCTATGAAAAGTAGGCTGTTTAGTTTGGCTTTCATTCTAGAAGGCAATACATTTTTGTTTTTCTTAAAAAAAAAAAAAAAATCATCTAAATCTAATCTCTAAACCTCCTTATTTTTTGTAATCTGGACTGTCCAAATTGTAAAACCTTTGTAAAAAATTTGTGGTAAAAATGTGAAGCTGTTGAAGTCAGTGAAAGTTCTGCCATGGAGTTTGCAGTCAGAATTTAATGCAAAATGTTTCATTCCATTAGTTCATATGCTCAGATTTTGTATTATTGGTAAAATCTGAAATTGTTTGGTCTATCGTTTCCTATAGTACCTTCTCTATAGAAGCAACCTGGGATGTGTGTCATAGTTGGGATTTTTAGAAGAGATATGTGCTTCCTTATGTGCCATGATTGACGTTAGAAACCCACCTGTAATTCCAAGATAAGATTAATGTGTTGGTCTGTGAATCAGTTGCTCTTCTCTAAGCCATCCCTTAGACAAGATTAAAAATAAGATCCGATTTTTTTTAGACTAGAATAGAACTGTTCAGTTGGAAGGGACCTACAATGATATCCAGTCCAACTGCCTGACCAATTCAGGGCTGACCTAAAAGCATGTTACTAGGGGCATTGTCCAAATGCCTCTTAAACACTGACAGTCTTAGGGCATCAGGCACCTCTCTAGGAAGCCTGTTCCAGGGTTTGACCACCCTCTTGGTAAAGAAATGCTTCCTAATGTCCAGTCTAAACCTCCCCTGGTGCAGCTTTGAACTGTTCCCATGTGTCCTCTATCACTGGATCCCAGGGAGAAGAGATCAGCACCTCCCTCTCCACTTCCCCTCCTCAGGAAGCTGTAGGGAACAATGAGGTCGTCCCTCAGCCTCCTGTCCTCCANAAACTTGACAGACCCAGAGTCCTTAGCCCTCCTCATAGGACATTCTTCCAGCCCTTTCACCAGCTTTGTTGCCCTCCTCTGGACACATTGAAGTACCTTCACGTCCTTCTTAAATTGTGAGGCCCAGAACTGCCCACAGTACTCCAGGTGAGGCTGCGCTAATGCTGAATACAGTGGGATGATCACCTCTTGACTGGCTGGTTATGTAGTGTTTGATGCACCCCAGGATGCAGTTTGCCCTGGTGTCTGCCAGGGCACGCTGCTGACTCCTATTGAACCTGCTGTCAACCAGCACCCCCAGATCCCTTTCTGCAGGACCGCTCTCCAGCCACTCCTCTCCCAATTTATACTTTATGCTTCTGCTTGTGTAAACTGCTGCTTGAAGGATGAATGATAGTGGGCAAGTCTCCAAGGCTATGTCCAACTATGGTGCCGAGGCCAGCTAGTGCAGACTGGCTCACATCCATTTTTTTCAGAAATAATTTGTGAAGGCTGTTGATAAAGACTGAAACTCAGGGCATGTGGTTGCATGCTCTTGGATGTGGCAGGAAAAAGTCTTAGCTGATGTAGTGTCATCTGTATCCTCTTGGGAGAGGGAAAAAAGGAAAGGAGTGACTATTCTGAGCTACATCTTCTTCCTCCTCTGGTGAGCACTAACTGGCACAGTCCAAAGTGGAATTTAAGAGTTTGTTGACAATAAAACACTGTGGGTGTCCCCGTTTTATTTGGCAGTGTAGGGTTTACCCCAAGGAGCCCTGAAGCAACAGGGACCAGGAATGGCTGTCTTGAAATACAAAGCTGTGTGGGAGTAATAGTTGTCAGTTGGAACCACACAGTTCCTCCTAGTTATAGCAGAGATTTCTAGGATGAGGAAATTATTAATGCCATTGTGATAGAGCTCAGATGCTCCTGTCAAAGATGCCTTGGTTTTCTAGAAGAGTGTGCACAGGCATAACTGAAATATGGTAAGTTCAAGCCAGAAGGCTATGCAAAGATTACTTTTGTCATTTACTGTAAAGTTTTGGTCATATTTTTTGAAGATAACATAGTGCTAGTCTGTTAAGCATTTCTTTGCTAAATTGTTTTGTAGGATGGAATCCATAGAGAAGATGGAATCTGATTTTAAAAACTGTCACATGTTTCTTGTAACCGTTCTCAACAAAGCTGTCTGTCGAGGCTCTTTTCCTCACTGTAAGTACATGAGGCTTTTCACATACCTGCACTTACTGGGACACAAGCTTTAAGGATTGTGTTTACATTTTAATCTATTTTAATGTTAACATTAACCTTAGCCTCATTTTGTGAGGTATTCACAGACAGACATGAAGCCTTACCTTTTAATAAGTTAACGTCATTATTTTTTTAGAGTATTTGTGCCATGCTTTTTTTATGACAGCTGTCTTCAGTTTACCTTTTTTCTTGATGAAGGGATGCTGATGTAGCTACGCAAGTGACAAGCAGTTTTCTAAACAAATGAACTAAACTAAGTTCTGGAGGGCATAGAAAAGCATACTTTTTGTTGTGGGTTGGATGATAGCTGTGATATATCTTGAACAGATAAAATTTTAGTATTATGGTGCCTCAGCTGCAACTGCACTGAGCTCTTGGCTCTGCCCATCTGTTGGATGTTACTTCCTTAGTAGCAGAAACAGCAGAGGATGACATGTCTGTGCTTCTACTTGCAGCCTGATATTAGCTTTAGTTGCTAATCAGTGCCTGTTTGAGTTAGGGGGGCACTTGCTGAATGGGGTTAGCGGCCCTGTAGATGCCTGTTGTAATGGGTTTCTAAAAGAGGTAATATCTGACATCACTGCTACTCAGTCTACAAGAGCTTGTCTGCAAGAACTGTCTGTGAGAATGGCTTACTGCATATAACTCCCCACAACGTTTATTCTTTTTTTGTGTACAGCAGTTAGTATTTCAAATGAAGGAGCTAATTTCTTACCAGTTCTTACCACCTGACGTAACTAATGGATAACTGATGATGAAAGTGGTGAAATATTGTCTAAACTGTCAGAGATTCATAAAATTATCTTACCGTCTTAAATCATGAAGTGTTATAATTTAAAAAAAATAAACTGGTATCTTCCTTTTAAAATACAGAATTGAATATTGCAACAAATACTTGCAGACTGCTGCAAATGCAAATATTAACTACTTCTTTATGGTTTGGTTTGCAGTGGAATCTTTAGCTTTGTCCCTGATGGCTGGCATGGAACAAAGTTAACACCTGAATCCATTGAATTACTAAAGAACTGAAAACAGCATTTGTGCTGAAATTCCCTTGTTAAACAACTGTAAGCATTTTACACTCCAGTTTAAAATGTGCATAGCTAAATGATGCTGACCATTTGGAGCTGTGTAGAATATTTTAAAATGTAAATAATGTACAGGTATTTAAGTGTATTGGTTGTGGCAGTATTTCTCTCTGTATATATATGCTTCAACATAAAAAAAACATGTACAGCATAAAATTCATCCTGTGTAAACAATCTTACTTGAAAATACGTAAAATGTGCTTCATGCTGTAAAAAGGATTTTTCTTTAAATTATGAATAATTGCTGTTTTACTTTTTCCATTAGTTTTGCAGCTGTGAATAGGTTACAGGACAGTGTGGAGTGGTGTGACTCAATTTTTATTATTCAAAAAGGTTGGTTACACTCATTTTTGGCCTTTTTTTCCTTTGAAAAAAGGCTAAGAGATGTTAATCTTATTTGCTTAGTGGTTCGTAAGAACTCTTTGGGAACAGTTATGACTGTTACAATAAGCTGATGTATAAAATACAAGATTAACTTAGCAAAATGGATTATTGCAGACCATAAAATACCAATATTTTTTTCTGTTAAATGATCAAATGCTTACTAATTTTAGTGGTAACTCCTGTCCGTTTAAGTAGGATCAAGATCACAGTGTGTAATGTATTAATTTTAACTGTTGGATTATTGAGATGTTTCAGAGGTGGTCAGGTATGACTTCATCATTCTCCTCCTAAGCCTTCTGCAAACAAACCTTACATCTAGTAGCTAATCTCTTGTGAAATGGTAGATTGTAATATGGAAGGGTACATTTCTAGAGAAGTAAATGTGGAATGTGTTCTGTATAAGATGACTTGCCCTGTCTCCTCCCCATGGAAGTTTCTCTGTAATTCTGGCATCAGTACACCTGCATTTAAAAAGGGAAAATCAATCATAGCCATTTACCTCTTTATTTGAATAAATAAAAGATATAATAATTGGAATTTCACCATTGTGTGTGTTTCTGCTGAAACCCAGTTGGTAACTTAAAGTCCGAGGGCTGTTTCTGCAAGGTAAATGAAGTATATTACTACCAACTGTGACACTGTGTGGCTCACATTATAAAACTATTTTTTTAGCTGTGAACTGATAATTACTTTATATGAAAATGAATATTGGTGTTCTTGTTTGAACAGGAGATCTGAAAAGGTTCTTCCAAGTTATAGCCACAAAATGTTTTCAGGAAAAAGAAACTTTTTTTCGAAAATATAACACTAGGACAATTTCTGCTGCCCTGCAGCATGTTCTTTTTTGTTTGACTGAGTAGAGGTTTTGCCTTAGAGAACATTATGTTTGTACTATCCTGTGCTACCACGACACACTTTTCCAAGTGGATGTGTTTTGTGGTAGGTGGACACCTATTAACAAAAGTTATTTGTGCTTCTAGTTTACCACGACTGGTTCTCATTTGAGATTCCATGTTATTTTTTTGTGTGTAGAGGCAGTGTATATTCTTTATTAAATGTTTCTTGCTCATTCAGAGTAAAACTGAATAGCATATTAGTAGCTTTAAAAGGCATACTAGTACTAGGAAGTTCAGCACTTGTATGCACTTGTATGCACTGGTGTTAGACTTTTTGAGTATATATATGTATTGTACTCTGTGCTTTTAAAAATCTAACAAGTAGTTGCTTTATTTCTCCTTTCTATACAGTGGTTACCTTCAGTGAAATTACTGCTTTTCGTAGACTTACCTTGGATAATATTAGCTAGATATGGGAAAGAGATCCTTCAGTCCTTTATGTTGTTGAAACAATAATTCCTAGTAAAACCCTTTGCAGATTTTACTTATTTTATTTGAAAGACCCTGTGCAAGTGAAAGAATTTGCTGTTTCACCCAATTTCCTGCTTAGGAATTAACCTTGCATTCTGCAGAGAGACTTCTGTGCACTTTGGAGGTGGGTGATGCCTGCATGCCATTTTTCAGCCAGCTTCCAATATTTGTTTGCTCATCTGTCATCACCAAAGCAGAATGGGAAATGTAGCTCTGGCAATGTTGGCCAATTCTGGTCAGGGACATCCTCCATGCTTAGCTTTTTGTGGGTCAGTAATAGTCAGCTGACAAACTCCGTTGAATGAGTCTGTCTTATGGCATCCCTTTCTCTTTCATTAGAACCACAGAAAAATAAGTCCTTTCTATTAGTGTGCATGCCGTGTGATGCCACCAGGACCTTTTCATCAGTCCCCTGGCAGTAGTTAAAATGGCTTTTACCTGTTTGGAAAAAAAGAAGGCTTTCAGTGAAGTTTGGGGTATTTTAGCTATTTATTTGCTCAAATTTCCTTGTAAAGTTTTCTGATTTCTTTACAGAGCAATGTTACTTGGACTGTGTCCTGGGTCTGTTCCTTCTGGACATTTTTTGACCCTGTGTCCAAATGCCCATTTTTATCAGTTACCGCTGAATTGATTTGAATCTTAACTTTCAGACACTCTTCCTCTGATGGAGGAGACCCAGCATTTGAGTATGCTTTACTTGCACTTCTGGAATTTCAAGTAAGCAAAAGCAGAGACGTTAGAAATACGAGGCCTGATTTATTGCGTGTGTGTATAGATTTAAGGGGGTTCTGTCATAGTTTATTGTTTTGTAAATTGTCAAGTCTATCTAAAGGAAAGCATAAAATACCCAGCAAAGCATGTAGAAACTGAACTTTTTAAGCTTCTAAGGAGGCATCTTCTAATTTAAAACCATATTTTTGAAAAAGCCCACTAGGTGGCAGATTTTAAAATTTCAAGGGAATTTTTTTTTTTGTTAGTTGATGTCTTTCCAAGCTCATGACTGTTGCTTTCATAACGTCAAAAGGTTCGTCTGTATTTAAATGAGAAAAGGCATGTACTTTCCCCTAAATATGTCTGACCTAATAAGCATAAAATAAGAAATAATTATTTTATAATTTTAAAAAAATCATTCTTGATTATGGAGAAGATGTTTTAATGAATTATTAAAGGAGAAGAAACATAATCTGGTTTATAGTCATAGCTAGATTATTCTGATCCTAGAGAACTTTAAACTAAAAAGAGGAAAAAACTGTTTAGATTCTGGTCTTAACCATATTCTTCTATTATGCTAAGGCACAAAAAGGCCTGCTTGGCTTTTTAAAACATCAGAATAAGTAGTTAAATGATGTTCATGGGAGAAGTGAATGGCTTTAAAAAGCAGCACTGATGGTGGAAGAGCAAGCATGGATTTGGGTACTTAAAAGTAAGGATTTGGTTAGGTGATATTAGAGAAGATCATAATATTCTTGGTAAGATGTTGTGTCTGATGTCTAAAATTCTTTAGAAAAGAACACATTTCATTATTGGTTGCTGTCACAGTTTCATCTGTACTTCGTTTCCACCTTTTTGTTGTCTTTTTAACTTCTGGATGCAGTTTCATAAAATTTGCAGCATAGATGCCCTTATCTATCTGGCTCAGTACTTTTCTTCCTTCTCCTTTTCTTTCCTGTGGGCTTCTGTAATCTCTAGGCCACATTTTGCTACAGATTTAATAAATTCTCTAATGCTTTATTTGCTGTTTAGTTTTAATAACCCCTCATTAATCACTAGGTCCTTGAGGACCTTTGCTTGTGTCAAGCTATTGATATCAAAAAAAGTTAGCAACCAGTTGTTGATTGCATGGTTTCCATGGTAGCATGGAGGAAAGATAGTATCTCTAAATTGCATGCAGATTAAAAATATTAAAAAAATCCCTCTGATGGGCTTTTTAATGTTATTAACTGTAGAGATTTAGAAATTTTACAGCTTGCCTCCTGTAATTTTTTGCACACTTCCAGAAAAACCTGTCCTCACTGATGTAATTCATATTTATTGGATTATGCAGAGGCTTGTTGCTGCACTGTGCACTTATTGCTGGGAAGGGGAAGGGATGTTAGGTAGCTGTCTTGGGGTCTAGATAGCTAACAAAGTTACCAGCGTTAGAGGGACGAGGCTGGGGTGAAGAGTGTGTGGGATAAATTGCCAAACATATGTGCCCTAGTCTCTGTACTCATGTCCTGCATGAGCAAAAAGAATATGATGTATAATAGAACCAAGAAAGGATTTAATGCATGTTCACGTCTGTTAGGGAGTTGGTGGGTGGACTGGCGTGGTTGGCATCACAGCGTGCGACATTCTTGGAAAGCAGGGTGGGTGGACACGGGCTCATTTTACACATAAAGAGTTAAATCCGTCTGAGTTAGCAACAGTCTAGCATTTCAGGGAACTGGAAAGGAGAACTAGGAAACCCTGCTTGCTTTGGTCCATTTGAGATAGTAGCATGCAGCACTAGTAAGGAAATCGGAACCAGAGCGCTGCACATCTCATCATGTCCTAATGGGTATTTATGGATGTGCAGCATTAGATAAATCTTAAGACAATTGCATTAAGCTTGTTACTACCATATTATCTGATGTTCATCTGGTGTAGGTGTAGGGTACATAAATTAGCAGGAGCATGATACTTAGTGTTACAGATCTCGCTAAAGACTGTTGACAGGCATGGGTTAAATACCAGGTTTAAATAAATACCACCCAAGAAAGGGCTGCTTGAGATCCTAAGTCTAAGCCATTGGCCGTATAAAAATCACACCTATCTTTCCGTGGATAGGAGATCAGTTAACGGCTTGATCAGGAATATGTAGATACGTATATCTTTAGCTAGGCCCCGAAGGCCCACGTTCAGTGTGGCAAGGATAATTAAGAAGGGTGGATATGGTAGAGGGAGAAGCAGATCATGGAGACCTGCTGAACCCCTTTAATCAAGTACTGTCATTGAAGTATGTAAATTGCACAAAAGTGGAAAGAGCAGGGAGTCGTGGGAGCATTACAGAATTAAATCAGGCAGCTGGAATGGCGTGATGTGGGCTCTTTTAAAATAGTTTTGATAAGCATGCCTCATGTTACGTGAGAACATAGACATCCAGATGGTAAAATGTGATTGTACTCTAATTCCAATATCAAATAATAGAAAAGAAGCACAAATCTTGACTAGCTGCCTGTCATCAATCATCATCAATATTTTTTTATCTGACCTTATGGGTAGCTATAAACTTGAGTATAGGTATGTTGATAAAGAGCAGATTGCTCCAGCAGTAGGGAAGTAGCTCCTCTGGCTACTCAATTCCTTCAGAAGGAGCACAGCAAGAGCTGAGGCACCGGCCAATCCTTAGGACAAGCTGTTATTGCTAGGACAGCATGGCACTGGTTGGCAGCGTCTTGCTTTCATGCAAAGCAGCCGCTCGTGGCTTTCGGCAAGTACGGGAACTGCAGTGGCAGTCTCGCACAGGAGCACTGTGAAGCATCGCCCATCTGGGGGCAAGCTGCTGTTGATCAGATCTCGGTGGGAGCTTTTGGGTTTGCTTGGAGGAAGTCTCCTGTCCTTGCTGCTCCGCTGTGGCTTGATAGCGGAGGTGTCACTGCTGATGTAGGCCAAGTGGCTGCATTAAGTCAAGGCTGTTCTGAATTTGCACCTACCCGGGACAAGGAAACAAAACCAGTCCTGCGTTACGAAGGTGAGTTACTCTTGTACTTTAGCGAGCTTGTTGCCCCAAGCAGGGTTTGTGGAAAAGGGCATGGGATGGATTGCGTTGAACAGTATCAGCTGTCATTTTAGAAATGGAAGCATCCAGCTCTGGTTGTGTTTTACAGTTTTGGCTGAGCTGGGCTTAAAAGCTAGACTGATAAGGAGCTGTGATGGGGGAAATTCATTAATTTGGTATATGCACTCGAAATACAAACAGAGAAGGATAAGCAGCCACACCCTAGAAAATAAATTGTTTCATAGAAAAGACTATATTGCAGCGCTCAGAAAAATATGACTGTGAAGATTTGCCTGTGTATGATGAAATGGTAACAATAACATTTTGAAATGATGCGTAACTTCTCCATAAGTTGTGGGAATTCTTGATGATGTGGAATGGGTGGAATAATTGGATTATAGAGTACTTGGAAATAATGAGAATTAGGAGGTTTAGCAACATATGCTCACTTTCCAAAGGCTTTCTTGTAGATGCTGTTACAAAAAGGCTATTTAAGAAAATTTAATACAGTGGAAATTTGTTTGAAAAAAAAAATAGATGAAGTAAAGGACTAATTATTCTGTTCTTAGCACAAAAATCACTAATGGCAGTGTACCACTAACAGCTGTTGAAAACAGAGACCTAAAATTGCTTGCTACAGCCATACTGGGTAGTTTGCTGATGATTAGAGAGGATTTTCAAGAGTAAATAAAAAGTTGGGTGCAACTTAAAGCAGTCAAATACAAGCAAATAGGCTGTGAGGAAAAATTGTTTGGAAGTTCCCATGNGGCAGGAAGGGTGTTTCCCTGCGCAGCTCCCGGTTGAAGTGACTCAGACAGGAAACTCCCCGCCAGGCGCGGCCCAGGAGCGGA
>VYXH01009417.1:21669-77835 GCA_013397275.1 Burhinus bistriatus
GATGTAAATTTGTGGAGAGCAGATCTGGGTGGGGGCGCTGGGAGGCTCTCCAAGGCTTCTCAGCTGGGAGGTGGTGGTCCCTGCTCCCCGGACTGGCTAGGAGCAGAGCTTGTGCCGCGCTACCATATCCCTTCCCCACATCTTCTGTAGCTGTTTCATCCTGCCAGACCTCTGCTCCTGCTGGCAGTGACAGAAATGGAGCATCAGTCTCATGGCCCAGTGAGGCACTGAGCTGAGGGAGGGCTCTTGTGGTGGAAATCCCTTCGTAGCTAAATGAGCTGCTTGCTGAGCGCTTCCTGTGTGGGAATCACCCAGTTGTGGTCTGCCAGGTGTGGATTTGCAACCCTCCAAGTCAGGCAGCAAGGTCCTTGTTAAACTCTTCTCGATAACGAGAGAGAAGTAAAGGTGAATGTGGTGGCCCCTCAGCTGGGTGGTTGCTCTGTGGTTCTGTGCGTGTGCTGCTGGGACAGGTGCCCTGGCATAGGCACAGCTTAAAGTCAATGTTCTCTGCAAGAGGGGAGGCTCTACCTGCTAACTTTAATAAAGCTTTTCTTATTTCAAATAATTGGGTAACACGTGAGGAACTGACGCTTCTGTTCTTGCTTTTATTATAGGTAAATGCCGGGGCAGCAGGCTGTGGTGCCCCCCTTTCCCTGGGTTGTGAGTGCTCCTGGTTTACAAAGCAGTTACTCATGGAGTGAAATTGTGTGATTTCTCTATGCTTGGACCAGGTGTTGGGAGACTTCCTCAGTTTAACGGTGTGTCCCTCAGCAGGCCTCTGGCAGGGCTGATTTCTGCAAGTCTGCTTTTCAGGAATGTTGGTCAGGAGGTAATAGAATGACCAAGCAACTCTTTAAAGCCATGAATTACTCATATGGAGCAAAAAATGCCATTCGCCCTCCTCTCCCTCCACCAAAAGGTATCTTAAAGACTTCAGAGAGCGTGTAGGCTTATGCTTATTAGATGACAGTCTCTACAGATGATTAGCAGGGCTGAGACTCAGTAGTGTTCTTATGAATTAATACAATATTAAACAAAAGAAAAAAATAAATGGCGCTTTTGGTTTTAGAAACAAATACTAAGATTTCAAAACCAGTGCTGTGGTTTTATGCTAGGCCATGAGTCTCAAGAGTTGACTTGCTAAGTAGTGATTTGAGCTGTGTAAATGGTACAAGAAGCTTTCAGAGATGCTTACCTTTACGCACTACAGGTATGCAAGAGATTTGTTTCCAGGGTCTAGATAAAAATACGGTAATGCTGTATGTCACTTTAAAATACTTTAATTCTGGTGGACACTTGTTGGCAGGAAATAAAAAAGCTATAGACTTGAACTTGATTTATAGTCGTCTTTCAGTATAGATCTAATTATTTTAAGTGGATTCACTGACCTATATTAAATCAATGGGGGCAGTGCACTGAATGATATGTTCTGAATGTAAACTATTGTGAGACATTGCTTAAGATAGATGTGGGTGCTTATCAGGTGATACCAGAAGTAAAGCTTTTGATGAATTTTCACTGAAACTGCATGTTTTCTATAAAAATGAAAGTATAAAATGTTACAGATGATGAGCTCATTTAGAGGAAAATAAAGTTTAAGAAACTAAAAGCTCTTTGTTTATTTCCGTTTTTCTCCTCCACCCTGTCCTGTAGTATTTCCTTAACTTTAAGAGAATTACTAAATTATAACTTGCTTCTTGTCTGATTTATTTTTTTCCCCCCTCCTCCATGAAGTGCATGTGGTAGTACATTTTTTTAACAGCTTCTGAAGACTGTTTTTTTTAAATACTGTAATTTTACTAAACTGTACATTATTTTTGTACTGTATTGGATATGAGATAAAAAGCTGTTCTTAAGCATGAATAGTACAAATTTGCCTAAAATATCTTCCACCTCATTTTTCAGATAAAGCAGCATACATTTCTTGCTTCAATGAAAGTTGAGGGAGTTGTTCTGCTGATTTTAGTAAATACTTGTAGGTAGAAAGAAGGAGTGGGAATGATGGTGCACAGCATCTGTTTTGAAGAGTCATTTTTATTGAAGCCTTTGTTCACTTATTAAACTTAAAATAAGTTAGTGCCAAAGCCAGAGCTTCACCTGCAGGCTTGCATTGAAAAAACCTGCTGCGTACAATTAATGCCTGTTATGGCATTGGGGTCATATGCTGTAAGACAAAGCTGGATGCGTAATGCGGAGGTACTGCCGAAGGGAGACCTGGGGGGCTGCCCCTACCTGGGCAGCTGCCCCCAGTGGTGCTGTGGCCGGTGGCCTCCCTGCAGAAGCAGGGAGACTGACCCTGGAGCAATCTTGTCTGGAACTGGACTCAGGAAGAGAGTGCTATCCTCCCCTCCCCTGAGAAAAAGATGTTTTCTTCTTCATTTCTCCCCAGTCTTGTGAAATGAAAGTACAGTTTAAGAACTCACATGCTTAGATAAACAGTTTGTCTAAGGCTGAGCAGTTGCATTATTGCTTAGACTGAAATCTGAAGACTCCAGGCTTTCCATCTTTGTGGCTCATCTCCCTCACCTGTAATGTGACAGAGTGGTGCTGAGCCTACCATTCACTGCTCCTTTCAGCATATGCACACAGGTGTGCCCTTTTTGATTAAAGTAACAGCAGTCTCCCCACACTAAGCACAAAAGGACAACCAACCAAACCCATGTTGAATAGGTGTGAGCATGAGCCATCTGTGATAACAATCTGCAGGATGAACGGTGCTGTGTCTGAGCAATACCAGGCTAACTACATGTGCACGTGCTTTCTCCTCTTCTTTCTGGGTGGTTACTGCCCTTGCTGCTTCCTTCCTCGTTCTTTGCAGAATCCTTACACTGGGAATTTTATCTTTGCTAAGAAATGAAAGAGCTTTTCACAGCTGCTGGACATGCCATAAATGCTGTGCTTCAGTGCTTGGTTTCTGTGCTAAACTTTAGTCTTGCCCAAAGCAATACCATGCAGCATTGCTTCCTAACACACACATGCAGCAGCAGGAAGAATCAGAAACAGAAATATGGAAGAAATGCACGTTGAGGACAGCTGCAGGAGATAGCAGCAGCAGCTTAGCAAAATGGCCAAAGCAGCAAAACAAGAAGATTAAACAACAGGGGAGGGGAGGAGTGGGCTGGGTGAGAAAAAAATCTGCTTTAAAAGAGAAGGGGAGGGAGAAGTCAAGAAGCAATAAGAAGAAAGAACTGGAAGTTGAAGTGCAAGCAAAATCTAAGTTGCAGTTGGTGCAACTCGGAGATGTAATATCAGGGAGTATTAAAGGGTTGAGGCAAATAAGTGTAGTAAAATAGATCTCAGCACACCTAACCTAGAATGAGACAACAGTTAAATCTTTAACTTCATTCCAGCCTGAAGAGAGGCCAAATATTGCAGAAGCGTTTTTAATATGTATGCAAGTTTAGGATTAATAGTGTTTCCATGCTCACTCAGAACTAACTCAGCTCTGTAAGAATTAATTAGTAAATTGGCACAAACTCCCTCAGCCATCTAGCCCCACCAAAAGCAGATTACTCTATGTTGGCGATTTATATCTTGGGCTTCGGGCAAACCAAACCCTTCTGTGAATTCTTGTAGCACAAGTGCCATTGCAGAGGGGGTTGTATGCTGCAGACCAAGCTGCAGTGACAGGCCTTCCCTCCTTGTTCACATGTGTGGGATGCCTTTGGGGCAAACTTTATAGGGTCAGGCTTCTCCCATATCATTGTAATGGATTCTTAAATAAAATGAGTGGGGATGGGCAGAATCAGTTTCCCATTTTTTGAAGTGTGTGCATTGCACTGTGCTTGAGATTCCTGCACGGAGATAGTGTTTGACCTAGGAAGTTGCATCTCTCCTCCAAAGCTTCAAGATATGGAATGATACTGTGGATGCATAGTATTAGCTAGGCTGCCTATCAGATTACCTGGTGATTGCTGTCTGCATTGTCCACTGCAGGTGCTACTGCTGTAGAATTAGTATGTGTTCATCCATGTGCTACTGCTGGCTGCTAACACAGCAGGAAAAGATAAACCCACTCGTGCTAACTTTCTAGCAAGATTATAGTTAACTCTAGCCTTCTGCTATGATACGGGAGTGCTAGGCTTACATGATGTTCTCTAATTGTTGAAGAGTTGTCTTACTGATGCTTTAAAAGGGAGTAGCTAGTAGACCTGCACCTGGTGGCAGGCATCAGGAAAGGTTCATCAGTCCTGATGTCAGCTTTGTTGAAAAAGCCTGAGAGTTCCTGCTCATAACCTGTTGTGATGATAGTAGAAAGTCAGGCCTTCCTGTCATGGGAAATGTGCTTGAATTTGTCCAGGACATTGGAAGGGAACGCCTATAGTTACTTGACAAGGGTGACCGATTGTCATCTGAGTGCTGGTGGTCAGTGTGTCAGCAGTGAGCCATTTCAGCTACATGACAGCATCGTTAGCAGTGGGTGTCCCCCTGACCTTGATTATCTTGTGGGAGGCAGGGAGGAGCAGTACTGACTCATGAAAGCATGGTTTTTAGATTGCGTTAATGGTGCTGCCGTTACTTACCGAAGCGTCCAATACTGCACAGCATTTGGGTTTTGAGGTGTTAAGACTGGTGTATCGCTAAGCGCTTGAACCTTGGTTGCACAGTTATAGTGTAGGTACTGCTTGTGTAAAGAGATGGCAATTGCTTCTCGTGGTGTTTCCCTGCAGGGTACAGAAGCTGGACAGGTCGCAGCGTAGGCTACCTTAATGAAGAAGGTCATGTGAAAAATTCACACGTCTGAACACGAAGAGCTTTTAGTTTGGGAAGTTGAGTTTTTCTGGGGAAAAAAAAAAAAAAAAAAATCTGCTTTAGCCTTACGTTTTCCCCCAAATCTTGGAAACCTGCTTCCCTCTCCTGCACCCCTCCAACAGCAGGGCAAAGCAGTTAATGTGAGCCGCGCTGCTCCGTAGGAGTCTAGTACTGAATTAATTGTTTCCATTATGTGGCCATTCTTCTGGGACTTGCTGTGGTGCTGGGATGGGATACTTCAGTGCTGGAATTCTTATTTTCTCTTTTTTCCTTCTTGAGCCCTTTTTTATTCCAATCACAGATGTAATTTTGAAAGCTTAACAGTACGTCAAATCTGTTGTACAAAGGACTGTCAGCTGCTGTTTGCTTTCTTCTGTCTTTTACTTTAATCAGACAGGCCAGTAAATGATGTGAAAAGCATTTTTCTTTGCTCCTTCAGCTTATGCAAATCTGTTGCTTAGGAACAAAGAGGAGCTCCTGTCTCAAAAGGAACATCTTACACTGATCCCCTTGGCAAAAAGGCGGATTGTGCAGTCCAGTGCACGGAAAAAGAGCATTCAAAAGGAGAAGATCCAGTGCATCGCTGTTCTCTGACGCACTTTAGTTATGAGTCTGTTAAAATGTATTCTGCTCAGTCTGAATTGGTAGGTGTGCAGCTGAACAGCTGAGGCTTTTGAAGTTTAATTAAAATAGAACTAAAAGGGATTTTTTGAGAGAGATCTTAGAGGTTTGAAAGAAAAGTGAATTGTTATAGTAATCGCTGTGCTGTTCTTGGAAGAGAAAATCTATTCCTTTTGTTAGCCCTTCCCTTCACAGGGCCTTTTGTGATCAGAGTCTCACAGTTTAACTTGAGTAGGAACATTACACAGAATATTGAATCAAATTTTCTTCACAGAAAAATGATTTAATTGATTTTTCTGCAAGCTAGTAACATAGAAGAATGACACAATGGAACAGAAGAAACCTGAAAATGTTGTGTTGCTATAGGGATAAAACTTCTGCTGCTGTGCAGACCAAGCCTGGTCCTGTGGGAATGTTGTCATTAGTTCCCATGGAGTTCACCGAGATTGGTCCTATAGACCCCAGTTCAGCAGGCCATTCAATCATCTTTTTAAATTTATCTCTATTTTAATTTCTCTCCTTCTGGGCACAGACTGTGGGATGCCTTTGTTCCTTCTTCTTGAAGGATATGCTTCTATTCTCCCTTCTTAACTGTTGTACGTGGAATTTTCCTGATTTTCATCATGGTATTCTGTCCTGTAAAGTAGGGTTAAGCTTTTGATTGATTGATTTATTTATGCCTGTTTTAAAAAGATGAAACAACTCATGTGGATACATATTTCAGTTTATGGATTGCATGGCAATTGTAATCTTCGGTATCCGTGCCAGGCTTGAGATTTTGTTATGATTTAAGATTCAAAGATGCTTTTGCAGACTTAGGAAAGAAGAGAGGCAATGTCAAAGGAAGTGCTGTTTAAAGTGCAGACAGACTTCCTCTTTGTCTTATTTTGAGCCTGGGAACATGTACTAGCACTTGGAGATCAAATGCATCTGTTTAAAAGCAAAATGAAAAAATATGTCCAGTGGACTGCAAAAAGACACAGGACATCCCTTCCCAACACCTGTTTTCAGTCAAATGAAACTGTTCTCATCTGCAAAGTCATAAAATATTCTAAAATTTCTGAAATCCAGCAATTTTTTGTTAGTCGTTTAAACTCCACCTTAATTATCTCACTCTTTGGCATCATTCTTCTCCATTTTTTTGGATATGAAATAATTTTTTCCACTTACAAATCTCAGTGTTTGAGATCCTTTTGGGTCACGTAGAGCATGGTCTTACCAAAACCAATTCCCTGAACGTCCCAAAACACTTCTGCTTTCTTGGGCTGTATTCTTACACTAGTATTTGTATGTGTTTTATTGGTGCTGGACGTATGCTAGTTTGACAAGCTTACGTTGTACTGGGTGCAGCTGGTGGCCCATTCTGTGCAGCAGGAGGTGGGGTGTGCTGCAGCAACTCTTCTTGCCCCACCTGTGCAATTGCACTACCACGTTGCTGAATGTACTCTGGTAACTTCTCCCGCAGTGGAGAAAGAGAAGCCGTGCTTGAGTGGGTCAGGCTTTGCTGATCCCAGCTCGGAGTGTGGCGTTCGTCCCCTGGCTGCCAGCTGCAGCCCCGAACTGCTGATCCAGCCTTTTGTGACCAGGGGCCCCAACCTCTCGAGCAGTGGGAACTTGTTCTGCAGCTAGGGTGGCCATGGGATATGTTTTTCATGAACTGTTTTCAGGCTGTTTGAACTGCAACTATCTGTATTTTGAATGGATTCATGCTTCTTTTAAACTTCAAGTTTTCTTGGAGCTCGTGGTTAAATGACTGAAAATACAAGCTTTGGAGAATTTCTTAATTTTGTTTTTTTTGAGATGTCTATTTAAGATACTGGTGTCCAAGAATGGTGAAGTAAATGAGTCCCTGTGGTCTAGCTTGTACAGTTTGTAAAAATTAAGAATTTATGATAATTTCAGTGCTCAACCCTCTCTTTTGTATCTGAATGGTGACTTTGTTTTATGATTTGTTCCAGGAAAAGCACTTGCACTGTCTGTGTTGGGCTCTTTTTTCCTGTGCTCCCTGTTGCTTTTCCTTACTTAGAGCGGGAGGTTAGCCAGTGCTGCTACTTCTCTGACTCTTCTCACCCTGAGATTCAGCGTGGCTCCACTCTTGGCCCATTTAGCTCTTCCCACCTGCCTGGCCAAGTATGGCCGGAGGTGGTGGTGTGTGTGTGTTTGGGGCAGCGAGGAGGGCTGTGGTGGGTGGGCTGCTCTGAAGAGGGTAGGACCTCAGGGAGAGAGGTTTGCTCTGCTGTGGCTGCTGTGGGGACAGCATAGGTAGCTGGCAGTTCATTCAGGAGCGGATGGGACGGGCTTCATTTTTCAGCACCCATTTTCAGGGTCCATCTGAAAAGTGGGATTGAACGAGTGGAGGAAAGTTATTTCATCCATTGCTTTCTCATCTACCGCTAGTAGCTTGCTGCAGCACTTCATGCCAGGGCAGCTTGAGGACCCAACTGAACAAAGACACTTGTTTTACTCTCAGACTATTGGGGACATTCTGGTAATTCAGCTGAAGTTAAGCTGAAGAAAGTACAGATCCTTTATGTCACTTTCTCTTTCATGCCTTTTTTTTTTATTGGAGGTAAATGATAAAAGGAAATCACTGGTCATGAACAGCTGAGCCATTGTCTAAATGAGATGAGCCTTTGCTCACCTTATCAGCTCAAGTGCCCTGGGCGGTGAGGTTGGCTGGCTGTGCCTCCATGTATCGGTGCTGGGGAGAGTTTCCCTCTCCATGGCGCTGCCTGCTCACTCCTCAGATATCTTTCCCTTGCCATGATATCAGCTAAACCCATCTTCTGTTTTCCTTGAAAGTTTACCTTCCAGGGTACGAGATGAGCATGTGGTAGCAATAGACCTAGTTGTGTCCATTGCCTGATACTTCCAGTGTGCAGCAGTATGGCCAAAGATGTGCTGTAAGCAGCTGACAGCAAAAAACACCTGGAAGTTGTCACTGTGTCCAGATTGTTACCTGCTGCAACTACCCCCATATTTCAAGCGGGAAGACTGCTGGCTTACAGCTCTAACAGTTGTGTGAAGATAAATCCTCGAAGATTTCAAGGTGAGGGTGCTTAGGTGTTCTCACGTTGTCAAATCTTTGAGTGAGTGATGCAAAGGCTAAAATGCCTGTCAGCTATGGGATTTAGGTTTTAATTAGTTTTGTTTATTTGAGGGAAGTTTGACATTGTTACTCCTTTTTCCAAAAAGGAGAGTAAGGACTGCCATAAAGTGAATGCCTCTACTTGCTGTGTAATGGTCTAAATCAGTGTCTTCTGAAGAAAAGTTGCTTTTGCTGTAGCTTGATACTCTCTAGTCTTTTTGTTTGTTTGTTTGGGTTTTTTTTAACCAAAGGATTGAATTATACTATTTGTCTGTTTTCTGTGGGAATTGTCACTTGACAATCTTAGTCCAGGGAATAATGCCAGTTTGCAAGTATTTTAAATGGCATATGACTTGTACCTATCCAAGGAATTACTTCCCATTCTTTCCCTACATATTTTCAGGATACTCAGTACAGCTTTTGATTTTTTTTTTAAAATGTTTTATGATAACATGATACCATTCTCATCATCTCCTGATCTTGTCTACCACAGCCATATAATTTCATCCGATAATTTTTATGGTGATGGGCTTTATTTTTCATCTGTAAGTAGATATTATTAAACCCAGTTATTTGAGGTTGAACTTTTCATGTTGGGAATCAATATCTTTTTAAAGCTCAGCTGGATAGATTCTTAAGGTCATTAGAGGCTATTTTGGGGGAAGTCTTGGCCAAATAAATGTGACAGAGGCTAAAGAGGAACAATGTGGTAATTTCTGCATTTATAACAAGGTGTCAAGAAGCCTATGGTTACCTAAGTTCATTTGCTTTACCCATATTTATTTTTTTTTAAACTTGGTTGCTAGCTACAAGTTGGATTGTGTGCACTGTTACTGAACACGTATAAGGACTATCTCCTATCATCAAACATGATTTTCCTGTTTTAGCTATTTATAGACTGAGTGCCTGAGTTGTGTTTTGATCTTCTCTTTGATAAATAATCTGACCTGCTTAACTCTGTCACTGGAAGAAATCTTAAAAATTCGAAGTTTTTTTTTATAACTACTTAACTCCCTAGAATTTGGGGGAATTTTTTTTAACTTTAAGCTAGAAAGCTGAATAGTGTTACAGCAGTCCTCTCTCTCACAGTGATTCTGAAGTTAATGCTCTTTTCTCTACTGCCTGCTTTCTCAGTCCTTAGTGTCTGGTTTTTTATTATTTCTTCTGGTCACTTTTCTATTTTTTTTTGTCCAAAACACTTTTTGCCATAATTTGCTCCTGTTCATGTTTTTTTCCCAAATAGTCTGAAGCCTCAGGAGGCCTGAAAGAGCAAGGCTGAGAGATGCATGCTGGGTGTTTTCTAATATGCTTGAAATTAAGCATATAGATCTTTTGCGAAGACTTCAACATTATTCTGTAAGAGTGGAGGTGTGAAAATGGTGTCTCTATATTAGGATTGACAGCCCTCTCCTCTAAATACCAACAGCACTGTTGTGAGCAGAGCACTGCGTACCATGCAGTTTCATGTCTGTGAACAACAGTACAGAATTACGACATTTAAAAAAGACTGGCAAATCTTTTGTCTGAATATATTTAAATAATAAGTCAGCTCTGAAGCTAAATCAAAATGCAAACAACGCTAAAGGGACTTCAAGATCTGGTGCCTTTTTTTGGTTTGTTTTTCTTGTGGACAAAATGCGGTGGGATGTGGCTCAGTCAGCTTCTCTACAGCACAAGCTCTTCTGAGCAGGTCAGGCCCAGACAGTGCTCATCTCCTTCAGAACTGAAGAAAAAGAAGAATAACTTAATTTAAGCTAGTCAGTGGCCTTGCACTAACATACTCAAAAGTTTCCTGAAAAACCCTGTGATTGATACCTCTGATCCTTGGACATGGTGGGACTTGGCACCGTAAGGCTGAAGCTCGTCTGTGCAAGAGACAGGGATTTGCTTTGAAATCCAGAAAAAGGAGCTGAGAATCAGCACAGATGTTGCTTGTCTCCTGCTTAGAAAGCTGGGTGTGCTCATCAAACACTGAAATTTAGCAAAACAGCATGCCAGCATATGTGATTCTCTCTGCTGGAGAGAGGATGTCAGATGAGGAATGTTTTTTAATTAAGTTGTGTATGTCCACAAAAATGTGTTCTTGGAGTGCATTTTGACTTTACTGCTGTAATGATAGGTCCTGATACAAAGATAACAAAAATAAAAAGAGGATTATTTCGGAAATAATTCTTACACGTCTTCTACCTGAGAAAATCCATCCTGGAAAATCTCAGGTAGGTACAAAGCTGAAAACACAACAGTGTAGGAATTTAGTAAGAAAGTAATTCTCACAGCTTGGGTAAATTTACTAGTATAACTATAATTATCAGTATGACTACAGTGTTTTAATCTGTTCTCATTTAGCTAAACTCCTAATCAGACTGCAGCTTCTGAATTTTTTAAGTAGGTCTTTGAAGTTTCTTATGTTCTCTGCCAAAAAAGGAGTCTGTTAAAGTATTAGCTCTCCTGCCCAGTAATTTCACCTGTAAGAACTCATAGTGAATGACTCTTACGGAGGCAAAACTATCTAATTTCGTGTCTTGGGAATTCTAGTTTTCTTAAATTAATTTTTCTGAGGCTTAGAGGGAAGAAAAATTCTGGTTTTGCCAGCCCTCCATCGTTGTACATTAGAAACAGCCATTGTCTTTTGGAGCTGATTTTATTAACAACAGCAGAAAAGAAGGGGGGAAAAAACTCCAAACTTCAAGGAAATCTTTTCTATCCTTGTCCCAGGGTTTCCACATCAGGCAGGGATGTGGCAAGGAACATGTGGTGGTGTCACCTGGCTGTGGGACATTGTAGGACAAGAAGATACGGGCACAAACTTGAACATAGGAAGTTCCATCTAAACATGAGGAGGAACTTCTTTACATTGAGGGTGGCAGAGCACTGAACCAGGCTGCCCAGAGAGGTGGTGGTCTCCAATCCTGGAGACATTCCAAACCCGCCTGGATGCCATCCTGTGCAACCTGCTCTAGGTGTCCCTGCTCTGGCAGGGGGGTTGGACTAGATGATCTCCAGAGGATCCCTTCCAACCCCTGTGATTCTGTGTCTCCTGGCTAACAGGGCGTGAGTGTGGCTGTGCTTCAGCTGTTCTCCCACTACCGCCGTTGTCAGACCTCTGCTGCTCACTCCTCAGGGGGCAGAGGGGAAGGGTGAATCATGCCCTCACAATGTTTGCAAACGCGTCAAAGCTGGGCAGGAAGGAGCTGCTTCCTCTTTCATGTCTTGCTAGGTACCAGAGTAAAAAAAGCTGTAGAACGGGAGCATTGAACTTGGCCAACGAAACACCAGGCACGTGGATACCTTTGGCAAGATTATACCGTGGAGCTGTCAGTGAGCGACCTTAAAACAAGAAGGCTTTTGTAACAGTCTGTGCCCAATTGCTCATGTTTTCCCGGTTTGAAAAATGCTGATCAGTCTTTGGGAAGTCATGCCGAAGGGCTTGGAGAAATGCACCTTCCTGTATTTCTTTCCATGACCCAGAGGGCAGCAGGGAGCTTTTGTTTCTTAGCGGGTGCCTCTGGCCTGGTAACGCGGGTTTCCCAGACTTGTGCTATTAAATAGATGGCAGTGTAAGTGAGATGGGATTTTGGTTTTTCTTATGCTTTGGTTTCTATTTTTAAATTATTTTCCAAGTATTAAAAAAATTACACAGATAGTCTAATATCTGATAGTCTGAACATAGAAAGCTGATGCTAGAGGATTGCACTCCTGTGCAATTGTAACTATTAAGGCCAAAAGCGTGCAGGTGTGCTTTCTGAAATAGCATGTATGGGGATTAAGGGCCATATCTTCAGCTTGTAGTGCTGAGGAAACACCAGTCAGGAGCCTGGCTTTTGTGAATGCCTGGCTCTCTCCTGCAGCAGGGACCCGAGTCATTGATGAACCGTATTTTAGGAGGAGAAGGAAGATGTGTGGATTGGGGAGAGGGTGTTGATACTTCGCTTGCACTCAGTGACAGCTCCCCTTTATGTGGATAGGTGCAGTAATTTTTGGTGTAGAATAGGCAGCCATTTTTCGCTATGGTTTTTGTAGCACGCGTGGAATAGGTTTTTGTAGCACCCTGCTGTTGTGCTTGCTTGGAGCCAGCACTTTGTGGCTGTTTGCCTGTCCTGTGGTACAGCAGAGGAGAGGGCTGTGGGCCCATTGGTCCCACCGCCAGCACATCCTGCAGCAGCCGCACAGCCAGGTGTTTCTGCTTTCATAGAAAGGCTAAGAGAAGGAAAAGTTTCAAGTTGGAAGGATCCTTTCCATTAAACTAACCTAAGTAATGTATTCTGTTTTTCTTGTTTTTACCTAAAGCTTGATCTATAGATACTCAGACCAAAAATTGAAATAGTGTTTATTTGAAATGCTGTGATTTCTTGGCAACTCTCTTCTGTTTCCTCTAGGGTAAAACTGTTGAGTCTGACCTCCTCAGAGGACTCTTGCCCAGATGTAGAATTTTTTTGGCATTTGTTTGTTTATTGAAGGGAGGATGCTGTGGTTTCTTCCGGTCTCTAATTTGAGAATAACTGTGGCTCTTGTGAAGGACTTTGAGCTGGGTGTAGGCAGGTGTTGGGCAAGCATCCTGGTGCAGGTCTGCCAGCCAGCACTCCTGTCAGTCCAGTCCTTCCTCGTTTTTTGGCAGGGACTGCAAATTGCACAATATGGGCATTTATTTATTTATTTTTAAAAACACCTCATATGCTCAGGCTTGAAGCAAGGTTTGGGCTGGGGTTTCAAGAAGCAAAAGGCCTCTGGACCTTTCTGATGGTGGTTGTTTAAAGTTGTCGTTGAGCTCTCTCCATACGTGGTACGTTAGCTTTGTGGCAATGGCTTGGGACACAGGGTTGGTCTCTGAATGTAGATAGGTAATCGCTTCTTGCTGCTTCCTTCCCTTTGCTTTGGATTTCGGGTTTTTTTTGTCAGCTGAGTCTTTCCTTGGTGGTAAAGATGTTTCTGTGGGGCTTTCCCCAGGAAACCATAATTAGGTAAGAGAAAGTGAGGCAGTTTTTCTGCCAGGCCACTTAAAAGTGCAGCGAGTGGTGGGATTGCCAACCCATCCTGGCTCTCTCACGGTGAGCTTTCGGCAAAGCCGCAGTGAGATCTGCTCATTTTCCCCCTGCACGTGGGGATGGCACAGCTCCACGGGGGTGACACATGCCAGGCAGGGCCCTGGTCCTCCAGGGTGAGGGCGCTTGGTGTTTCTGCCCTCCTGGTTCGAGCCAAGGGCAGTGCTTGGCCACTCCTTTCACAGTAGATGCATGGTTTTGCTCTGGTAAGTGGGAGAAAATAACTTGCAAAGCCCTATAGAAAAAAAAGAGACAGCTTGATAAATAGTGTTACCTTAAAAATGAGGAATTTTTTACTCCACTGAGGAGGATGAGTAGATCATTATACAAAAGTGGATGATTGAGTTGTTCCACCCCATGCTTTCTTCCTAAAATTTCTTCTTGTTGCTGTTCCTGGTTCAACCCCCCCATGCAGTGGCAGCAGTTAGAGTTGTACAAAGATCATAGAATCATAGAATAATTTGGGTTGGAAGGGATCTTTAAAGGTCATCTAGTCCAACCCTCCCTGCAATGAGCAGGGACATCTTCAACTAGATCAGGTTGCTCAGAGCTCCGTCCAACCTGACCTGGAATGTTTCCAGGGATGAGGCATCTACCACCTCTCTGGGCAACCTGTTCCAGTGTTTCACCACCTTCATTGTAAAAAATTTCTTCCTTACATCTAGTCTAAATCTACCCTCTTTTAGTTTAAAACCATCACCCCTTGTCCTATCGCAACAGGCCCTGCTAAAAAAAAGTCTGTCCCCATCTTTCCTGTAGGCCCCTTTAAGTACTGGAAGGCTGCTATAAGGTCTCCCCGGAGCCTTCTCTTCTCCAGGGTGAACAATGCCAGCTCTCTGAGTCTGTCCTCAGGTGTTCCAGCTCTCTGATAATTTTTGTGGCCCTCCTCTGGACCCGCTCCAGCTGGTCCATGTCTTTCCTGTGCTGAGGACCCCAGAGCTGGATGCAGTACTCCAGGTGGTGTCTCACCAGAGCGGAGTAGAGGGGCAGAATCACCTCCCTTGACCTGCTGGTCATGCTGTTTTTGATGCAGCTCAGGATATGTTTGGCCTTCTGAGCTGCGAGCACACATTGTTGGCTTAAGTCCAGCTTTTCATCCGCCAGTACCTCCAAGTCCTTCTTGGCAGTGCTGCTCTCAATCCATTCATCCCCCAGCCTATATTGATACTGGGGATTGCCCCAATGCAGGTACAGGACCCTGCACTTGGCCTTGCTGAACTTCATGAGGTTTGCACGGGCACACTTCTCTCAGGTCCCTCTGGATCGCATCGCGTCCCTCAGGCACGTCAACTGCATCACTTAGCTTGGTGTTGTCTACAAACTTGCTGAGGGTGCACGTGATTCCACTGTCTATGTGATTGATGAAGATATTGAACAGTGCTGGTCTCAGTACAGATCCCTGAGGGACACTGCTTGTCACTGATCACCACTTGGACATTGAGCTGTTGACCACTATCCTCTGGATGCAACCATTCAACCAATTCCTCATCCACCAAACAGTCTGCCCATCAAATCTGTATCTCTCCAATTTAGAGAGAAGGATATTGTGGAGAATCATGTCAAAGGCCTTAGAGAAATCCAGATAGATGACATCCTTAGCTCTTCCCTTGTCCACTGAGGTAGTCACTCCAGCATAGAAGGCCACTAGGTTGGCCAGGCTGGACTTGCCCTTGGTGAAGCCATGCTGACTGTCTTGAATCACCTCCCTGTCCTCCATGTACCTTAGCATAGCTCCTAGGAGGATCTGTTCCATGATCTTCCCAGACACAGAGGTGAGGCTGACAGGTCGGTAGTTCCTAGCGTCTTCCTTTCTACCCTTTGTAAAAATGAGTGCAGTGTTTCCCTTTTTCCAAAAAAGTCGTCGAGTATTTCAGCCTTCTTCTCATCCGTTGTTACCAGTTTGCCAGTCCTGTTCATCAGAGGGGTACTCTTTCTTTGACCTTCTCAGGGGGAAAATGCTTTCTTTGACCTTTGCCGTGACCCTGAGGAGTTTTGTGCCTGTCATCATTATCAACTCAAAGCAGATCTGGATGTCCTAGGACACTGGAGACTGCTGGCACCTTTTGACAGCCGAGTCTCCTGAAGTTGGGCTGGTAGTAGTATCTGTGGATAAAGGTTTGAAGACTTGTCAGCTCAAAACTGAACCCTTACAGGAAAGTTTTATACTTGAGCATGTTACAGGATTTTTCTGTGTTTAACTGAAGCAGACCACAGAATAACGTTCCTTCTAATTTAGCCAGAGAAGGTTACATAGTAGTCTTCCTTTTTTAACTGTGCATTAGAAGTCATCCTTTTCTCTATTTTTTGTGTATTTCTGATGTGCAGTCATGGGGGAAGAGGAACATTTCTCAACTCAGAAAAGTAAGGCGAAGAATGTTAGTCCTAAAAGTCTTTTTTAACTTGTATACTAAAACCAACTGGGTTTCAGTTTGACTGTTTCCCTTCTGTTATGGTTGAAGGGAAACTGCATATTTCCCATCCCATAAGTTGTTCCTTGCTCTTCATATTACTAATTTGTTTTCTGTGTATATAATAACATATAAAAAGTTAACATGTATGTGTGTACACATATCTATATGGATGCATGCATTTTTTAACCAGGTGCAAAATGACTGCTCAAGTAACACTGGAGGATGCCTTGTCCAATGTGGATCTCTTGGAAGAATTACCATTGCCCGATCAGCAACCATGTATCGAACCCCCGCCATCATCTCTGCTTTACCAGGTGTGTTGTCATTGCAGTTTTTCTGTTTCCCATTGCCGTTAAGAAAAAGAGTATGTGCTTTTAAAAAAAAGCCCCAGAACCAAAAGCAAAGTGTGTTTGTATTTGCTATATATATATATATATAAATTCTTTTTCCTACCAAGGACTAAATTCTGTATTTTGCTTTCTCTGCAGCCAAACTTCAACACTAATTTCGAAGACAGAAATGCATTTGTCACTGGTATTGCAAGATACATCGAGCAAGCTACAGTCCATTCTAGCATGGTAAGTAGATGTTCAGATATATACTTTTGTGTTAACTTGGAGTAAAAGGAGAAGAACATGTCTTCATGCATTACATTATAAGAATTGTGGTCACAGAAAACCAGAAACCAGGTTACCTACAACAGTTCCAGGAGGCAATGAGATGAAAAAGTGTGTGGCTTTTCTTTTTTTGTACATGTACTGCTTGATAATTTTAAAATGGTCTTTCTTCTTGATCAACCAGTGTTGCTCAAAAGTTTCTTGCTTTCATTGTGCGTTTTTCCAGTATTCTGAGGTGAGTTGGTTGTATTGAGAGCTTGCTGCTGTAACTTGAGTGAAAAATTACCTTCCATCCTCCTAAATTTCCACTACTTCTCTGTCAGTTTAGTGGTGTTGAAGAGGTTTTGTTGGTTTCCTCACTGTGGAGTATGTTAGTGATTTATTGGCATGCTTTTGTGTAAAGTATTCTGTGGTTTTTAACAGTCCCACAATATAAGATAAGACTTCATACTAGTAACTCAATCCATCTGTGATGGTGTTGCTGTTTTGGGATACAAAAGAACTTGCAGGCTGCAAACGCTGGTCTGTACTGAGCTTGTCATTTCATGACTCTCCTGGAAAATAAGGAATAATATGTCTTGTAATTCTAGAAGCCAATTCAGAAACAGTTGAATGGGCAGGTTAACCACCCAATTACGTGCTACTGAAAATTATATAAATTTACACCAATCTACTCTTAAAATTATCTGGCGACTCCTTAACATGTTTTGATTATTTGGATATGTAGGCCCTCTCCTTTGACATGTAGAAAAGGATATTGCTCTGCATGTGCTGAGTCTTTCATCCTTGGCCATTCCACCTGCAGTACCCGAGCTTAAAAAGAAAAACAAACTCACCCCTCCCCATCAGATTAGCATTTTTACTTCTAGATCACAGTGTCTTTAGTTTTGGGAAGAAAGAATGACACAAAAGTCAGTCTGATCTGGGGAGATGATAATTTTTGTCATTAGGTAGGCATAATTGCTGCAGTTGTTGATCAGTGATCTGGTAGGTGTTTGTTGGCGTATGTAGTATGAAGATGATGGTGTGAATTCTCTCAGAATTAGGTTGGGTGCTAAAACGGATGACTGAGAATAAATAAGGTTTTTTTTAGCTGTTCGGTTATAGCCAAGCTGGACATCTGTAGCTGGTCAACTCTAATACATGTAATATGCTAAGTGAGCCTATGAATTATGGTAATATTATTTTAGGTACATACAATATGCTGTATCGTTCAGATTGCAATATATTTTTGTGTGCACATATACATTCTGATAAGAGAAACAGATTTTTTTTTTTTTTTTTTTTTTTTTTTAGACAAGGTTTTGGAATGATGGAAGACAAGTGGATTTAACCCTCTTGTATTACAGTGCCTAATTATGCTGAGTGTCTTTCTTACAGAATGAAATGCTAGAAGAGGGTCAGGAATATGCAGTCATGTTATACACATGGAGAAGCTGCTCAAGAGCCATTCCTCAGGTAAAGGATGAAAATTAAATTGCCATGCACCATGTGAACTTCTGTCTTGTTTTGATGGAGTTGCATGGATATAGTTTTATCAAGGAGCTATGAAATGTTGTCTACTTTGACTCTTGAATAGGAAAGCTGGGCATGCCATAGTGTCTTTTACCACTTGGGGACCAGTTGCTCTTTTTTTTTTTTTTNGCCCGTTTTTTTTTTTTTTTTTTTTTTTTTTAATTTTTTTTTTAAACAAGGGAGCTATAGCAATACCTCATGGGTTTTGTGTTAATCTTACTGATTGGTTCAAGAGTACTATAGAGGTAATGGGCTCTAGAAGGAAAACCTTTGATTGCCACATCTGTTTGAGGTAAAAATTCAATTCATTTCTTCCAAGAGAATGGACCCCCCCAATGTAATACTTAAGTTCATAGTAGGTTTAACAGGTGGCATAGGATGTAATAATTACAATTCAGGTTAAACATTTAAGTTTCTAGACAACCTAGGTAGTAATTTTCTGAATGTCAGAGCTATGCAGTGTTTTATTGATCTATATGCAAATTTAAACCCTGTGAATAGGTGAGAAGTCCATAGGCAGCCTCAGGTGTCTGGGAATGGGTGTACAGGAGTGGGAAGTATATTAAAATGCATCAGAAAACTGAACAAAATTATAACCATGAGCTGACACCTGCCAGCTTTATAAGGAGTTTGTAATGCAGTTATTTTTATACTGAAATGCAAGGAAGGCTTATCCTGTGGTTTAAATATTTAGAGTAGAAATCAGGTAATCTGTTTTAATTTCTGGTTTTGGCCCTGTTTTAGTGCATGACTTTCAGAAAATGGCTTAATAAGGTGGAAAAAATATTGTCCTAACCATACAGAGGTGTTTGAAAATTAAATTATTTGCTGTGAGGTAACAGAGAGAAAAATCTTAGATTTATTTATTTATTTTTTCAACACACACAGTTAATCTTAGAAGAGTAGCATAAAATTACCAAAACCAGCAATTTGGTTTGTCTCTTTGGGATGATAATACATTTTCTCAAGTTATCATGGGGGATCTTAGTTTCTGAGGCTTTATCAGGAAGAGTTTCAAGAGTAATGACCTCTTTAATTGTCCTCAGGTCAAGTGCAACGAGCAGCCTAACAGAGTAGAAATTTATGAGAAAACTGTGGAAGTTCTGGAGCCAGAAGTCACAAAACTGATGAATTTTATGTATTTTCAGGTAAACGGAGTGGAAACAAAATTTGTCAGTAGGCTTGTATTTTTATATTCCCATTTTGTATGTTTGACATTGTGTGCTCAGATACTGAACCTAGTCATTATACTTTGAAAAAAACCCCACCCATATTGTCTCAGAGAAGGGCACAATTTCTAATGCCTATCTTAAAAACTTCAGGTGATCTCCATTAATACTTTCAGCATAAAATCGAAGGTAATTGCATATGGTTCCTATGTAGCACATGGGGACAGTTCTGGCACTTTAGGAAGAAAGGAAATGGAAATAGAAATATAACATGATTCACATGTACACATGAAAGTATCTCAGGACAGAAACCATTTGTTGGGGAGTAAGGGATCCACCAGTCTGGACACCAGAGGAGCAGGTGCAACTTTGCTATGGAAACTGATAATTGAGGCAAGCTCACCCAGTTGCTGTGACCTGCCAGCCACCCGAGCTACGTGGGGGCTGGAGAATAGCAGCCTGTCTTGCTTTCTCCTCCCATGCTGGCAGCTTGCCATTTGGTTCAATGGACTGGGGATGTTTCCAGGCATTATTCTGTGGGAGCCAGAGCAGCTAGAGCCGCGAGCCCCGGAGCACACAGGAAGAGGAGACTGAATGAAATGTAATATTTCCTGTTGTCTTCCTCAACTGGCGGATCTTACTGACTACAAACAATCTCCTTTTGTTCAAGGAGATTAGTGCTCTAAACTCAGTACAGATTCTTCTTTTCAGTCAAAGTTGCTGTCTTTTTTGTACTTGTAACCTTATTCTCAAATGGCCCTGATGTGCGCTTGGAAATAAGCCTTCAAATAAACATGTGGCAGGATGATTTTGTGAGTTGGCGTGTACTGCTATTAATGAGTGTGCTGTGGGGTATTTTGTTTTAAGAGAATATGCCTATAATCTGCCTTTTAATGCACCTACACTTTCTCACTAAAGAAGATGAAATCACTTGTTTCAAAGGGATTTTAAACTTTTATTATTTTAATCTGCAAAGAAGAACCTTGCCCCTTGTGCCGAGCAAGATCTGTGGAAAAATCTCTGGTGACAATTGTAGTACACAGCAAGTACACAGAGGTGGAGCTGGGAAGTCTGTGCTGATGCCTTGCTAGCCTTGCATGCTTTAAATATTTTTCTGCTTCAGTGGTGCTTTTCATTGGGCCAGCTCCAGTTACACACTGAAACTTTTTTACTGGAAATGTCATGGCTTTTACTCCGTTTCTTCCGGGGTTTTTTTCCCATCAGAGAAACGCGATTGAACGATTTTGTGGGGAGGTGAGACGCTTGTGCCACGCGGAGAGGAGGAAGGACTTTGTGTCTGAAGCCTATCTGATCACGCTGGGCAAATTCATCAACATGTTTGCTGTATTGGATGAGTTGAAAAATATGAAGTGCAGCGTGAAGAACGACCATTCAGCCTACAAGCGGTAAGCGTGAAGGAGCAACAGGACCCGGGTTTCTGCTGCCAGGATACAGACCTCCCACGAGATGGCAGCAGTTGGTCTTTTTCTGACAGCTTTCTCTTCAAAAGTAGTCCCTTCACTTGTGGGACAGATTACCTTGGAACTAGGGACACATTGACTGCAGTTAGGCAGTTGAGTAAACCTATTTTCTTTATGCTGTTCTTTCAGCAGCAGAAGGTTCTTCTGCCTTTTAATGCCAAGTGGTCAAATATTTCTCTCTTGGTGTACACTAAACGTAATGAATATCCTTCACTCAATAAAGCTTTTCTTTTTAAGTTTGAAAGGAAGCCGGCTTTCTGGTCACTTGTGCCACTCCTGTCCTGTCCTATCCTATTTTTCACACCCACTTTTGACATTTGTAGCTGAGAGTTATTACACTTGTTCTTAAGACATTTCAGCTTTGCGGTTCACGGTCGTTGTGACCGCAGGTGTAGCAGAGAGGGGAGGAAGGTGGGATATCAGTGGCCAAATTTTGTGCTTGAGCTGCCAGATGGAATCAGGTATCTTTTGTCGAACCTGGTGGTCAGAGCAGCAGGGGAAGGCAGTCTTTATGCCAGCTGTAGCATCTGTCGTCTTTCATAAAGAAAATCATTCAGGCAATGACTAGCCAATTTTATCTGTGCTGCTTCCACTTACATGAGATTTAATTTCTACCTCTACCAGTAGTTGCCTTTTGTAGTTGTTGTTGTGCCTGGAGACCTCTTAAACTTACTTGGTGTGTGTTTTTTTGTTTGGAGGCGTGCTTCTGGAGGACAAACTCCGTCTTCTGGAAGGCTGACTTTTCGTGGGCTGTTGTGTCGCTTGGGTCCGTAGAGCCGCTGCTGCCCCCATCAGTTGAGGGATCTATTGGGTTGGATTGGATTTGGTCTTATAACTAGGGTGCAGTGGGGAATTTGGGATTAATTAAGTCCATATCTCTCTTATAGTGAACTTTCACCTTTCTTTTCAGCTGTTTTCCTAAATCTTCACTTTATCTTTTATGGAACAAGCTCTTGACACAGATTTTTTGAGTCCATAGCCTGTGTTTGGATAACTCACTTTTATAAAGCTGTGGCAAAAAAGTATTGGCTGTGTCTGCCAAGTTCTCTTTCTGCTTGATTCAGAAGTTTGGAGGTGGGAGATGCACTGAGGTTGACAATCCCATACGAGCAGTGAATGATACACCATTATACTGGCAGTTAGAGATGTGCTGACAACTTACAGTTCCCCTGGTATTCCCCTGGTAGATTTGGGGACGGGTGTATTTCTATTGAGAGGGGATGGATTTGGTTACAAGCAGTCCTGCTGAAGGGAAATACCATTTTTACTTCTGTTTTCAAAGAGCTGCTCAGTTCCTGCGGAAAATGGCAGATCCTCAGTCCATTCAAGAATCCCAGAACCTCTCCATGTTCCTTGCCAACCACAACAAGATAACACAAGTAAGCTTTAATTGTCTTTTTGGAAAATACCTAATGCTTTACAAAACAAAATAAAACTCTTCCAGTTTGGTAGTAACTGTTGCTCCCCAGGGAGTATAACTAGTTGACTAATACCCTTTTCTCTTTTTTTCTAGTCTTTACAGCAGCAGTTGGAGGTGATCGTTGGCTATGAAGAACTCCTTGCAGATATTGTAAATTTGTGTGTGGACTACTATGAGAACAAAATGTACCTAACACCCAGTGAGAAACATATGCTTTTGAAAGTAAGTTTCTTTCTGGTACAAAATTTAAAAAGAGTTGTTCAGACAGGACACAGATGTCTGAATTCTGGGAGTTTTTTGGTTTGCCTTTTTTTTTTTTTTTGAAAAACAAACCAGATTAACCAAATAACTCAAATTTTTCCGTTTTTTTTTTTTCCCCCCTCTACATTGTGTTTTTATTATATTGCACGCTAAAACTATTTAGAAAGTTTCTAATCAATTTTTGTTTTTCATAAATTAAGGTTGACCCAATTGAACTGCAGGCTTGCTAGGAAACCAGTTCTATGGAGTTGTGTTTCTATGAAGTATGACAACAGAAAGGAACTACTATGTTTTATTTTTAGATATGTGGCAAGTTTATGTAAAAAGCTTTTGGAGGTGAGGCTGTGGATCAAAAATTTCAGGGAACAAGTAGCTTAAAATTAGTGTTAGTAAGTAGACAAGTTTAGTTAGCTGGAATATGTTCATGTAATGAGTGAGTGCTGGGCAATATGAAGTGTGGTTGATCTTATCAGCTGCATGTCTTGCAGTGGAAGAAAAGCTATAGAGCAAGAATTGAAAATTTACCTCATGACAAGTATTTTGAGTCACTTCAACATTTAACTTCTGAAGAGCTCTGTCTATTAAGTCCAAATGGAAGCATCCTGAAACAATACACGAACTGTAGAACATTTGCGTTCTGTCTGCAGGGATGTCCAAGATGTCTTTCATATTTAGGCCTTTTGTTTGGTAAATGGGTGTTTAGAACACATTAAGTGGCTAACGGTCAGCTCTTGCTGTTGTAAATACTGAATTATAACTCTATGTTAATGAATAACTTGGACAAAATGTGATAAGATTTTTTTCGGATGCTTCTGAGCTCTTGTGTGTATAAAAAGCAATAGCTGAGAGATGGTAGATCTAAAATTCTGTTACAGATCAATTTGCACAAACAGAATTTTAATAAAATGGAAGTGGAAAAAAAACCTGTCTAAAAATAGCCAGACCAGTTCCAGTGAGATTATTTTGTATGCTAGACCTTTGTACAAACAAGTAGCATCTTTTAAGGATAACTGATCAGGCTAATGTTAATGTAAAAAATAGTAATATACATATAATAAAAGAATACTACAGAAATCTACATATTTGAAAATGTATTCTGTTTGAAGGAGGGTGGGTGTTTCAGGAATGTGTTTTTGAAATATGACTTTTTTTTTAGTGATATGAAGAACAGTCTTACTGCAGCAGGTTTTTACCTCTGAGGTCCTTTTGCGGAGAGGTTTGGTTTTTTCTTTTTCAGGTTATGGGCTTTGGATTGTACCTGATGGATGGAAGTGTCAGTAACATCTATAAGCTGGATGCAAAGAAAAGGATAAATTTGGCCAAGATAGACAAGTTCTTTAAGGTTGGTTAAGATTTGATCTTAATATGTGATTTTAAAGGTAATTCTCCACACATTTTATATTTAATTAAATACAGTAAAGATCACTTTGGACTGTAATATGGGTAAATACTGGTTTCCTTTCACTAAGATTTGTGTTTAATAATTTATCTAATCTGATTTATTCCCTGTGTACAGCAGTTGCAGGTTGTCCCACTCTTTGGTGACATGCAGATTGAACTTGCAAGATACATTAAGACCAGTGCCCATTACGAGGAAAATAAGTCCAGGTAAGGGGGAGAAGGAAACAAAGAGGGAGCATCTCAGCTGGGAAAAGTCAGACCCTTGAAGTATATTTTCATAATCATCCATTAGTCTGTGGATCTGTGGTAATTACTTGAACAGGATTTTCACTTTGGTGTGGCTATTTCCCTATTAAAGTATTTCATGTAATAGAGACAACTAAAGAAACAGGTTATTTAAAGACCTTTCTATGCTGCTGAGTGCATTCTTGCTTCTGTGACATTTCTTATCACCTGGGTTGGAGGAAATGAATTTTATCTTACACTAATTTCATTTTTATTTTTTCCTTTAAATATGAAACTTTCTTTAAAAGAAATGAAGGATTTTACTAAGCAAGGTGAGCAGTAGTAGTGCATGGGTAAATAGGCATGTGTATATTGTATACGGAGCAACAACTTAGCTTGTTTCCTCCCTCTTTTTTGTTTGGCTAGGTGTGCAGCACAGCAAAATGGCTGGAAAATGTTTTTACATAAATGGTTCCGTGGTTTATGGTTATTGCTTTGTTTTAGTGAATGTTTCCATGCTCCTCCAAGACCTTCCCTCCATGCAGTTACATGAATTTAGAATGTAGTGCTTTGCATTTTAATTCCCGCAGAAAACACACATAACCTGCATGTAATTGCTAAGAGAAAATCAACAGCAGTGGGCCTACTGAGCTACTAAAAACATGAGGCTGCTTAACATGACATTCTTGGTAGCATGTCTTTTGTGTCCCACTTGATAACATGTTGATAGTATTTAATAATGCCTTTTTTTATAGTTGGGGGCATACTGTAGGCTCTTCATAGTTAAACAAGAATGATGAAAAACAATCTGAAGGTAGCTAGATGTATCTTGCAGCCTATACTTAGACTTCTGCCCTGCCTTTCAATACTTTTCAGTCCTGTCCCTAAGTGTATGCCCCTGAAGAGAGATGCTGGTTTGTGTTTCATAGCAGCAGCCTTTAAAAAAGTACAGAAAAGAAAAGAAAAAAAGGGTTTTTTTTAAGACTTGGAAGAAGTGTTTTTCGAACTCAGAAGGGCGATCCATCACTAATGGATTGTGCGGGGTCAGAAGTAGAAATGTGAGGAGAGGAAAGGCCGCAAATAGAGGAGGAGGAAGATTTTTTTGAAAAAGTCATGTATTGTGGTTCTTTTCTTTGCAGTGTCAGTTGTACTGTTTATTGCCTAAACTGAGTTAGGTGTTTTGGGTTTTTTTTGTCTGAAACAGATGGACGTGCACGTCTTCCAGCAGCAGTCCCCAATACAATATATGTGAGCAGATGATCCAAATCAGAGAAGACCATATGCGTTTCATATCAGAACTGGCTCGTTACAGCAACAGTGAGGTGTGTGAGATTAGAGCTATTCATGCAAATTTCACGTCACTGATTAACAGTTTTTGTTAACTATCTGAAGAGCAGGTAAACCTCAGGCTAGGTAAATGTCAAAGCTGGATCACCTGAATCAAGAAAAGCTGGCTGCAGGGCTAGTACCCAGTCTGCATGATATTTACACTAATTACATTTAAAATAATAATGATACATGATACAAACTGCAGCATTCGTCTGCTTATCTATCTATCTATCTACGATATATAGCCTAGAACTTTTGGCATGTCTCTTTTGGAATCGGTTGTCTAGCCCTTACTCCAAATGGGTGCTTATAGCAGTTTAAATGAAACTAAAAGTTAAGAGATTAGCTAAAAAAAAAAAAAAAAGCACATGTATGCACACATGTATACATATATAGAACCTATAACATATATATATAAAATATATATAATTAGTGTCTTGAATTCATTTGCAACAATATTTTGGTGATTAGGGATACCAGTGGTTTCCATCACTTGAACAAAATCTGTGACGTTTAACTATGTAAGTCTCTGGAAGAAAAAGCTGATATTAATGCAGATGTTGGTACCTGATGCTGTTTTAATGCTTAAAAGAAATCTATATAGAAATTTGGCTATGGATGCTGGGTACGGCATGTTCTGATGAGGGTTTGGTTTGGTTTTTTTTGTTGTTTAATAACGTTCTAGGTGGTGACTGGGTCTGGTCGACAGGAAGCTCAAAAAACAGATGCAGAGTATCGGAAGCTCTTTGATCTCTCTCTCCAAGGCCTGCAGCTTCTCTCCCAGTGGAGTGCACACGTCATGGAAGTGGTATGTTATCTGGGGAATAAAACCAGATGAAAAAGAGGCGGCTTGGTGAGGTTATACAGGCTTTGCTTCAATGGAATGAAAAATGTATGTTGTGTTTTGTTCCCTTAATTCCCCTCTTTCTTCTTCCTTCACTCCTTTTCTCCTACTGCTCCAAACCATGTTCTCAGAGGAAGGCACATGAATTTCTCGGAGGTTAGGAGTAATGTTGCTGCTTTGAAGCTCCGGTAGCATGTACAGTCTCACACAGTACATTCAACTTGTTATATTTAATGGATAGATGATCACCTGCAACCCTTGACCAGATGTTTTTATGTTGCTCTTGATACGTACATTTTGTAGACTAAGACTTCATTATTTTCCTCTAAAAGTTGTTTAAAATTATATTCTGTTAGAAATATCCATACCAACATGCAGTCACACAGGAGGTGATAGAACAGCTTCATCTGGCTATGTTTAGACATCATCGCTTAGTAAAATGAAACATGTACGATCTTGACCAAAGACACAAAAATGAATGGAAATGCTCCCATTGGTTTTAGATTAGGCTTTTAGTCAAAAGGAAAGTAAATGTGGGGAAAAGAAAATTCGAGAGGAGATGAGGGAGGGGAAATAAAGAACCTGCAGAGTTGTTTCTCTCTATTTTAATAATTTATTTTAAAAACAGATGCCAGTCAGAAAAGTGACTGTGTTTTTTCCAGTAAGAAACTGCTTAAGGCAGAAATTGAAGAGGAGGATGCAGGAGTCCTTTTTATGCTGCAGACACTTAGATAAAAGCTGCATGTCTTACCTGCACCAAAGCATGTTCTAGGAAGGGTTGAAACAGATGACATATTGTATGGGAGAAGCCAGACTTGCTCCTCCTCTGCCTCTGATGTCTGAGGGAGCATCAAGCCATTTGTACTGTGTGAATCCAGTGTGGACACAGTGGGCATAGCTAGAGACCCAGTTTTCTTTCTGTTCTGTATTGTTAACTGCCTCTTTTAAAAGCCAGTAGATGAATCATACTTTTTCCTGTATTATCTTATTCCTATTTAAATCAACAGTGTATTTTATGGTAAAAAATCTTGTTCTCCTTTTCTCCTTCTTAAGAGAGGTTGCTGTCTTCTATTTCTGGCCTCTAACTCCCAGACTTGCTCCCTTTATTTCTGTCATTGCAAATTGCTGCAGTCAGGCTCTCTCTTCACAGTGACAGTCTTACTGTTTTATTATGTCTCTGTAGAAAATATATTTTATTATATCTCTGTAGAAAGTTTCTCGTGCTTAGCTCTGTTTTAATCCTTCCAGTTCCAGAACATAATTTCTCTGAGGGGCACAGCAGGTTTTTTGCCTATTATCACTGCTTTTCTTTGTCTTTCTGATTTGTATGGATTTTCTTAAGTACTTCTCATGTTAAGTTTGTGTTCACCTTCTCCTTGTCCTCCTACTGAGAATTTATTCTGATCTGGAGTATCCTACTTATTTACCTCTCTTCTGCATTCACTCAGTACCTTGTTACTCAGTGAACCTTGTTACACGCATCATGTTCAGATGAAAAGTTTCAGGATACGTTTGATGTCCAACTTAACCCTGTCAACTTAATGCCCCCAAAGTACTTCATCTTTGGTTAATATTTTCCCCAGTGTCCTCCTTTTAGCACTTAGGTTGCAGGGTATGATGCTCTTTCCTGTAGGTAAATTGATGCAAATATTAATCCATTATAGTAACCAAAATTATATTGTTCTGTAATCTAACACTTATGCAAAGATAATTTCAATCCGACCTTACTATTCGCCGAACTCAAACTGTGAGAAAATTGTATTTGAATGTGACTAGGATTTTCCAGTAGATGTACCCTGATGGATATTAGATCATCCTGATACTGCTCAGGAACATCTTAAGCTGTGTTTGCAGTGACTGAAAAGGCAATTTTTAAGAGAAATGCATGCTGTGCAGATGATATTGTCGCAGATAATACAGCTACTTCACATCTTTAAGCCTAGTAAACATAAAAAAACCCCCCAAAACTGTCTAGTTTTCTAGTTGTCTTTTGAATTCTATATGTGAGTATCTGGCCAAGTTGGAAGGTCCTCTTTTTGTCTGTGGGTGTGATGGATTTTTTTGTTATGCTCTGAGGTGTCTCTGTGTTCCTCGTGCTTGAAGTGGAGAAGAAATTTTTGCCTACACTAGCATTTTCTCAGTAAAAAATACTCTGAAGTGCATTATCTGCTGAGTGTGTATTGCATTTTTTGAGGTAATACAGGACCACTGGCTTTCAAGAAAATATGTTAGGCAAATTATTGTTTGGTATTTCCACTAGATAGTAGTTTCAGAATTTAGGCAGGTTTTGAGAATAGTACGAAATACTGTTTTTCAGATATTCTTGAAAACACCGGAGTATTTCTTAAAGCATGTTATTTGTATCCAGCTATGTTTTGTATTTCTCAGGCCTGTTTTTTTTTACCCCCATCTTTTTGCTCCCTGTTTTGCTGTGTGAACTGCAGTATTCGTGGAAGCTGGTACACCCAACTGACAAATATTCTAATAAAGATTGTCCTGACAATGCGGAAGAGTATGAAAGAGCAACAAGATACAATTATACTAGTGAGGAGAAGTTTGCTTTGGTTGAGGTAAGATAAATCTTTTTTTACAGTGATTTTCCAAAGATTAATTCTATACAAAGGAGAACATTCTCTATAAGCGTTTTCTACACCCAGTGCAAAAAGACAGCATGCCCTGTGTTGACTCTGAAAGAGCATGTTTTCTTCTATTCAATATGTAGGAGGAGCACAGGAAAACTATCCTTTATCTTTTGGAACTCGTTAATTCCCCTTTTCTCATTTTCTGTATTTGAAAAAGGACTTTTTAAACAATTATGCCAAAAAAATAATGAAAATACACAAATTTTTTTTTTGCAGGTGATTGCCATGATCAAAGGTCTTCAGGTACTGATGGGAAGGATGGAAAGTGTTTTCAATCATGCCATTCGCCATACCATTTATGCAGCTCTTCAGGACTTTGCCCAGGTCACACTTAGAGAGCCGTTAAGACAAGCCATTAAAAAGAAGAAAAATGTCATTCAGAGGTAGCATTCTTGTTTTCATCTTCTCCTATATTCTTTCCCCCAAATCTTACCAAATTTGTTGCAGAATTGCACAGCTGTTAAATTTTGCCTCTTTAAGTCTGTACTCCCCTACTAGTCTGTCTGGTACTCAAAGTTAACTTGGTTGAATACGTATTGGAAGCTGAAGAAATCTGAAGTAAAACATGAATGGCTGCCAGCATGGTTACAGTGAGAGTCCAGGCTGTCTTTAGTCCCTTAGGACTATTGCAGGAAGTCTTGTGTTCCTTGTAGTTTATTTTTATTTTAAGGAAAGATAAGTACTATAATATTGAAAGCAAGATGAGTATTTTTATTTTGAAGCAAGTTGTTACTGTCCACCTTCCATATGATTTCAGTGTTTCCTCTCCTTGTGCCTCATGTTTACATGCCACCCCAGTCTTATCTCGGCGCTTTTAGCATCCTGCCTCCTTTCTCAGCTTCTGCTTCTTTTTGGCATATTAGCCTTAAACTTCTCTTCCAAGTGCTCCATCTGCCCACACTGATTGGTGGCATTTCCTGACCTTATCTTTTTGTCCCTAATTGTTTGCTTTGAATCTTGACTGGTTTAGCATTTGTTTACTCCCACATTTCATTGCAAAGCTCTTAGAGGTGAAAGTCTTTGGCTAATTAGGCTATTGCTAAATGCTCTGACTGCCACAAAAATACAGTCATAAGCTAAAAATTACTGCAAACAAATTACAAAAACAAATTAGTCCGAATTATCAAGTTTGCAGGGAGAGTCTTTTTGTCCCAGGGACTTTCATGAGATAGGGAAGTATTACTTTCTTACCTGCTCAGATTTGGGAGGAGACATTTGCTTGATCATTCAGCACACCGCAGGATATAGCTGGCTATGTTTCTGACAAGTATATGAAGTCCAGTCTAGTATTTGGAGTTAAGAATATGAAGCTGTTAGTACAAATTCCAGCTGAATTCTGGAGTTCTGCTGAAAACTGGAATTCTACTGCTTCTTTGCAAGCCAGAATTGTCTCTCTTTAGTTTGGTTAATAATATGCTTTGTTTTGATTGAATGATCTGCTTTTTGTGGTGTAGGAGAACAAAATGGCTTTCATGTGCTTGCTAAGGATCCCAGAGGTGAATTCTTGATTTTTTTTTACTTTTGTGACCAGTTCCAGAGGTCAGCTTTCTTCTGACAGAGGAGAAGGGCTCTGGACTATTCTTTTTGATGAACAGCGTGGAGCGATTGTTTCATGGATGTGGCATTCTTGAAGTTGTTCGTGAAATTGTGTGGCTGCTCTGAATTACCCTGAGCTCCCGAATGCTGTTGCAAAGTTTCTGTGCTTTTGGAAGAGTGCTAAAAAAAAGTAAAACGTTCTCATCAGTGCACTTGGGTGCATACTGGTCTGAAGTAGTGTGAATTGTGTTCAGTGTTTTGCAGGCCATAAGAAAGACAGTATGTGACTGGGAAGCGGGTCACGAGCCGTTCAATGACCCAGCTCTAAGGGGAGAGAAGGACCCCAAAAGTGGTTTTGACATCAAAGTCCCAAGGCGTGCAGTGGGACCCTCCAGCACTCAGGTATTTTCCTGTCTGGTGGTTGTGTTATCTGTCAACAATTATTGCATGAAATGTTTTCTCTCTGGCCTGAGCTATTCAAAAATTGCAGGTTTTGGCGTATTTTTAAAGCTAAAAGTCTACTCTGATTAGATTTATATTTACAAAATTATATATACTTAACCAAAATCTTCTGTTGCTGTCACTTTCTACTCTGATGTGTAATTTTTCCACATGTTCAATCTCTTTAATTTGGCTTCCTGGGAAGAAATATTTTCTCATTGAGCTCCTAATGTTTTTTAAATAATATTTTTGAACTATTTGAATTGTTTCATGACTGACTCCCATCTCTGGTGTGGCTGGTGGATTTTTTTTTTGTTAAATCCCATTATTCAATAGATGTCTATGTAGTTTTAAAACTTATTTAAAATATAAATGATTGCCTGTAAAATAAGGGAGAGTATTTGACTTCTGACAAGATCCCTCTTACTGTTCAGAAATGAATGATAAAACTGCTCCCTAAAATCTATTTAATCTGCTGCTGCCGCTAAAACAAGAGGTATTTCAAGTGTGTTTTCTGTGGTAGTCACTGAAATCCTATACCTAGATGCTTGTTCTTGTTACCACCATATAATTCTCTTTTTTATTTTCTTTGTGGATTTGTTTGGAGAGTGTATGGTCTGGTATTCATGGCTCATCTGAGAAAATGAGGTACTGAGCACTTTGGGTGAAAAATTGAAGGCAACTGTAGTATGTAAAGACAATCTTTTAATACCTAAAATCTGTGGGGAAGAGAGCATGCATGGTTAATAATCTTGAGTAATAAAAAGTTGCTTAAATTGTGGTAAGATGGGTTTAATAAAGATTTTGTTTTCGGAATTGGAAAAAAATGGTTTGACTTCTAATTTTCTGTGGGAGAAAATTAAATATCCACCAGTGTGCTTCTCCTGTACTTGGTATGTTTAAGGGCTTCGTTTCACTGGCTGGAACAGGCTCTTTAGAGTACACAGTTCTGTCTGCTTTTTCTGCTCTTGGGCTGGCACACTTGTCTGTCTCGGCTGACAGGAGGAAGGGAGGTCAAATATATTCATTTTAGATAGGTTTTTCTCAGTTTCGTGCAGTTCTAAAATGGCTATCTATGAATTGGTAATACTTGGAAATCTTTGCAAAATCATTTGAGAAGCTAATGGCTCTCTGAGTATCCTCTAAAATGAATGGGAACTTCTCCCTTGGCTTGAGAGAGCACTGGATTGCAGTGATTATTCTGAACAAACAAACCTTTCTGTGTGTCCTCCTCTGCATGCTTACTGTGCTGCTTTTCATTTTTAACAAACTAACACGTTTTCTCTGCTTCTGTTTCCCCTTCCTTATTTACCCATGTGTTTTTATTAACGGATTCTCTCTCCCCTGCCTGCCCCTGTCTGTTGGTTTTTAGCTCTACATGGTTCGCACTATGACAGAGTCCTTAAACTCTGCTGAGCTGTTGAAGCAGCTCAAGTCTCTGGGATTGGAAAAGCTATTGCATGTGACACACAAGTTTCTGAGGCAGTCCTACATCTATCCGCCTCTTTTAAACTTTGGTGGTAAGACATTACTTATTACTTTTACTTTTTGTGGTGATGTGAACTGTTCCACTGCAAATGGTCTGCTGCTAAGTGTCAGTGGAGGTCCCCTTGGCATGGGTAGGCATTTGTGCTGGTGCGTAGGCTAGCGTTGCATCTGTTCCTCTCGCCTGAAAGGCTTTTACCCACACAGTGCCAGTTTTCAATTTGAAGTGGAGCAGTCGCTTACTGATAGTAATTCTCAGTGTTGCTCAACTAATGTACCATGTGTATTTTCCTTTTTTCCCCCCCTTTTCCACCACAATTGTTTCCTTTAATGATACAGCTTTACATGGTGAGAACTATGTTAGAGTCCCTCATTGCTGACAAAAGTGGTTCCAAGAAAACCTTGAGAAGTAGCCTTGAGGGGCCCACCATATTGGACATAGAAAAATTCCATCGCGAGTCTTTCTTCTACACTCATTTGATAAATTTCAGTGGTAAGATATGTAGATGATCAGTGTCCAGCTTAGCATGTCCTAACACCTCTAACACGACCTGGAAAATGTTTCCGATTGCCTAAGTCAACTTACCTTTGGTTTATTTATCAAAAGCCTTGGTCTGTCCAAACTTTTTCTGAGACTTGATATTCAGTATTGTGGTGGGATTTTTGTTTTGACTTGTTATACATTTGTTTATAATGCGTCAAATTTCATATTGTTACCTCCCTTTTCTATTTTTTTTTAATGTACGTATTTATATAAACAAGATAAGCCTATATACATTGAAATTTTAAAAAGGAAGTAGGTTTTGTGTTTTGGGTTTTGGGGTTTTTTTGTTTTGTTTTTGTTTTAAGTACAGAGGAAACAAATTCTCTGTTGTGGTAAATTTGATGTCATTTCATTACTCTTACTATTCAGTTAATTGTAATCGGAAACATGCTGTCCTAAAGAATTCACCTACTGACATTGAGTGTATTTAGTCTTTGTCATCACATGCTGTGTTGTCTTTCATTTTTGTTTTGCTACCAGACTCCTTTACCCTCAGAGAAGGGGGAGCCTGTTAATGTCAGTCATAGTGCTACTGGGGAACAGCACTTCAAAAGGTCTTCAGAAGATCTTAATGTAAAAAGTTCATTCCAAAAAAGTTTTGGTTTTCAAGCCTTCTGCAAAAGGCTTGTGCCGACTGTTTTCTGAAGAGGTGGGAAGCACACCTCCACGTCCTTGACAGCGGCCTTAGAAACTTTTTGTTTTAATCCCTCCTTCATGTGTCTGTCTGTCATTTCCTGCCCATCTAATCAACAGGAACATGTGGAGCGATTCAGTCCTCCAGAGGGAGAGATGGTACTGGTGCATCTGGTACAATTTTGCCGCCTTTGCCTGCTGCTTCCCAAGTTCAGTGTATGACTTTCTCAGCCCCCAACTGAGAAATTAAGCTAGAAATCCCCCTTTACCAGTGTGCATAGTTTTTCGGTTTAACTCGTAGTCTGGTCCACTTCCACACCTTTTTCTGTAATAAGGCACCACTTTGGAGGGGCCAACACGGAGTTTAAAACTCTATGAAAAAGTCGCGGGCTTTATGTTTTGAATTTGGTTTACATATTTGGCCTATGTATAGCTCTAGTGACTCACGCCTGCTTTTTTTGTTTTAACATTGCATCATCAGAATCACAGTTGTATTGTTCCTCGTGTATTTCTATAAGAAGTGTAATTCTTCCTTATTTATTCTGAAAGAAACCCTGCAGCAATGCTGTGATCTGTCCCAGCTGTGGTTCAGGGAATTCTTCTTAGAGCTGACCATGGGCAGAAGAATCCAGTTTCCCATTGAGATGTCCATGCCTTGGATTCTGACGGACCATATCTTGGAGACCAAAGAGGCATCAATGATGGAGTAAGACCTACTTGTGCTCTTCCACTGAATGATTATTCTTAATGATTGCCATTCCTTATTCCAATGTTACTGCTTTAATTGGTTTTAACAAGCAGTCACAGAGAAGCTATTCTAAACCTTTATAAAATTTTCCTCTTACATTTGTCAATTTCCAGATTCTGAAAGTTTTCTTTTTGAAGTGAATAATTGAAATATGAAACCTTTCATATAAGTATCATTGCACCAGCCAAATATGTTGTTCCCCAAGTGAGTTCTCCTTACTTACTCCTCAAAGATGTCAAATATAATGCATAGTGGTAAAAGCATAGTTCCATTTTGATGGAAAGCTACATCTAGCAAACAAGTTTCAGACTGTAAACTTATCTACACAATTTCTTGAACTAACAAAAGACTTTCTTAAAGGGGAAATTGTGATACTTTTTATATAAACTCAGCCAAAAAAAAGTGATCCTGTTTGCATGAACCACGTGTAGATTACAATATTGACTGGCTTACAATATCTTGACTGCACTATCATAAAGAATCATAATTTCTATAGACATATAACTTTTTTTTTATTCTTTTTCATTCAGGTATGTTCTGTATTCTTTGGACCTTTATAATGATAGTGCTCATTATGCACTTACTAAATTTAAGAAGCAGTTCCTCTATGATGAGATTGAGGCAGAGGTAAAGTAACCTTAGCTACTGGAGAAAAATAGTCTGTACCTGAATGTGAAAATAATGCTAAAGGCCAAGACCTATTAGAAGAGATTCAGAACAGCTGGAGATAATAAACAGACTGAGAAGAAAGACCAGAAGATGGGTAACTTGTTGGGTGATATGTTGTGAGGAAGCCTATAGACCTCTGCAAAATGCCTCACGTTAATGCTGAAAACTGAATGTCATCTTCTCTTGTACTGGGAAATTTGAATGCATTAACTTCCTTAATTATGTTTGATAAACAGTGGGAGGTCTTGGATAAGTTCCCCTCTTTTAATTTTAAGTATCTCTAAATGCACAATTTTTTCCCCCCAAGGTAAACCTGTGTTTTGACCAATTTGTCTACAAGCTGGCAGACCAAATATTTGCGTACTACAAGGCAATGGCTGGCAGGTAGCTATTCCAGTAGAGAACTTTTATTCATGCATTTCTGCTCTGCTTTCCTGTCTAATATACTTTAAGTGCTTTCTTCCTTTCTTAATAGCCTGCTTCTGGATAAACGATTACGTTCAGAATGCAAGAATCAGGGCGCAACCATTCAGTTGCTACAGTCCAACCGCTACGAGACACTGCTGAAACAGAGACATGTCCAAGTGAGTTAATGCATACGCCGTTGTATTTGAGTTGCTTGGCAATTTTCCAATAGCGTTGATTTATGTAGGTATATAAAATTCTTCCTGTGCTATATGTTCTGTCATCTAAGTGGCATAACTGACATTTGGGATTGGCTTTTTTGTCATATGAAGGATAAATTAAAAAAACTTTAAAGATCCTGTTTTAATGCAAATATTTGTTGCAGTTAAGCAAACACAAGCCAAATAAGAATGTCACGTTTGGTAGCGTTGTCTTCCTAGTAATGTTTTTCACTAGTTTTCAATATGTTGTCGGAACAATGTCATGGAAGCATAAAATGCTATATAAATACTTAGATGTAAATGCAACATGTGATTTTACTTTTTTTTGGTGAGAATTGGGATGTAAATTGTAGTACCTCATTTGTTCATGAATTTATAATTTTTGTCTGTCTGCTTTGTTGACGTGTGTTTGGAATGCATGTTCACCATGTGAGAGTCTGTTAATCTGTGGAATCCCGTAGTCCTTGTACAGCTTGTCTTGTAATTTGACTTTCAGTTCAAAACTTCATAGCATTTTTTTCTTTAGCTTCTCGGTAGGTCAATAGACCTGAACCGACTGATCACTCAGCGAATTTCAGCAGCCATGTACAGGTCAATGGAACTGGCAATTGGTCGGTTTGAAAGTGAGGATTTGACTTCCATTGTGGTGAGTGTTGTGTTGCAGTTTTGCCAGAGCACTAACACTGCAGTTGGGGTCTAGATGCTAGTTTTGTTTTGTTTTAATTTAATTTATTTTATTTTNGAAGCAAAAACGTTTTCTCGGGATTCGTTAGAAGTCCTCTAAGTATTCTCTCAGCAAATACTTGTACAGTCACTTCTGAAAGGAGAAGAGGCTGAATGATAACCAGGCAAACTTGTTTTATCCTAAACCTTTGTTAAATATATATAAATGGGAAATAATTTAAGCAGCGTTCCTAGAAAAATAACAAAACTTTTCCCTCTGATGTTTTGTTTTAATGTTTTCTGTAAGTGCGAAATCATATAATGTTATGGTTGAAGATTGTCTGGTTTACGAAGTCTAGATTGACGAAACCTCTTACCAGAGAAGCAGCTTAGTCTTGCAAAAGGCATTCTTTTAGTCACCTCCAGCTACATCAGAAGTTATACTGTCAAATCCTCTGTTGCCATTGTAGTGTATTGTGGACTTTATTAATTCTGCTGTGCTATGATTTTTTTTTCCCCATGCCTTAACATGCATCTCCGTTCAAACAGTGCTTTGGCCTGACCTGACGCAGTACTTTAGAGTATGCTGCCATACATGGGACTGTGCAAGTCCCAGTCCTCTTGAGACTGAGAATCTTGTTCTTTCCTTGCCCAGAAAAAAAATAAACCTGCTGCAACCGAGGGCCTTGGGAGTGAGGTGTGAACATCGCCTGTAGAGAAGGCATATACTAGGAGCCATGAGGAAACAAGGAAAATGAGCATTCTTGTGATTTAAATTTTTGTAAATGCCCACTTCTGTCCATGCTTATAGATAAATTGCATACCAAAACAAAACAGCCTTGTGCCTGGTAGATTCAAAACGAGTTTATTCACCCAGGCAGCTTGGTTTTGTAGCATGACAAAAATAACTTTTTTGTGGAAGAATGAGATCTGACTTGTGCCTGTGGAAGGAGAGCATCTGTGCAATATTGAGGTGTCTTTTTGAGTTTCCTGATTAATAAGCTAAAAATCCAATTTTATTTCCCGATGGCATGAATTTGACCAGTAAATATGCAGTCAATAAGAAAAATATCAGACACATTCAGTTCTGCTGGAATGAAAAAAAAGATTAAAAGTTATGTAAGAAAGTTTAACATTGGTCTTTCTGTAAGTTTTTTACCAGTGAGATTTTGTCATGCAGTTAACTACCTTGATTTAATTTCATTCTTTACTAAAGATAAATCAAATATTGAGGCCATAGAGCCTCTTGACTTTTCAGTGCTTGGTATTAAAACCTTTGAATTATTGAAATGCATTTTTTCTTTGTTATGTGCAGGATTTTCTTAGTGGCTAGGTGAACAGAAACCACTGATGATGTGTTTCTTAGGTCACAGGTTTTCACTGTTTCTTGAGGTAGGAAGTGGCAGGGCTAAGGTGTTGTCCTTCCACCATGCTCCCTTTTTTTTGTTTTATGCAAAATAATTTCTGCTGAAAACTGCTTGGTTTTCGTCAATGAGAAACTGATACTAGTATCTTAACTAATCAGTATTTTCTGCTGTTTTTCAAGCTAAATAAATTAGATGAAGGTAGTTAAAAGACAGAGAGACTGAGCTATTCTTTTCCGCCAGATTGGACTCAATACTGTAATAACAATCGTAGTGGTTCTTTTTTTTTTTTTTTTTTTCCCCTCCTTAGAATTTAACTGTTACTCACAGGTTTGAAAATCCTTTGAAATGTGGAGCAATTAAACCTGACAGCACTGTATAGGAAGATGACCAGTAGTTTGATGTACAGCCAAAGCAATACACTGGACATTGCTTCACAACAATCTTTAAAAGCAGTGCTTGGGTTTTTTTCTGGAGTGAGAGGTTGTGTTCTTTGTGTTTGGTGTTCTCAGTGTCTGATGTCAGAGATGGATTTATTTTGTTATGTTAACTTTATGTTAACTTTATGTTAACTTTACGTTAACTTTAACTTTACTGAAAGTGACATAAACCATTCTAGGACTTTCTTGTCAAGAGGAGAAACATTATGAAAGGCAGTGCTCATATATAGTTGTGTAGTCTGCAGCTAGTGATTTTGTGGATACCTTCACAACATTTGTAAATGTCTGGTCTGGTCTTTCATTGCATCTTAGCACATTCTTCATGGAGTAAGCCACGAGAAGGATTTATGGTAAATGTGATGTTATCCCTGCCAGTACTACTACAAAAGTTAGTTCACCAGTTGTCCTACTGAGCAGAAATTACTTTGTGATAGCTTGTAAAGTAGGAAAAGCAGAAGAAAGATGCTTCTTGGCCTATGTCTGACCCCATTTAAATGTTGAAGTTTTAACTTTTGCTCAGTGGAAGAAGAGTTGGCACAGATCTGTGTTTGAGACCCATCTGCAGTGTGGACTGATTTTAATGAATACCCTTAAAGTCTCAGGGTTTTGGTGGGAGATAGTTAAAAAACAGTCCCAAGAGCACTGATTCTTTCCAGTTCTTAAGAGATTCGGGGAGAGTCAGGTGTTCAGTTTGACTTCTTTCTAGTCTTCTATTTGGTCAAGTTATTTATGTATTTTGTTGAGTTTCTCCACGTTATTAAATGCACTGCTCGCTCTCTTTCCTCTTGTTTTTTGTAGGAGCTGGATGGCTTGATAGAGATAAACAAAATGACTCACAAGCTTTTGAGTAGATATATGACCTTAGACAGCTTTGATGCCATGTTCAGAGAAGCCAATCACAATGTGTCAGCTCCTTATGGAAGAATCACTCTTCATGTCTTTTGGGAACTCAATTATGATTTTCTTCCAAACTACTGCTACAACGGATCGACTAACAGGTTAGCATAGCAGCCTTTTGTTTGCAGCAGTTCTTCTACCACCCTCCTGCAACTTCTTTCCTAGCAAATGCTGACAAGTCCATATCTATTAATTTAGTGTGTTTTCCACTTCTGATGCTTTACTTGGAATGAAACAGCATGAGTCATTTTACTAAGTACTGTCAAATGTATGAAAGCCTGTTAATTGTCCACAGTAGAAGTCAAATGTAGCTGCAGCATCCAAATTCTGACATTTTAATGACTTAGCTGTGATATGCTGAAAAATAAAGTGTGTGCAAAAGTACTGTAAAATGCATGTCAGGAAGATATTTTGGTAAACAGGATCCTCAACTGTGAGGTGATGGAAATAAAATTATATTCCTGATTCTGTGTTAATGTGATGAAAAAGATCATTTACTGGAGAAGGGAAGAGTTCATTGTTCACTGCAACTACGGTTGCAGCCTATAAGGACAGCGAGTAATGGAAATAGAAAGAGGAAGGTAGAATCTAAAGTTCGAATGAGTGGAAGGTGCAGTGCTTGGGACTTTGCGTTTCTGGGCTTCCTGCTTGTGTGCTGTTTTTAAGATTTGTTTTGCTTTTAGCCTTTACTTAGGTTTTGGTTAAAGCACTGTGAAGTGACAGTAAAGTGATATTGAATATTGAGCTGTAGGAAGAGGAGGAAGCTTGTTCTCATCTGTCACTGTCTCCTTGGAGAGGTTTCCGTGTCTGACATCTTCTGTGATGGTTATGTTGCATTTTAGATCCAAGATTCTGTCGGTGGAGGAAAAAAAAAAAAGAAGTGTTTTTTGTGGTTAAGTTTTAGCCAAGAAACTTCTGTTACATGAATCTGTCTACATAGGAGAGTTGAATGCATTTCCGAGGAAGCTGCTATGCAGTTGATGTATCCGGAATATTCAGTGTGATGTATTAAGAATCATACAAGCATAATATTAAAAGAAGATCTTGATGAAATGCCGATCCTTCACCTGTTGGCTTTAATGAAAGACATTCAATAGCTCCCATAACAGTTCAATCTGTGTTCATCCTGCCTATAAGAACTGCCCTACTGCAGACCGCAGTGCCTGGGAAGCAAGTGTGGAACACCAAAGGAAACTAGCAGGATCCTGTAGGACTGTTGCTTGTCTATTTAAAAACTGTACACGCAAATTGAGTTAGGCTGATCCTCAAGCATGTTGGGTAATTAATTCAAAATAATTAATTTAAGAGATGATAAAGGGAGCCAGATTTTAGGCAGTGTGTGTACCATGTGTCCGATTTCATCACATAATTACTTTGGTTGCAGTCAAAAACAGCAGTGTGGAGAGAATTAATGTGTTGCACATGCTATATGGTGCTTATTGATATTTTTGCTAGAAGAGGGAACAGGGAGTTTCTAGCCCTTTTATAGTTCTTAAGCACATTCATTATGTCTATTGCTGCCTTGCTGTTAGCTTGAACTTTAAATTAATGAGCTCTCTGCATTCAACTGTACAGGTTGTTGTGTGCAAATACAGGAATACACAGTGAAGAGGTCTGTGAGAGCTGCTAGGTTAATTCGTGACTCGATAGGTCATGAAAGCTATATGTAAACAAGGGAAGAAAAATAACAATGAAAGGCTGGAAGAGAAGTAAGTATGATGAAAAGCAGAGAGGTTGCTTGGTGGTGAGGGGTTGGAGGTAGAGCTCCCAGGAAATGTGTAATACCTGTGGCTTGCCTCTCCTTAATTTGACCACAGCCTACGTGTAAGAGTCCTTCTTTTAAAGTTAGTGTATTGGTCAGATTAACTTTTGAAGCTCTCTTCCCAAGAATGCTTGAACGTGATGATTTCAAACATTTGTAAAAGAGCGTTTAGAAGCCTTGCAGATTTGATTCAAAGGCTAGGGCTATTCATGCAAAGTATTGAAACATGCTGCATGTTTAATTATTTGGGACTTAGGAATTTTTTAATCTCCTATAATATACTGAGATTAAACAGTGAGGCTGCAATTAAAAGATTTAGCAATTTAATAATTGCAGTTGCCAGTTTTCTGAAACTTAGTCTCATTAGTGCTGGCCAGCTGCGTAGCCATGTCCAGAGTGCTCAACAGTTTGTGGAGAAGGAATGGGGAGATGAGTGAAGGGACCTCTGCAGATGAGCATTAGCAGTGAAATCCAAAGGTGTTTTTAATCCTCCTGTTGTCAGTCAGGAAAGAAAGAGAACAAACTTTTGGATAATGGCACGAGCATATGAACTGCAGATGAGGTCAAAGCCCTCTCTAGTCCAGTGTCCTGACGCTGGCAGCAGCCCTGCAGAGGCCGAGTATGAAAACAAGGGAGGCTTGTGGTGAATTTTCTCCTGGGAAAATCCATCCTCTAGCAATGATCAGGTGTGTCTGTAAAAGAAAGATGGTGGGATGTTAGGACATTTCTGGCCCTTTACAGGTAGGGTTTTTTCCCCATTGCTTTGTCCAGTCCTTTTTTTAAAGCTATGTGACATTTTGGCATTCATGACATGTTGTAACGAGGAGTTTGTAGTGAAGCTGTGTGCTGCACGAAAAAGTACCTCTTTTAGTTTGCTCTCAAGCTGTTGCCTGCCAGTTCCTATACTGAAAGTCACTGGGAGCAGCCATTTCGCACTTGTTGCCTTTTCTGTGCTGCTTGGGATTTTTTTTTTTTAAGACCCCTCTCTCATGTTTGCCATCAGTTGCATGTTTTCCCAAGCCAAAGGTCTTTCCACACCAGGAATCTTTTTCAGGCTTATGCCCACATCTGTACTTTTTTTATTCCTCTCGATCTTTGTGGAGTTAGGAGAACTAGGGCTGTCCAGAGGGTTCGAATTACAGAAGCACAGCTTTCAGATTTTTGTTCTTTGTTCCTTTTCCACTATCTGTAGTGTTCCTTTTTCTGCCTTATTTTCTTTACGAATTCTAAGCTGGTCTTTTCCTTCCATGATAGCATGTTTTGTTTTTAGGGCTAACAGAGGAGCAAGCTGTGAGACAGCCCAGACATTTATTTGAATTGAGGATTTTCTGTGCTTTTTTGACACAAATGATACAAGCTTCTGGAGATAGCAGTCAGACTTGTAGCACCATCTCCTCTCAACACATTATCCAGATCTGTTTTCTCTGCTAAAAATTCATGTGTATAGCACTCTTCCAAATGCAGTATGACATGTTTCTTCCGAGGATACAGATTTATCACAGAATGAACAAAAAGACCAGCTTTTTATATTTGGTCTTTCTGCCTGCCTCCCCCTTCCTTTCACGAGCTCTCTGTCTCTCTTGTACTGCTTTTGAGACTAGTTTTCACAAGAGAACAGCTGTGTCTTCTTGTCTTGCATATACTCCATGATAGTCATTCTTCAGAATAAATTTCAGCCCTTTCAGACACTGCTGGAGCAAACCTGAAAAGCAGCCTGGCAGTGAAAACTACCTAGTTTCTGCTACAAAGAGCCAAATGGTGCAGTTATATAGGCTAATGCAAAGTAGGGGTGACTGTAGTCAAATGCTTCATCAAATTTGACAACAAGCACCAAAAAAAAAAAAAAAGGTCTTTCTGCCAAAAGGAAAGGTGATAGCAAGGAGTGGTGGATATCTGTTTTCTTTCATGCTCTGTTTCGTCTGCTGTTTCTTCAAACTTCAGTCTGTAAGCCTCCTGTTTTCTCTGTCTTGACATTCATGTTCAAGAAGGGTGAATTAGATCTAGCATTCACTCAGAGAGGAGGTGTGGGGGCTACCCTTAGATCTGGTAGGCAGGTAATTTGAGAAGGCTGGAAATTAAAAGTGATCATACCAATTAGGGAAGTGCAGAGGGACACTTTTCTGTATAAGCGGGAAGGGAGGATTGCGATATCTCATTAGTTCTGCGATGAAGCTCAGGAAGTTTATGAATGAGATTGTCTGATCTGGTGCCTGCAGTAGCAAGGAAGAGGACTCATTGATGGCAGTAGTCTCTTTCAGATTTCTCCTTGTTTTCTTAAATAGATTATGGTAATTAGAATCATAGAATCATTTAGGTTAGTTTGTAAAGTGCTTCCTATGAATGCCTTCCTAGTAGGTATCACAGAAATACAGATATAAAATGATTCGATCCCTAAAAATACTTACTTTAAGGCTCATGTTGTCCTTTAGCAATCACTGTTGCAAAGCTTGGGTAAGCCAGCAGGCTTTGCATCTGCTTAATCTACTTTGCTTACAACCTGTGTTGATTAAAATGGATAAATTGCTGTGAGATCATCAACACTGATTAAAAATGAAAAGAACTGATTATCTTGGAGTGTGCCAAACCCTGCATCCAGTAGTATCTGAGGGAAAGTAAAAATTTGCCTAGCTTTAGGATTGATATTCAAAGAGCTTCAGTCCTTCAGAGAGAGATTCCTGCTTCTTGGAGGAGGACCGGAAGGAAGCCAACCAGCAGGATGTCAAAAAGAAAATACACACACACTCTGAAAAAATTTGAAGAATAGCATGATGCTGCTGAACTGTAAAGGTTGCTATAGAGCCGTTAGTTTTAAGAGAATAAATCTCTTAATATTTACCTGAATGATATATTGTGATTAGTCACACCTCCTGGAACGATGCACTCTCTTTTCCCTCTTGTATCCTCAGTACTTAGCCATAGCCCCACCATAAGATACCAAGTGACTGTATCTCTTGCTCCTACTTCCTTTTCCTAACCTCTTTCTTCCTCTCTCAATATCTTTCACTCGTGTCCCTCAAGAAAGTATAAAACGGGTGCTTGCTTTCAAGTCTTTAAGAAACCTTTAAGGTTATTTTGCTTCTATTCTAAAACATTAAAGATGGAGAAACCCCCAAGAATGTCGAGGAGCACTGGGGAACACACAAGAGTTACTTGTGTTTGTACAGAGCTAATGAAACTTATGAGACTGTCTTGGAAGTATTTCTCTGGTATTTGATTTCTGAGGCTGTTATTTCTTCTCAATCCAAATATAGTCTGACTGGTTAGCTCCCAGTCGCTAGTAACACTGTAGTTCAAATATATTCATAACACCTTTTTGAAAAGAGAAAGAATAATAGTTACAGCTTCCCAAGTCATGGGGTGCAGCCACATTTATATCCTGAAATACTCTTTTCATTGTGATGGTTTTAATTTAGTGATAACAAATCGGCTGTTGCTCAATACATATGCACACTGAAACCCAGTCTTACCTCAAATGACATGGCATCTCTTTTGATTTCTTTCATTTTAGAGATTTTCTTAGGGCTTGAAAATTGATGTTGGTTTAAAAAGGAATAGGATTTGGAGAGAAAGAAGGGGGAATAGAGTAATCTCTGGGACTGTCATGTTGGAGATTACTTTGAATTCCATCAAATGTTTACAACATCTCTGATACACTCATTAATGACATATCTGTGCAGAGAACAGATTCAAGTAATCTCAAGAGGAAGTTTTCAGTTGCTATGTAAGTGAGAGAGAAGGGGGGAAACTTGTAAACTGAGGAAATGTAAATGTAAGGAGACTTAAACTATATATTTACTATCAAAAAGAATACACATAAATGATCTTCTTTTTTCCTCAAAAGCTCTAAATGCAAGCACTTTCTGGACTTCAGCAAGTACAAGTACTTTTGGAAAGACGGGGCTAAAATACATATAAACAAGTAGCTGAAACTGTGGGTATATGCATTTTTGAGCATGTTAAAAAAATACAGAAAACCTTGTCCTGAAGTTAGAGATTCTCACAAGAATGATTTAGATTACTCAGAAATAAAACACAGTGGAAATAATTGTAAGCAACGTGGTGCAATTTGTTTGGGTGAAACAATTTTTTATTAGCGTGGCTGGTTTTGTTTTCAGCTAGAAAATGGATGTGTTAAAAATAGAATTTCTCTGTTCTTTCTAGGAAAACTTATTAATTAATCATTTATTTTGTGTGTTGATTAAATTCAAACATATTTTAAACAAAAACAAATCAAGATATAATTGTATCTTGTCCTATCACAGAATCACCGGGGTTGGAAGGGACCTCAGGAGATCATCTAGTCCAACCCCCTTGCCAGAGCAGGGACACCTAGAGCAGGTTGCACAGGATGGTGTCCAGGTGCGTTTGGAATGTCGCCAGAGTCAGAGACTCCACCACCTCTCTGGGCAGCCTGTTCCAGTGCTCTGCTACCCTCAAAGTCAAGAAGTTCCTCCTTATGTTTAGATGGAACTTCCTACGTTCAAGTTTGTGCCCATTACCTCTTCTCCTACCACTGGGCACCACTGCAAAAAGACTGGTCCCATCCTCCTGGCACCCTCCCTTTAAGCATTTATAAGCATTGATGAGATTCCCCCTCAGCCTTCTCTTCTCCAGACTAAAAAGACCCAAGTTCCTCAGCCTTTCCTCATAAGAAAGATGTTCCAGTCCCCTAATCATCTTTGTCGCCCTCTGCTGTACCCTCTCCAGCAGTTCCCTGTCCTTCTTGAACNACTGACCCTATAATATCTTAGAATATTATAATGTATTGCAAACTTCCTTTCCTGAAACCTTTCCCTAGATGCATTTGTTTTACTCAGCTGTCGCTCAGAACAGCATGATCTGAAACAAAATTTGATGTACAGTTCTTAAATAGCTGTTTTTCCTCTTCCCTGTGTATATACAGCTTTGCACCATTTACCAAGAAATCCTTTTTATTAAGTTAAAAAATAAAGTAGCCATCCAACCTGTAAACACATGCACCAATAATTTTTCTCGGTTTAGTAAAGTTAAGCACAATCAGAATTGTAGTAGATGTTGATTAACTTTTTTCTGTGCTAAAACTGTAGTGCTGCAAAATGTGCGTTGCATAGTTAACAGGCAACATCAGGGGAGTAGGTCTGTGTAGCCTGCTCACGAGGGGACTCGTGCCTGCAGAGTTTGGCCCAAGTGCCGTTCTTCAGACTCTGTGGACCTCAGTTTGGAGTAGGCTGTTTGATCCTATCTTGTGCAGTACTCCATTTATTTGTAGTTCTCTTGTCATCCACTTAACAATATACAAAAGGTAAAGCTAAACATAATTTGTATTGGTACATGCTTACGCTAAAGTATGTTCAAACTTTTGAAACTTCAATTTTGCTACAGGGATTATACCCTTCCTCCTGAATTTTTTTAAAGGTATTGACCTAAAGTATTTCTCCTGCTGTGCCTTTCTTTGAGGAGGAAAAAGCTCCAAAACATTAAATAGAAATGTCATGTTCTTCTTTGAAGGTGTAGTTCAGTTTCAAGAAGCTAATTTTGGAAGCACAAGGAATTTCCTTACTCTCTGTGAGGGGCTATTTCTAGTTTGTTAGTTGTTTTTCTTTCTGCTGTGCTGGGCTAGAGTAGTGGTGAGAAATATGTTGGGACCCTGCATACCACTGGTAGAACAGGGTCGCAGTAGGTGATGGAGAACTGCATTAGGATTTGTGTCCAGGCTTTTGGACAATGCAGGCTGTGTGCTTCCCCAGTTTCAACTTGGGCTGAAAGGCTACTGGTCTGGCTTTGATTTTTATATGTAGACAAAAGCAGTATCATACAGGGTAAGGTGCATTAGGCACACACCTACTAACCTAAGTATCATTAATAAATTCTTTTTTAAATTTTTTTTTTTTATAGATTTGTTCGGACCGTGCTACCGTTTTCTCAGGAGTTTCAGAGAGATAAGCAGCCTAATGCACAGCCACAGTATCTCTATGGATCAAAGGTTGGATCTAATTACCTTTATATTTATGGCTTGCTAATGTTTAAAGGTATCTTTTTTAATTATAGAAATCATGGAATATGAAAGTTGTTAAAAATGGACTTAAATACATTTTGTGGGTATTTTAAATTCAACATAGGCTTTTTTTTTGCGACTTTGCTGTGAAGCTCACTGTATTTTTCAGCCAAAGTGCAAGTGATTAGTCTGATGGTTAGTCTTATCTGACACAGCTAAAAATAAGTCCTTCTCTCAACCACCTTGCATTGCACAGTTCCTTATAGTGACAGAGCAGACTCAAAAAAAAGATTAATTAGTCATCTGGTGAAGTGAGAACAAGAGCCCATCTTGGGTGCAGCTGCTCCCTTGTTACAGGGATGAAGACTGTGATGGCAGGAGAAAAGGGAACAGATAGGAAAAACTGCTTCAGATGTTAAAAGGAATACAGATTCTGATCATCCTAAACTATCAGATACCAAATGGCTTGAATTGTTTTTTTTTTAAAAAAAAAAAAAAAAAGAAAGTAGCATTTCTTTGGCATCTTCAACCCAAGGACCTCAAAGTTGTTGTGAAGAACTTGGCCTTCTGGCCATCTCATCTCCCGTATTAGCATCATCTTTCTTGCTTTGCGGATTAGAAGTGCTTAGAAGGTTTATGCAAATTTTCAGTAGAAGTGTACATGATATGCAGTCGCATACTCTTGTGCTTTAAGGCGATGCCCAATACTGAGGTTGGAAAGCAGTTTATGTAGGTGACAAGATGAGAGTGTACTTGGCACACGGCATTAGTCGTGGCCTTTCCCGGAGCTATCCAGGTGAGGCAAGTTAGCCTGTATTCACAGGACCAATGCTATATAGGCTCACGTGTGCAGTATTTTATGTTGGAAGGATCAATTTATTTTCCCTGATCACTGCAGATTTATTTTCTTACACTTCAGAATTATTACTTGAGTCTTAACAACACTTAAAGGCATAGCATGTTACATATATATCTGCATTTTTAATATCCGGTCAGAAATATTGATCTACTTCTGATAGCAGTAAAAATCATTTGAGAATATTTAACAAGATGTCACTCTGAACTTTGCATTGTTTTCTTGAGCATCCGGGAGGCAAAACGAAAGTATGGAAAACATCAATAAAAATATAAGGATGAAAAGAGACTAAAATTTGACTAAAAAAAGGTTTTAAAATTATGTACTCAATTATCCTCGTAATTTAAAGTGCACTGTAAATGTAATTTTCGTGTCTAGCTACTTTCATTATCTAGCTCCTACTTAAACATGAGCATAATTAGTCCTTGTCTTACTGTTATTTTCTGCACATCATACCCTAGTTACACGGTGCAATCTCTGTGATTTGCCCAGCAAGCTAGTTTTTGAGAGCTGAAGAGATAGCTCAGAAGTTACAAATTTCGGTCCTAATATATCTGCTGCATTTGTAAAACTTTCATGCTTTTAAAATCTAAAGGAGACGGAAAAGGATTCACATGTCTTTAATGTGGAATGTAACAGCTGATTGTCTGGTACTGTGAATAGTGTCTTATATAATTGTTCTCCAACAGGAAAGAGTAAATTATAGGAAAGTGGGATTTTCTTATATTACAGTTATTGTGTTCCTTACTATTTTAGGAATTCACCAGATGCAGTGTAAAGAGCAAAAACCCACTGAATTTAGTAGAGATTGCTAACTTAATTTATCTAAGTGATGATACAGTGGGGATTAACTGAGAAACACTTTTTTTATCAGTCAGGTTACATTATTAAAATTAGTTTAGTAATCTTTGAGAGCTATACATTTTCAGAAACCTGATTATTTTTCTACATGAGCAGGAGCAATCGAGGGGGTTCTTAGATGCATTTCTGGAGCAAGTTTCATGACTAGATATGCCTATATTAGCAGATATTCCTGACTCTCTGTAGTTTTAAATTTTTACAAAAGTAGATTTCCATTCTTGAATCTAATGTATTTTGGAATTGAGGATGTCTGAGTGGAATTTTAGGAGGACATTCCTACTGTATATATCAAGTAACAGATAGTAATTCTTATGTGGTAGAGGCTACACATTCTAGCATGTGATACAATTGCATTATATTATTTTGTGTACTATATAGCTAGGCTTGTCACAAAGCACATCCTTCTTTGGGTCCTTTAACAGTTATATTGTTGAATTGCCTCCTGGTTGGATAATAGTGAGGTATGGAGTAGCTATGTATTTTTTATTTTATTGTCTTTTTTGAGTTCTTGAACTATTCAAGATACTCAGGTGGGCACTCCGTATTGATCATATAGCCAAGAAATATGACTTTTTATTTTCCTTATTGGACTTTTTTGTTGTTGATTGGTTTTGGGTTTTTTGTATTTGTTTTTTTAGTTGGGTTGTGGGGTTTTTTTAGCAATCCATGGTGTTTATTTAGGTTATGGTGTCTTGTGCATATGTGCACTCGTACATGCATGTATTGGACTGTAATGGCCAAACACTTTCTGTGCAGAAGCTTTGCATGAGCAGTATGCTCGCTTAAGAGTAATTAAAGAAATTTTTAGTTTTGATCTCAAAGTGTTCACATATTCTCAGATATTTCTAAATGGATGAAAGTATTTGGTCTGTATTAATGTGTATTGGTGCTTAACATAGACAGTTGTGTCCACATTCTCTGTTTCATCTAAAGTTTTCTAAGCGGTATCTTCATCCAATTAGCAAAACAGAAACCCGCAGATACAACTTGTCCTGGCTCACATGGAAACAGAGGTGGGAAGGACCTGACCTGCAAAAGCTTGTCAGCCTTTTAAGTGAGCTAGAGTATTTTAAAAGCTTATAGAGCATGGTCATTGAAATCTCTTTACTCGGGTGAAGTGTGTATAGGATTAATGAGATGAATGTTAGCAGACTGAAATTTGGCAACATGGACTAGGTGGATAAAATACTTAATAACATACATATAAGAAAGAGGCTCTTCCGGGGATTTGAAACTAACTTCACATATTAATGAAGTACCTGGTTTTACAGAGGTTGTGTAGACCAGAATTTAATTTCTGGCTTATACAACATTTTCCAAAGATTTTCATGTATATGTCTTCTGCATTTTGTAGATGCTAATTCATTTGTTTTTTGAAAGAAGACCCCTTTGGAAAATACTTCTTATTGTGAATATCATGGTTTTTTACGTCCTGCTGGTGCGCAAATTAACATCAGTTTGCACTATGTTGCACTTGTTATCAGTTTACTAATCACTTAGAATATTTGCCCCTTACTAGAGTGCTCTTAAAACTCGACAGTGAACTACCAAAACACAGAATTCCCAGAGTGAACCTGAATGAATCTGTAATAAAACTTTCTGAGCAAGAGATAAAGAATCACGCAGCTCTGTGAGTGTGGGATGACATGAGCTTTTCACAACTAGTGCAGAAGTCAAGTGACATTCCTTATGCATTGCTCAATTGCAATGGGTGCGAGATGGTCCATTGCTTGTGAGGTGACATAAATGTTTATCTAAGTAGTGCACAGTATACTCCTTGGGTGGAACAGTTTTACACTTAGATGAGGTAAATCCCATTCCTGGGATCACTTCCATGGTAGCTCCTTGCCTTCTCAATCTGATATATGCATGTGTCTTTTTGTATATATGTGTTTGTATATAAATAACAAAATTCAGTAGGTGAATTGCCTTAAAACTGCTTTAAGACTGAACTGCTCCTGGTTCTCAATATGGTGTATACATGCGTGTATAACATATAAATGCATGTAAATTATCTGTATTGGACTGCCTTAAAACCCACAAAAAAAACAGAGATGCAGAGAAGTAAACAGGTTTTCAAAGGCCCAAGATGTTGGCAGAGATGAGAATATATGTCTCTTGGCTCCATCCCTTTAACATTAAAATAATCTTTTCTCTCTTTGATGAAATCCTAGTCATAGAAGTGTTACTGTTAATTTGATTAGAAGATAATTTTAAAGCATTTTTCTCTGTCCCCGCTACCCAGCCACCCCTTTTTGGCAGTAAACCTGTAGTGTTGGCTTCATGCTCTGAAGCAAGTTTTTCAGTGTCTGTTTCATGAAACACCTTCATTTGAAACAGCAGTAAACTGTTGTCATCTTCACAGTTTATTTAAGACTGGTGTGTAAGACACAGAAAAACATGTGTCAGCTGGAGGAAATGCTATGTAGGGGAGAGCACATGAATGTTAGCACAATAAAGATGCCTTTTGAAGTGTTTTCTAAAAGGAATACTTGCCCCCATTCAGCACGCATTTCTGTGTGTCGTACCTATCCTAGTAGAAAAAAGTAAAGATGACGCATCAAACTTATGCCAGTTCTTGTCTTCCTAGCAATACGAGAGTTGACGTCTTTCACAAGTTGTGGGAAATGTTGTCAAAATACAGTAGCTGAAAAGATCCACTGCCTGCTGTGAAATATTCGGTGGGTCCTCTCTTGCCAAAATTGTACACCCCCTCGGTTTCCAGGGCACGGTGGAAAGGGATGGCTGCTGCCTAGCCAGCAGTTCTCCAGCCTTTACTGGTACCATCAAGCCGTGTCAACAAGAGCTGACTTTACGCATACATTCGTATCAGTAGCAGTGTAAAATGCCTGTAGTCGCAGTGTATCTTTGTTTTTTAGACATACCATACTATACAGCAATACAGACATTTATTATGTTTTTATGGAATACAAACGCACTTAAGAGATATATAAGAGGGTGACTTGTACATGTAAGCTAGACAAGACTCATCGTGTTGTGAGGGTGAGCAGATTTCTGTCTGAAGGGCCTTTCTTGGCACTTTGCCATGAAGCTCAAGGCAGAGTGAGATAATCGGCAGATTTGATTGTTACAAAAATAAATGTGTTTTGGCATGTTTTTACTTCCTTGCCCCTTTCATTACACAAATCGTACTCTGCGGTTGGATTGAAATTCGCAGCTGGTGAATGAGTTTTGTCATTAAAACTGAAAGGGAGAGAAGGAAGGGCCAGGAGCTGCTTCTCTGAACTCCATTTCCTCTACAGGGAGTCACTCACCTGTGGAGCAGAAGGTGGCTTGTAGTGGGTACAGAAGAGTGCAAAATACGATAACCCAGGATATTTCCTTACTTTCATTATAAGTGTCCTTACAGAGTTGCTATCTTGCTTATGTTTTTAGACCGAGGGGAAATTCCAAAGACGGGCAAAAGGATACCATTAAAATCCTGGTGAGTTTAGCTTACACGCTGAGACTCATGAAGATGGGAGCTTTGCAGAGCACCATGGTTGGTGAACTACGTAGTCTGAGTGTAGTAATTTGTCGTGTGTAGTTTGAGAAGCAGTTGGGATTGTGGGGGTAAAACTCACACTGGCAAACCACTGCACTAGGCGTGTACGTTCCAGTTGCCTGTAGTGTAGCAGTCTGGGTTGCCATCTAAAAACTTCTACTCAGTTTTAATTTATGGTAGTAAAAAAAAAAAAGTCTCTTGGTCACTTTTGATGCATTTTTATGTCTGTTTGCTGGTTTAGGCTAAAGAAAAGCAACCAAAAAATCCCCTCAAAATGTAACCTGATTATATGTTTCATTTTTAAATAATGGAGCGTGGTTGAAGTGCTCACTTCCTGGGAATCGGAACCTTTGCGTCTGAGTACCTCTGGCTGCATATGGGCTGTTGGAATGGGACGTGATGCTGGAGGTACAGCTAGGGTACAGCGCTTGCGGTGAGCAGTCGGAGCTCCCTGTTGTGAGCGCTGACAGTGAACGCAATGTGTTTGAAGCAGTTGGGATGTTGTATCTAGTAAAAATCTCCTCCCTGACAAAAGGTTTCTAATTTATAGCAGAGCACTGTCCTGTCATTGGCACTCGTTCCAGGCTGTTGGAAGTCGGCATGACGGGCTCCTTGCATGCTGAGGGATTCTCTATGATCGTGGCCAGCTGGATGCCACCTACATGCTTTTCCTCGATGTCCTGCGTCAGTTGGCTCTGCCTGCCGTGCTCCTCCGAGGCACGCGCCATGCTTTTGGTCCACACTTTCCCGTGATCTTGTTCGGAGGTCCCGTTTTGCCCTTGCAAACACTCGCGTCTCCTGCGGCACAGGAGGTGCAGGCAGCCGTACAGGAGGATTGCGGCAATGATGAGGAGCAGGACACTGCTGGTGACCCAGATGCCCAGCGCGAGCTCTTTCTTGGTGTTGCTCGCAGATGCCGGGTCTCGTTCCAGTGTGTTAAAAACCCTGCACTGGTCACTGGAGGGGCTGGCGGACTGGCAGGTCACGCACACGATGTATGTTGTCAGCGGAGTCAGGTTTTCAACAACAAAGGAGGAGCGACTGGTGGGCACTCTCTCTTCCTTCTGAAAGCTCTTTCTCGAGTAACTGGATAGCACGCTGTTCCAGTTAGGGTGGTACATGACGCTGTAAAAGCTGTCGGCACAATTGGCCATTTTTGGCCAAATTACCATTGCCGTATTTCCAGTGATGTTTTGGACGGTTATTCCCATTGGGATGTTGCTTAGGTAGTTTTTGTTCTCTCTCGATGCTGATCTCGCTGTGGAAAAGGGGAGATGTTCGTTTCCCAGGGAGGTAACTGAGAAGTTGCAGCACTGGAAGTGTCGTTTGGATCTTAATCGTAGTGCTCTGTAATTTAGGAAAGGAGTTTATTAGGAAACTATGCTCTTATTGTTGGTACTGCTGCATCAAAGTGAGAGTTGGAAGTTTGTAAAGTTTGGAGTATTTCAAACACTCTACTTTTTTCCCAAGTGAAAGGCTAGATATACGCTTATAGAAATTCAACCGGAGCTGCTACCTGTCCAGGTGATCAGTTGGATCTTGTCTCTGTGAGACGGTGTGTTCTGCAGAATTTGCAACTGGGGAACCATTTCCATTCTCAGGTTTTGTTCAGACAACTGTGCACTTACAACGGGGAATGAGGGGATGCTGGCCCTCAGCATCCCGTTCAAAATTTGTCTCTATGCCAACTTTGATATACACACTGCCTACATGTTTGGGACAGTCCCTAGAATAAGGTCACTGGATATTTTTGTCTTAAGGAATTTGTGGTTAGGTAACATTAAGGGAAACAAAACCTCTTCAAGACTATAAAGGGGAGAGGTGAATATGCTTTGTACTTCTGAAATATATACCCCTCCCACAGGGAAAGACAAACGATCAGAAGTTTAAACAAATGCATTAATAAATGCCTCTCTCCTTTGGAGCAATGCTGAATATTCTTTTTAATAGAACAAACATTTCTAATAGGAAAAAAAGCGTAATATTTATCATAATTTTACGGTATAAGTCAAACTCTCATAAAAAGTCATTGAATCTAAACTGGATTGAATTGCTGTCTGTTTTGGCATTAAACTAAAGACTGACAGATTGACCATCCAACTAATTAACTCTTTACCTGTCATACAAAATACTTGACCAATGACTATGTTGGTAAGTGGGTTTTGGATTTGTTTGTTTGTTCTTTAAAGGAAAGAAATGCAGCATTTGCTTTTCTCTCTAGTCTGAGTATCTTGCGTTTTATTTTACTTTTTTGGTGTTTTCTGTAATCTCAAAGCTTGCTTTTGTAAGCAATGAATTTTCTTATGTTAAGTGGCAAGTGAGGGATGGCAGGCGTGGATCTTGAGGGATAAATTCCTCTGGCCATCCACAAGTCTTGATTTTTGCCTGTCAGTCAATTGAAAAACAAAACAGTATGTGGAAACATCACCAGATATTATTTCATCTCCAATGTAATTTTACATTAGTTTCTTACTTGCAGATACATTTTTTGCTGGTGAGTTAGCACACCTGTAGCGACTGCTATGTAATTCCACAGTCTATCTGCCCTCAACTAATACTCCTCATCATAATAAAATTAACGTTAGAAAACCTGCCAATATTTTGAGATTCTAAGTTTATGTTACCACTGTAAATAGTGTAAGGAGAACATCTATTTTCTGCAATTTGCTAAATGCTTCTATTACAGAGTATCTTCCTTTCAGAAAAAAAGTTGGCTTCTGCCATGGTAGACTTTTAATTACAATTGTTATTTTATAGCAAAACAAACCTTAATAACAGTGTATATTTTTGTTCATTTGGTGGGGTTTTTTTGCTTTTACTGTTGTAAGGGTAACTTTCGGAAAAGAGCCTACCTCAGCAATTTAATCTGATTCTCCTTTAGTTTAGTAGTCAGTTTCTAGTGGCTCTCATGTGAAAGTTTTTTCCACTGTGAAAGTTTCTTACTTTTTTAGTGAACATAAATGCCCATGACAGTAACACTGTGTTTCCTTGTTCATGACTTCATTATAAAAATTGATTTTTTTTTTTTATTATCAAGTTTAAGATGTTAAGTCTCCTGGCCAAATAACAATTGACTATTGAAAATTCTCCTGATGAAGAAATCTTATAAGATTTGCTTATAGCATATTCTGAAATTATTCTCTAATACTAGGTAGGAGGCTGGCAAAATATATATTATTTTAGTGGGATTTTGACAGTTGCATTACATTAATCATAAGAATTCTGTGACTGTTTATGTATGAAAATTGTTGCTTGAGGCTTTTGGATTATACTTACTGGGAAGTGGGAAGAAAAAGCTCTATGTTTATTTTCATTACAATGTAAAATCTTAGATATGACTGATCTGGGTAGATGCTGCCTTTCTAATTGTGTTAAGTGCACCCTCTTTGATCCAGCAACAATATAAAGGAATTGAGTTTGCTATCAAATAAACTTATTAGACAGACACATTTTGGCATCTACCCAACTTCTGCAGATACTAAATTGGGCACATTAGTAAAATCAGAGCTTTTACTTCCTCAATTGTCTTCTCTTTAGCTGGTAGATCCCAGTTACTTAAAGTTACAATTTATTTTTCATAGAGCACTTCCTAACATAGTCTAGAAACAATAGTTTCATCATCATAGCATTTTGTAAGTAGAATGTTTAGATTCTAATTAAATAACAATAATAGATTTCTATTGTTACAAAACATCAGTTATTAGAAGACACATAATTACCCACATGTAAATGTTTGGAAAGCCCGTTTGATGTTTATAGATTATAAAGTCAGTACTTACTGTCACTTCCTGACGGAAATTTCAGAACAGAATTTTCATACGGTGATGCTGCTGCGAAAATGACATAAACACTAAATTTTCTGCATCCTTTTTTACATGAGTTATTTGCTACCTGATCTCTCCTTGCCACTTTGCTTTTTTTTCCTCTCACATTCCCTGGACTGAATTCTCATTGCTTGGTGCTTTCAATTTTTTTCTCCGATGCTGCTGCTGGCATGGTTTCTTTGTCTCTTCCACTTAAATTCATGCAAGAGCACATCTTGTCTAAAGGTGCTGTTGCCTTGCTCTTCAATGAACATACGGGAGAAAAAATAATGTCTTTTTCCCCCCTCTCTTGCTTGCCTCCCCTTGGACAGTGTACTGCCTGAACATCCCTGTTATATGCTCTTGTGCCTGTACCAGTGATGCTGTGAGTGATTAATGTTAGCACTTTGATGACATCAGCAACTAGCAACTCTCTCTCTCTCCTTTTTTTATTTAAGTAGGGAGGGAGCAAGCATAGCTTAAAAAAAAAAAAAGCAAGCTCCTCTCTCTTTCCTTCCCTTCCCCCCCCCCCACCATTTTGTTT
>VYXH01009417.1:82947-113544 GCA_013397275.1 Burhinus bistriatus
TTTTTTTTAATAACAAGAATCACGGACTGCTGGGCTTTCTGAAAGTACTTAATATAAGTTTTAAGACTTCTATGCTTAGGGCAAATAAAAGGATGATAGTTTGTATATAGACAGCCTTATGACATAATTAATCTTGAGTTGGGATGTTCACAATGGTTTCTATTTCTAGTCTTTCTCGTAAGTGTGTTGAGCTTTTCCCTCTGCAAGTCAGCCTCTCACACTTGTTCTGTTTAAATATCTAATGTAGACAACCCTGATTCTCTGGAAAAGCCTCTATTCCCTCTTCCTTTGCCCTTATCAAATGTAAGATAAAAGGATTGCTACTGCTGAGAGGCAAACTGGTCCTGCCAGAATAGTTACGTCTGAGGCTTGTGTGGGGCGCATCTTAGCCACTTAACAGGAGGTGTGACAGTTGCAGAAGAAGAAATGACTTTGAAAGCTGCTTGCCACTGTAGAGAAATAATTGGCTAATTAGTATTTATCACATTGTTCACTGAAATTCTGTAGCTGCTTCCCCCCCTTCAAAATATTCCTCCTCCACAACTTCTAATTAACACAAATTAATCCTTCCATGTGCCACCCACCTCCTGAGTATATCTTTATTTTTCCAGAGTTGCTTAGGTTTATTAAATGCCACTCCAACTGGAATCAGGTTGGTTTTTTTCTGCTTCCCACAGCTTGCTTGACGCTCATTACCAATGTTGAACGAAACTGAGGACTTACTAAGTGTTTCCTTCCTGTTTTTCTCCCTGGAGCGTAGAAATGGATGAATCATGGTAGTTGGCAGTATAAAAATAATCTATCTGAGGTTTTTAGCCACTCATTAAGGTCTGACCACACAAGCAGTAGACATTCTCAAATACAGATCATGCATCACCAGGGTCTGCAATGCTGCAGGTGACATTAGGAAGCTCATAGTCTCTTGCCAGAAATCCTCACCTGTAAGGAGTAAGTACTTGGTAGAAGACACCCAGGGACTCAAGCAGAAATTTTCTCTTGAGGTTAAAAGGCAATCTAGCCTATAGTAAAGGTAAAACTTTACTTTTGTGATGGTAGTCCTCACAGGATGGATTAAAACGTCTTAAAATCCTTCATCGCCTTCCTGTTTTGTAGAGATCAAAACGGCTTTGACCTCATGTTTACTCTTGCAAAAGAAATCCATCTGTTTAGATGCTTGCTGTACCATGAGATCAGAGTAACTCTTGGTGTTACAATGGAAGATCATAGCAACTCAATGGACTGGATCTCAAAAACCAACCTGATTCTGTGCTCCTTCACTGCCCCTGTTCCTAACAAGTTTTGTCTTGACATGTATTTTTCCTATTCTGAACTGCTTCTAGCAGAGGACACAATAACTTCCTGGAGAGTCTCTTCCACGAAATGGCAGAGACAGCCTTTATAGCACTGTCACACCGCCTCTCCTTTTCCTTTTGAAGACACTGGACAGAAAATGCGTGTGGAAGCTCCACCCCCCTCTCACATGACTAAAGAATCACATTGCACTCTCTGACACCTCTCCATCATGGAGCTGTGTACCCTTGGAGCAGCTCTGACTGATGAAGGAAAATGTTCTCTGCAATGGGGATGTGCTGTAGATTGTAGCCCTCATCTGGCATCTTGAGAGGAACTGCCAGACTGGAGAAGGGCAGGCTCCCACTGTGCTTGATTTGAATTCCTGTCCTCTGCTTTCTGTGCTAAATTCTCCTCTGTAGCAGTCTTTGCCACACCTTGTTTACTTGGTTCACTACAGAAAATGCAAGCTAATACACACCAACTGTTGTCTGTTCCCTCCTCTGCCTCCGAAGGCTTTCTGCAGAAGTTAGTAGTTGTAGTAGTAAGCCTGAGTGTTACGGAGCTGTCTGTATGCTGCTTCGATTCTTTCATAACAAATCACTTAATCATTTCTTTGTAATTGGCACTACTTACACATACAGACCAAAACTGGGATTCCAATCTACAGATTAAATATGTAGACTCTCATCTGTCTTAAGGTAACATGAATTTATCAATCCAGAATTAATTTCCTGAGTCCATTCTCCATGTGCAAAGCGATTTAAGTATGTTCAGTAAGCAAGCCTCTAGCTATTTCATGCACTTCAGACTTTTCATTTTGAGAGCTTTCTTTGGACTCTGTTGATTGCAATTACTTGACCCTACCTGATCAGCCCTCTAGACTTCTGGATTTCTAAACAGTGATTTATTCCTGCTAAAAGCGGCAGAGTACAGACAGTGTCATCAGAGTTGTTCAGGACTCCTCTTCGCCAATGGGTTTGTTTCCATAGGAACAGTCTAAAGCAGTGGGGAACTTGCTCATCTTGTAGTCATAAAAATATTTGTCTAAAAATACCTTAAGCATAAGGATTTTTAAAGGGACCTTTAAAGTCACTAAAGCTCTTAAAGGAATATTGGCCTATAAGAGTTTAAACTTGAAATTTCATCTTGCAGACAACATTTTCTTCTGCTATTTTTCTAGTATTTGAATACAGCATTCCTGTTTTTGAAATATGAGTATTTCATGTCCTGCCACTCTGAAGTGTAATTGGACATGATAAGGAAAGTAATTTGTTAGCTCTGCTGTGAGATGAGGCTTAGATTTTTGTCACTGGTATATCACCCCTCCAAAAGAAAGTTTTTTTTAAAAAGTCAATGACCTTAGCAAGATATAAACGTGGTGAGAAAGTAGCCTAATTGTGTATTTTGTCCCAAGTATAACATTTCCACGTTTCTGCTTTAAAAAAAAAACAAATAATCAAAGAACCACAACACCCGAAGCTGGTGCAGGGCAAAGCACTCATCACACCAGACCGTGATCTCTTGAAATCCCACGTGCTCGCATGGCAGTTTGGGGAAGCCTCCCAGTGCCTAGCGCTGCCGGCTGCTGTGTTCCTGTCTCTCCCTGGGGTGATCGTGCTGCTGGCAGCACCTTCTGAGCTGCTTCAGCACAGCAACCTGACAAAAAACAGCCTTCCACCCCTCCTCCTTCTGGAATATTTCAAGTCAGGGTTTAATAGGAGCTGGAGCTAGCCTGGGCCAGGAGGTATGGTGGAGGGCAGTAGTGGCTAGAAGCTGCTGGGGAAGCATTGCTTGAGGCATAGCAGAAAGGCTAGTAATGCTTCCTGTTATCCCAGGTTTTTTGATCAAACTTGGATGAGTAGGAGAATAAGTTAATTTGTTGGTGTGAGTGCGATGCCTTGAGTCTTTGTGGGGAGGAACATGAAGGGAATTCATTAATAGTTTTTTCTGGGACCTGTCTATTGGAGAAAGATTTGGGAGGGAATCAGACTATTTGAAAGAATCTGGGGCAACCCAAATCACCTAGATGACTGTGAAAGGGCCGCAAGGACTGATTAGATATGCAGAACAACAGGATATTGATTCCTAGGAAAATAAACACAGTGCACAAGCTCTGTGATCATAATTCCTAGGTACATGTATATGCTTAAACCTTACAAACATTTCTGTTGAAAGGAATGGCATGACTGCTGATATGCAGAGTTAATGATGTCTCTTGTGAGCCAAAGAAGTATTTGTAGCTAGCATTTGAAGGTCTGTATGAAAGTGAACATAAACTAAAGGTCATTATAGCACCCAATTTCTTGGGAACAGTTTTGCTGTTGCAGATTAGCAGATTTTACTGGACAATAGTCAAGTCAGTACAGTATTCTGCAGAAAATAACCTATAGCACAACTAGACTAAGAATTTTATTCAAGATCTAGTTTGTTAGTAGTCAGCAATTCAGTTCTAGAATTAATAGCCAATTTTTGTCCTAATCTTTTAGGTGCCAGAATTGTTCCAAGCTCTGGAACATGTTTGATTTGGGTCTGTAGGTATGAATTGAGTTGTTTTGTAGAAAATGAAAGGTGACCAAAGTGAGGAAATCCAACCAGCTTTGCGTTGCATGTGTGGATTTGTTCTGACTTCCTAAATTAATTAGTGTACAGACTGCACAGCTGAAACTTGGCATCTTCTGTTTGAGTCTGTTGAGATAGGATTTTGGAAGCTGAGATGGAACCTAATCCTTTACTAATCTTCTGTATTTTACTGGATCTATTTTCTATCAACAGCCTTTGTTGAGATCTGTGTAAATCAGAAACTAGGATTGTAAGATCGATTATTATGACACCTAACGCCATCCCATCTGCAGGAATACAGGGGTTTAATTAAAGTTGGTTTCTTGGGGAGAAGGAGCAAAAAGGCTCGATTCATTTGCCTTGCAAAATGCTATGTATAGGTAGCTAATTCAGTAACTTATGAATTGCACCCACAAATAAAATCAGGGGAAAGAGGAAGGTTGCATGCAGTTAAGTGAAATTAACTTTCCTAAGACATTTGTTCTTCTTCCAGGGCTTCAGTATGCAAGTGTAGTCTTTCATAAAAATACAGTTCTGTGTACTGTACAGTATAAGGAGGTGTAATCAGGAATGCCTTTGCTCAAACATCAATGAAAACACAATGATGTATCCTCCTTGCTCAGATAGTGCTTTCTCGCCATGGTAACTATGTGAAGTCTACAGTTACTGACTGTGTTTCAGGGAGTCTTCCAGCCCTTCTGGTGATTCACCAGCAATCTCTGTGCATGCCATGGATACTAAGACCAAAAGCCTTGGTAGATACTCAGGTTTGATTTCCTCTATGGCACAGACCTAAGTCCGAGATAACGCCATGGACTTTTGCTTCCAGAAAGGCATCCAGTCTTGGTGTGAGGAAAGTATTTGACTTGGCTTCTAGCAGTTGATCCTTAGAAGATCAACTTCTTGCTAGGTGTGGAAGGCTTTTTATCGACAGAGAAAAACACAAAGGAAATACTAGGGTGTGTAACTAAAACACACTGTAGACTTGTGGTAAAGCTTGCTTCAGTTCCCTCACTCTGCGTTTTTTTTCCTAGCATCAAAAATTTTTTGTGGAAAATTTTCTGCCATACCAATGTGCCTTTTGAACCTCATCTTTAAAATAGGAATCCCAGTATTCAGCACCGCAGCATCTAATTGCCGTGGTGGGCAGGTGCGTTTAAACAGCAAACACAAATGCTCACTGCTGCTCAAGCACCTAAGAATTGCAACTGGCCTTTATATCACAGCATTGAATGGACATGGACAGTCTTTTGCAAAGCTTTTTCATTATGTTGTCCCCATGTTATGGGGGGGAGTTGGTGACACACTGGCACGACTTCTTTGCTTTTTAGCTAGATTTAAATGCATTTTCTTTTGAATAAATCAAGCTCAGCAAGCAGTCGTTACATCTGACCTATCTCCATTAGTTTTTCAGTTCTGATTTTCTATTGAGTCACTAAACTACTCAAGTTAGGTCTGAGATTTATCTCCACTGAACGTGTGTGGGAACACTCATTTACTGCAAATTTTCTATTGACAAACAGTTCTTTGAGATGTAACAGAGCCAGCCCTGCATCCCCTCTCCATGCACTTTATTGACGTTTTGTGTTACTAATTTTAATGATGTGAGGCTTTCTGTAGAAGTGTGTGGGTTAGCTGTACAGTCCTTCCTTCACTGTATGTTTTCAAGTTTCTCTGCTGAATTTGAGGGATTTTCTTGGCGTAGATGCGTTCCAGGCTGTACTTTGGGTGCTCCCCTCTCAGCCATTGCTTTGCTGGGTAAATGCCAAAGTCTAATCTGCACGGGAAGAGTTGGTCAGCTGCGCCCAAGGAACACATGGGAAGGTGGTGGGGCGCATCTGTGCTCTTTCCTTGTCTCCTCTCAATTGATTCAGATGTCATTGGGTGGAGGTTTAACTGTGTGACTTAATTCAGTGTAATGGAAATGAACTGTTGTATGTAGCACGCAATTTGAAAGCTTTGCACGATATATTTCCTTCTGTCATCAGTTGAGGTTTTTGGTGGCTTTTTAAAAGGGCCAGGCTTGTGCAGACAGATGGAAAAATGCTGATAAAAATTAACTTGTAAGAAGCTGGAGGGCTGTCTGACCCACTGTAATTCTCTATTCTTCCTTGCCCATCCTGCACATCGCTTTAACCTCTGCAGTGCTGACCACCTCGGGTCCCTGCAGAAGCTGCCGAGCCCAGGGTTTCCTGGGCTTGTCTCTAACCAAGGGACTGCACAACCTTTCTGGAGCTGGGGGACAAGGAGCTGGAAATCCACCAGCATGTTATGCGTCACTGTTGTTTGGGAGAGGTTTGGTGGAAAAGACATATGTTTATGTAAATTACGTGGTTTTGAAAATCATAATTTTAGCTGTTTTTTAACAGTTTTTGGCAAAACTTTGACACAAACAGTGTTCTGACCGTGCTTGTCAGCCGGATCTGTTGTACCCTTGCCAGCAAAGCTTGACTTGCAATTTCTGTATTTAATTGTTTTGTGAGGTTGCAGATAACCTCTTGCTGTCTGTGGCAGTGTCGGAGTCATAGCCTGACACCGCCCCTGTTCCCTGTATCTTTAGCCCTCTGCTCCTTACTGACTGTGTCATCCTGGAAAATAACAGCTGCAAATTGAACACGTCGGGTGGTGCAGCAGGTTGGGGGACAGAGGCTGGAACAGGACTAAGAGCAGACGAGAGCCCTGGTCTATCTTCCTGCTCCTGGAAATAATTTTCTTACCTCTTCACTGGCTCCTTTTTCCGGGAGTGAGAAGCTAGGCACTCCATTGTGCATGATTTATCCAGTTAAAAAGGTCAGCACGCTACTGGCTTAACACTTCATAACCTCTGCTTTTTTTAATGTATTTAAATACTGCTCCTTTCCATTTCCTCTAGACTGCACGTCTGGAGATAAAAAAATCTTGTGTGCTGATACGTGGAGAGAGAACTCTAAACCTGCACCCTTGGTTAGTTGTGCTCTGACACAGTGTATGTATGCACATTCAGTGCAACATTTGAATAGGCAAATAGGTTAGAAAATTGGTGTGCTTTTGAGGCAGAAAGAAAAATTAATGACTCTTATCCACATGAACAGAATCTTTTGTCTGCTTTTCCAAGGTAGCAGGTGTGCCTGTGTGATCATCACTAGATTTTGTTCTGGCTCCTGAGATTTAATTTTTTGCTTCTCTTTTGATTTCAGGGATCTTGGAGTTTTTTCACCATCAGTTGAAAGACATCGTTGAATATGCAGAACTGAAGACTGTCTGCTTCCAGAATTTGCGGGAAGTGGGAAATGCCGTCCTGTTTTGCCTCCTCATTGAACAGAGTCTGGTGGGTGCCTGCTGTGCTAGTTTAAAACCCATCTGTCTCTCAAAATGTACTCTCCAGTTTTTGTTACTAACGTCACAAATAACAAGGTTGAAATCTGCACGTCTGCTATTGCTGATGCACAGATGGATAGAAACAGTTCCCTGCTCTGATCTCTTACAGTCTTGCAGGGGCTTTCGTGTCTGTGAGATAGCAGGGATGCCTAACTTTGCTGGGTGAGAGACATTGCCTTGTGTGCAGTACCTGAGGATCAAATATTAATGACCTTGATCGTAAATTATGATAAAATACAGTATTCCGGCAGTCAGTCACAGGGTGGCTACTCTCTTTATGTCAATGAGTTGTGTGTCTGGTACTGTTCTTTTCCTTTCCTGCTTGTCATTCTCGGTGTCATCTGAGACATTGCAAAGTTAACATGGACTTCTTGGACATCCTTCTTGCTGCTTGGATGGTTGACAGTACTGCTCGCTCTGCCAGACATTCATTCTTCTGTCTTAGTTTGAATGAAGCTGTGAAACATGTCCAGTCTTTGAACTGCTTCCTATATGCCTAGCCTCTACCTTACAGCATGCAAAGGTGCCTGCTACCTCTCATTTTCTTTTCCCACTCTTCTTCCACGTTATTACTATTTGCTGTTCAAATGAAATGACCAGACATGTAATTTCTTTGTCTTCATGGTTTTGAGTGCTTACAAAGGGAAAGGTGGGCATTACTTATGGACCAGAAAAGCAACAAGTATGCAGTCTTCCCTTTCTTTACCTGCATTGTGCCTTCAAGACTTGGGTGGGGAGTCTCTCCCCTGCCTGTGTGTATGGAGCGCTCTGCCCAAACTGTGCAAGCACATGCTGTCGCTAGGCTGGGCTGCCCGTCACGTAGAGATCTTTGCGAACCAGCTGACTGGGGGCCTGCTGCTGCACAAAAATAAATCCTTGAGTAAGAATCCTTCTCTAGGGTGTATTAAAGCTGTTGATGTTAGATAAGGTAATGAAGACGTGCTGTTCCTCAGAGTCCTGCTCATGGTGTTAGAGGATCCCTCCCTCGTGGTGGAGAGTAGTTGGAGGGACAGGTGACAAGCAGCGAACGCATATTCAGTAATGGGAGGATAGCTGAAACAAAATGAGAAACTGGATTACTTTGGATTCAGGCTAACAGGGTATGTGGTGAAAGGCCAGGCAGATGAGGGCTCTCACTGCTTCCCGGGAGGATTGCTTGAGAGTGTACCAAAGTGACACCAGTGCTGGAGGTACCTTCTTTGGGACGTCACTTTGGTGACACTTTCTAGAAACACACCCCTGCTTACTGCCCCTCCTCTTACTTTTGCCCTCGGTGGTGCCCTGATGTCCTGTCACATGTTTCATTATTTTCCATTGTGGTCATCTGTCATAACTTAACTAGACTTTACCCCAGTGCAAAATGTAGATCTGTAGTGCGTCTCTGCTGGTGGGTGGGTCTTGTTAATCTTGACTGCCTAGCACATGCATTTTCATGGTGTTGCCATCAAGGAATTAGACCTAGGAAAGGCACGTGAGCCTCGGTGCCCTGGCCTTGCCGTGGGTATGGCTGTGAACATCTCTTCTAATACTAGTGCTGAGGGATTACAAATGAGCAGAGCCTCTGCTCCAAAAATGAGGAGAGGGGCATAGCAAAGTCATGCTTCTGCTTCTGGCCATCTCTGCATTTTTTCTGCATGTACGCCAGCCAAGAACCAGGAGACATCTGTCTCCTTGCCCCCCCGCCCCGTCCCTAAAGATGTAAAATACTTCCTGAGAGGTGGTTCACTGCTGTTGTTGTATGTCTCAGCCTGCCTGGTGGGGAGATGTGCCCGCCATGGTAGATAACGGGTTGTGGGAATAGTGTTGGTAAAAATAACCAAGCAGTGAGTCATCTTCTTCATCCCCCTTGTTTGTCTGTGCAGGAGCCGTCTGCCGCTTTCACACTGAAATTACTCATTCTGCATTAGTCTTTTTAATAAATACCCTGTCCTTTACAAACTGCCAGCTGAGGGTGGGAGGAGAGCTGCTGGACTTTATTTGGGAATCTAGGGTAACCTGGTGAAATCAAATTGTCTTTGGGGGCGATCCCATGAGGAGAGCGAGGGCTCAGATCGGCTGCGAAGGCAGAGGCTGGCTGCCCTCTGGTGTTTCTGCGACAGCGTGATCTTGGAAGCCTGTTTTGGGGATCTGGTGTGGTTTGGGGATTCTTTGGTCCTAAACACTTTTTGTTTCCCTTTTGTTCCAGTCCCTAGAGGAGGTGTGTGACCTGTTGCATGCGGCGCCGTTCCAAAATATCCTGCCCAGAGTTCACGTCAAAGGTATTGGCTAAGTGAAAACACCTTCCTTGGGTAATGCTTTCCACTTGTCTTGCCTGCTGCTGCGGCAAGACCATCAGTGACCATCCCCAGTCATCCTGTACAACACGGCTGTTAATGATGGGACAGATTCAGGCCTGTTTGCCTGGCTGAAAAATATATGCTTCTTAGTGAGGCTCAGTGCAAATTACAATAAAAGGAGGAATAGTGTGAAAGGGAGAAGTGGGATGGATACCCAGGGCAGAATTACCATTCTGTGTGGATGTGGTGAGAGGCTTTTCTGAAGGTGCTGTTTAGTTTATATGATTGTCGATTAAATGGGATAGGCTTGATCGGGGTAGGCTTGATCATACAGGGTATAGGAAGTCTGTCAGCAGAATAAGTAAATACAAGTGGTCCCTGCTTCCAGTAGACTTTTCACAAGCCTTTTTACTAAACTGGGCATGCAGTGGTGAATGTTTGCAGGATTGCTTCCTCTCGTATCCGCTTTCCTCATCCTTCGTCATCAGAAAATGAGCTGCTTTTTTTTGTCTCACGCTTCTTTTCTTTCTGTGTTGTTCCTCTACCTCCTTTCCTTTCTGGTTCTCGCTGCCAGAGCAGCTGATTTGTTCTGCTCAGAGAAATCCTGTCAGCTGAAAATCTTTTGAGAATATTTCCAGACTCACCGTAGCTACTTGCATCTCTGCATAAAACTAACCAGACCATTGTAAACAGTATTTTCCCATTTGCTGGAGAACATTTCCTACTTGGCAGTGACGAGGGCGTGCCAACTGCTTTTTTAAGTCTTGTTATAAACAGAATTCCACCGTCATTATACGCCACCTTCTAGAGTGAAGCATTTTATGTATGATAAGCACAATTTAGTTGGCTTAGTACAAGTGGGAGTCAAATATGTTAACAGCAGCATAATAGAGACTTACAGTCAATCTTCAATTTAGCTAATTAAATGTATTTTATTACAAATCCTTGGTTTCTTTTTGTTTGCACATACAATGCAACATTTTAAAATATATATTTTTTTCTAAAAGTACATTGAAGATTAACCAACTATTTAGATCCATAAAAATACCCAGTTTTCTACTGCACCAAATAAAGATTGTGTAAAAACAAGAATTTTCTTGCTTAATTTCAATTTCTAAATTAAGTTGGCTACCAATTAAATCAATCAGTGCCTTTTTTTTTTCTTTTTCCAGAGGGTGAAAGACTCGATGCTAAAATGAAGAGACTGGAATCAAAGTACGCTCCACTACATTTGGTTCCTCTGATTGAAAGACTAGGAACACCCCAGGTAATCGCTCTCATTTGTTTCAGATGCAATTCAAGAAATTTCTGAGCACTAGAAAGCCCGTCCTTTCACATGTGCTGACAGCTGTGTCAGAACTTCAACCTGCACATCCAGCTTGTTCACACAACAGGATTTTTTTTTTTTTCAGATCCATGGATTTGGTAAAGCTGTAAAAGCTCAGAAGTTTAAAATGTTTGAGACTGGGGTGGAATGGACACATTTTGGGGAAAATGCTAATTTGTATGTATGTTGCTATGGGATACCCTCTCGGTATAAGGGCCAGCCTGGGAGGTCCTAGTGCAAATTCCAGCAAAAGCAATCGGTTTTCTTGTGCACGTGTGTGTGTGTATTTTTTTTTTTTTTTTTTTTTTTTTTTTTTTTTTTTTTTGTAAAAAAACCCCAAACTATTCCTCTCTCAGCCAGATGATTAGAAACTCTTGGACAATGAGCTGAGTTGAGCTTTCCTGGAAACACAGTGACCAAAGAGAACATTCTTGAACTGCCTTTGCAGCTTCAGCACTATTTTCCTTTCTCTCAGTGTGAGAGGTACATTAATTCCCTGCTAACCTTAGCAGTTTACAAGTGATCGAGATGTGAATAGTAGAAACTAAGAGCGCAGTGTTCTGAAGCAGGCTTCGGGCTGCTTTTATCATCATACGTGCTGCAGCTCAGTTGGTGCTGTTGCGCTGTAGGAGAGCGCTCTCGATGTGATGGCGCAAGCTGGGACAAGTCCTAACAGGCATTGCCATGTATGGGTTTTGTCTGAGCCTGTTCATGCTGTCTTTAGAGCTTTTCCATCTCTTAACAGCAGCAGCTGAGGGAGATACGCAGAAGAGCACAGGCAGGAGCTACAGCCTGTACTAGCAGCAGAGTGCTGAACTCTTTGGTTTTGCTTTCTGCCTCTGTTCAGGCAAAGAATACTTTAAACTTTCCTGGGACTAGTCCAGGATTAGCATTACCGCAGTTAGTGTTAGTTAATTTCAAGCCTGTCTGCTTTGAAAAGGCTTTTATGATTTTCTCTGAATGTTTTTTCCACTGAACTGAACCCCAGGTTAGTGGCCTCTGACCTCACTTAAAGTCAGCAGATATTTCTCCTAGAATAAACCCAAGTAAAACTGAAAAACATGTTGTGTTTTTTTTTTTTTTTTAATAAAATCTTGTAGTCAAGTGGCTTTTGCCAGGATTTTGCACTCTCTTTCTCCCCACCTTAGCAAATAGCAATCGCAAGGGAAGGGGACTTGCTGACCAAAGAACGCCTCTGCTGCGGCCTGTCCATGTTTGAGGTTATCCTGACGAGGATCCGCTCCTTCCTGGACGATCCCATCTGGCGCGGGCCCCTGCCCAGCAATGGAGTGATGCATGTGGACGAGTGTGTGGAATTCCATCGCCTCTGGAGTGCGATGCAGTTCGTCTACTGCATCCCCGTGGGAACGCACGAGTTCACTGTGGAGTACGTACTGCCAGCTGCCAGCGGTCCACCTGCGGGCAACAGTGCTTTGCTTGTCCTCCCTGTAACTGGCAGGGGGGACCAGAATGGAGGCGTTTGTTTGTCCGTCTGCAAGAGCTTAGTGTGAAAACAAGGGAAAGTGCTGCAATGACTGGGAGAGGCTCATAATCCATGAACACAGATATTATTGTATCTTTAACAAAAATAACCCTCTATTTTAAGTATTGTCAGTGTACAATGGATGATCCTATGACAAACAGGCCCTAGCATACGTCTTTCAGTAGTAGCCAGACCCCTACGGACACCAAAATAAAATAGCTGAGCATTGGTGCATGTATTTCTAGCGGGTATTTTCTTCTCTGAATTAAGACCAAGAGTGAGCACTTGGAAATTAACATGAGTTAACCGGGAACTGTAGTTCCTGGTTTTGTTAATTTTGATAACATCCTTATTTTGAAAAACTGCTGAGCTGTAACGTGCTTTTCATGGAGCAGTTACGGAGGCAACAGCATTAGGACATTTGATTCCTTTCACGCCTGCAACCCAAAGGAGCAGAGTGGTGTTGGATTCCTGCTTTGTTTTCTTTGAAAGTGTTGTTTCCTTTGCAAATGAAATGTAATGCCGCCGGAGTCTAACGGGGGGTAACTGTTTTTGGAGGAACTCTACATTGTGTGAAACTGGGGGGGGACTTCTGTTTTTTTGTTAAGCATCCATTTGCATCACTTGTGGTATCTGGAAAGCGAACTTAATTTACTAGAGATTTTGCAGTATTTTTTTGATTAATGTCCAACGTATTCTAGAGTGATATATGTGCAGTTTAGTATAATGGCTGATTCCCAAGCATTTATTGTGGATATGTTTCTGAAGATGTAGGTGAAACGTGCTTTATGTGGTGTGTTCCCTGTTTCAGGCAGTGCTTTGGAGACGGCTTGCACTGGGCTGGCTGTATGATCATCGTGCTTTTGGGACAGCAGCGTCGCTTTGATGTGTTGGATTTCTGCTACCACCTGTTGAAAGTCCAAAAGCATGACGGCAAAGACGAGGTTATAAAGAATGTGGTGAGTTGAAAACATCTGTTCTGCATTCACTGTAGTAATAAAGACAACAATAAATCAGAGCTGTTGGTACTCACTCAGATGCAGTGTAGATATAGCCATCGCTTTTTAGAATGAAATGCTGAAAATGAGGGCACCATGGTTTTTCGGAACAAAAGATTAAGGCATTAGTACCAGAGTTTGAAGACTGGTCAGTGAGAATTCCGACGTCCTGAGTATGTGGGATTTTCTTAATGCTTTCCATCTCATATACGTGCATTCAGATTATGACAAGGCTGCTGTAAATTGCCCTTTTTTGTACAAAAAGCAGCACTGTCAAAACCCAGAATTTTCCTTGGATTTTCACTGGATTAACAGTGTAAGGGAAACATTCATAACATTGCTGGGAGGGGTGAGGTAACAGCATTTGCTGCTTTTGCATCTAAGGCTTTTTATCTCCAAAGCTAACTCCTTTGTGTCTGTTTTTTTTTTTTATATTTGCAGCCTTTGAAGAAAATGGTTGAGAGAATTCGCAAGTTCCAGATCCTGAATGATGAAATAATTGCTATTTTGGACAAGTATTTGAAGTCCGGTGATGGAGAGAGCACACCCGTGGAACACGTGCGCTGCTTCCAGCCACCTATTCATCAGTCCCTTGCCAGCAACTAGGCTTCCCACCTAACGATACTTTTTGTATCTATTTAGGCTAAAAGTATGAGAAAGGAAAAAAACAACCACAAAACACACCAAGAGTTTTAAGGAGTACTCTCATCTGCATTTTTCAGTATGCCTGTGCCATTCCAGTGGTGCACTGTTCTCTTCAGTCTCCAAGCACAGTAACTGTATACAATCTATACTTATTTTTCTAGACTAAAATTTTATACACTTCGATTAAAAACCTGTGACTGTAAAGGATTTTTGCAATCTCTTTGCATTCCTGTATGGAGGTGGCCCTTTTCAGACTGGACTGGCATAATTTCCCCCCGAAGCTATCAAAATAACAGCTGTGGAGGATAGGAAACTCGGTTCTGTAGAAAAAAAAACTTTAGAAATCAATTCCTAATTGTTTGTATTAGAGCATTAATTGCTTAATTAGCCTTTATTAAAAAAAAACAACCAACAAACTCTGCTGGTGCTTTGTGAATAATTTTTCTAGTCAGTTCATTGTTTTTCCTCTTTGTAAAACTATTCTCTGAGATCAGTAATTATGGAAATGAAGGCTAATTAAGGTGACTCTTTCAAAGTTATTTAACATGGAGGTGTCTGACAGTATTCTGATCTTTTTAAAAGGCAGTAGCCTGACTGATTAGAATGGGGACTGTTTACTTTTTCCTAATGAGAACTTCTAAGAGAATTTATATTTTGAGTGGTGATACATAGCTGTGTACCAAAATACATGTTTACACGCAATAAGGCATTCTTGTTTATAAGAATCTTGACTACAGTGATCAGGTGTAATCTATCCCGGTACACAAGCTCTAATAATGTTAATCAGGATTTACTTATGGAAAGTATTTGTTTAATTACACTAACTGTATTATGTCAAACACGGCATCAGTAAAATTGTTTGTAAAACTTTGCAACTGTAAAACTTGAATTTTAAAGCAGCCTGTTCAGCCAAAAGTAGTAACTCCTGCTTGCTTACTGCAGGATCCTAACAGAGCTTTTCGGTTGGCTGTTAGGATCAACCCAAAACAAACATGCGTGAAGATGGTGGGAACAGACACGGATGGGTAATTACACCTTCTAGCCAGGATACAGATTCCTGGAGGTGTTATTTGGATAATGTTTCTTGGTGTGACACCAACAATGCCTCCCTCCGAGAACTCCCTTTTTCTCCCTTCCCTCTTGCCAGTTCAAGGTCAGGTCACAGCCCATCTTCCCTCCTGCTCGGCTCTTTTCAGATGTGTCACAGCAACAGAATCAAGTCCAGTAACGAGTAGAAACCAGCCTCTGACAGAAGGGTATGCAGGAGATAAGGAATGTGTAGGTTCTGGGGTGGCAGGGAACCAGATTTTGATGAAAGAAAAGAAATTGACTGTGAAATTCCTTAGCAAACCAGAGGATAGTGATTTGCCAGCCAATCTATAAGCAAATTTCCACTACCACAGGTTTTCCCAGGATGTCTGTGCTTGAGAGCTGCCATTCTGGAGTGGTCCCTGTTGTGGTGAGAATGCACACAAGGCTGCCCGCTGCATGGGAGACAGAAGTACCAAACACTTGTGCTTTGTTACGCTAGCTCGTTGCAGGGTTTCAAGATGCTTAACAGACAGTTTTCTTTAAGACACATTTCTTTTTTGTCCTTCACAGCACTGTGCCAGGAAGATTTCTAGTCAACCAAATGTTATTCCCTGGGCTTCAGGCTTCAATTAAGGAAATTAACAATGTTCTTGATTTGTTGAGATAATCATTGGTTTAGGGCCAAGTCTCACACACTGTCGTGGTTTGGGCCGGATTGGCCCAAGCAGGCGGAACGACAGATGCTCTCTCTCCTGCTCTGCTTCAAAGGAGCAGCCACCTAAGGCTGTGGCTTGGCACCGTGGTGCAGAAATAGTTCATTAATAAAGCCTGATTTTTTGTTTAAGAACTATTTAGAAATAACTAATCATGGTGTGAGTAAAGTAGCTTCTAATTCTTACTAGTTAACTGACAGCACCAAGCAGATTCATCTCTAACATCTTAAAACTACTAGTATTAATATGTACTTTATGAGCACTTTTTTCCCTTTAGTATGAGTTTAAAAGAATTCAGACGTTAGTCCTATAAGATGTTTGCATCACATTTTTTCAAAGGTAGGTTACTATTTTGTCAACAGGACTATTGGACTTGATGGGAGCTAAAACCTCTTCACCTGGTGTAACTGCTTCTCCTACCTATAAGGAAAAACGCAGCAAGGTGCACAAAAGATGTATCTTTTTCATTTTTAATTATTTATCATAAAAAACCAGTGTGTCTGGAAGCCAAAGTGCCTATCATAACACAAAGTAATAGATGCCACCATGTGAAATTGTGACCTGCTCTTTGGATAGGCTGGTGCTTTGGTACCAGAAGTGGCAACCCGGAGTTCAGTGACTCCTCGGCAGTTTGGTTTCCTTGCCGCTCCCTGCGACCGTGCTCTTTGTTGCATAAGCGTTGCAGGGACACATTTCTGTGACTGAGCGCTGCTGATGTGATGTCCCTTAAATTCAGGCAGAAGTTCAAATCCCATTCATCATCCAGAATTTAAAGAACCTTTTTTCTTGCTTGACACCTTGGCCCCTGCTGCATGTATGACATGTACCAAAGGAAGGCAGCAGTTAGTTTCACAGGTGAGAACCGTTTTGTCCTAGTACTAATCTTACACTCTTAAACAGTAAGCACTCAACCTGACACCTTACGGCAGTAACTAGTTGTCCCTGTCCCAAATAATTTCTAACCTTCACAGCTATGGTAGAAATGTTCTTATAAAAACTGTTATCACTAAATTTTATTTTTTGCCTTTGTGAATTTAAATTACCACCTACCATCCTCTCCCTTTTTTTAAGCAGCAACATTATGTTCCAATTTTTTGGCCCTTTTTTAAAAACTCTCTGTCACAGCCAGTAACTGTGTTACTGCAAACAAAACTGCAGTTCCGTGTGTTCAGGCTGTAACATCAAAAGCACAGAGCAGCTCTACAGAGCCAGGGCAGGGTGGTGCAGCAAACACAGAACCTGGCCCCTTTCACAGAAGAGGGAGGAGCTTTTTTGGCTACTATCAATGACTCAGATCCTTCCTCCTGCATCAACTGGCATGGCAGGAGCTACCGCCTCACCTACCCAAGCCAAGCAGAAGCTCCTGCCTTGTTGTCGCCAGCCAGTTACTCTGATTTGGTAAGGCTGGGGTTTTTTGATGTAAATCCTGCAAGTTTAACATACAGCTTTAGTTAAGCAGTATTTCCAAAGAATTCGTCTTGCTTGGTTGTACCTTTCCTCTTTTACAAGCTGGGACAAGAGTACTTACTGCAGCTCCAGTTTCAGTACGTTTAGAGTCACTCAGCGTTCAGCCAGGGCACAAGTACAAAGGATCCAGGTTCACTGCAACCTTTTTACCACCAATGCAGAAATAAAGCGATTTATTTTTGATAAAATTGTCATTAGTGCAATACATCTTAAAACAGAATAATGAAATGAAAGTATTTACACATAACTTAAGCAACAAAACCAACTGTGGTCTGAGGTCATTTTAGTATTTTTTAAAGTAAAAATAAGGCAAATAAAAACGCCTTCAGTGTTCTTTACCCAAACTAATCCAACATAAAAATTAACGATTGTCTACACATACCGTTAAAAAGTACATGAGTTTCCAGACAAGCTCAGACATTTCACAGCAGAAACAAAATTTCCAGAGTTACAGAATCTTCTTTTCTTAAGTAACATGTAGGTATTTTCAAAAGGCTGACAGACTTCCATTTCTCCTGGCTGAGAGACTCTCAGTGGATTGTATTTCACCTAGACAGGCAGAACTTTCTTCATCATGATTAAAGCAGTCGTACGTGCTCAGCAAAGTACCATTTGCTGCTCTATCATCTTTCCGCAAAGAGAGGGGCAGATTTGCTAGGGTGAAATTAACATCTTTGAAGGCATGCAATAGAAAGATCCCCACAATAATAGTCAGGAAGCCACTGAAGGTGCCAATAATGTCATCGGCTGCCATGTGTTGCCATTCCTTGAAAAGGATGGCAGAACAAGTTAAAACAGATGTCGTGAAGATTACATAATATATTGGAGTCACTATCGAAGTGTTGAATATATCCAGAGCCCTGTTTAAATAGTTGATCTGCGTGCTCACACAGACAATAAGGCTTAGCAGCAGAATCCAAGACAAGGGATGTTTCAGCACTGGTTTTCCTGCAAAAAGTTCCTTTATAGCGATGCCCAAACCTTTTACACAGGAGACCGATAATGCTCCAATTACAGAGCAAATTGTTATGTACACGAGAATGTTGGTCTGTCCGTGGCGAGGTCCCACCACAAATATTAGAATTAAAGACACAATGACAACAAGTGTTGCAAAGACCACAAAACCTGTGGTTGGAGGGGAAAAAAAAAAAAAAAAATCTTGTTATTTACGTACACTAGCAAAAGCATCTCGGCAGTACCAAGAAAACACACATTAACAACGCTAAGCTTAAACAGAAGAGTTTAGGATGTTTCTCATTACTCCCCCAAAATCAAAGTTAAAATGATTTTACTAAAACAAAGCATAGAACTCAGGCATGTTGTATTACTTTTACCTTTCTACCAGGATTAGATTGCTAGATTGTCTTACGCACAGACTCACCGAGGTGTAGATGCCACTGGATACTGGCTTGTGTCTGAATGCGTTTTAGGGAGATACGTTTTGACAGGCTGCTACATTCATCCGCAGATTTCCAATAACTGGGTAGTTCCTTAAGATCAGCTTTTTAATTATCTCTGTGCTGGCTGTTTCCTCATGTTTAAAATGGAAATTGTCTTTGCATATATAGTATTTGCAGATGTGTACTTGCGAGTGCCTCGTCTTCCACATAAGCATAGGAGCTAGTCTCCAGGATTGCACTTCTCAGCAGACACCTACTATAGCACCTACGTTTTCACTTTAAGGATAGCTCAAAGTTGGGCTTAGAAACTGACACACTTCCATTAAGATTTAGAGAAGTTGTGTTTACCCAACTATGCCGCTGCATTTGTTTAAATTGTCATCTCAGTGGTTCACAGCAAGACGCTTTGTTCAAGGCCAGACAAGTTCACTGGCATCATGCAAAGCTCTCTATGGAATTATGTCACAGAATTCCAATCTCTGCTTCATTTTCACAATATGAAACAGACACGGGTTATCTTCCTGGAACTTGAAAGCAGCAGTAATGAAACTATAATAAAGAAACGATGGGCTGCGTGCTTATCAAGCCAGCATTTTTCTTACCTGGATCACCTAGTTTGTGGGACATTTCATTCAAAGTTTCTACTTCCTCCTCTTGTGGAGCGTGAATTACCATCACAGTTGATCCCAGTATACTTAGCAAACACCCTATTTTTCCATGTAGATTAAGTTTTTCATTTAAAAAGAAGGATGACAGAATGGCACTAAGAAGAAAAAAAAAAATGCACCAGGAAACATGGAATTAGTAATATCTCATTAATTTGCTCATCAGTGTACAGGTTGCTTTGACTGTACAGGTCACTAGCATACACAGTGTGCAGCTTTTGGTGAGCAGGAACACTATCAATGTCCAAAAATCAGCTATGGTAAATCTCGTAATCGAGCATTTACTTAAAATAGCTATGTAGTTGATTTTCTATCTCAAGATATGTGCTATGGACAGAGCTACCTGTTAATATTTGGCATCTTTCCCCAGAACCCCTTTTTTACGCTGCCTCCCCAAAAACTCTGTATCTAAGCACTTGTAAAAATAATTTTTAAAAGACAAAAATCGTAACTAACTAGGAATTAAAATACTACTCTGTTGTGTACATGTTTTTGAAATGCAGAAGATGACAGATAGCTTTTCACAGATTGAGGTGTAGATGCATTGCTAGAACCCTTTTAGAGTACAGTCACTTCACATTTGGAGAAAGCTAAAGTTACTCCTGATGTTTATAACCACACTTTATGTATCGTTAAGAACAAACCACATTTATTACAGCATAATTCAGTGATATATTTCTGAATAAATATTTTACTTACTTCTCTCTCTGAAATCACACTGCTGTTAGTGTTTCTTACCTTACAAGAACACTGAGAGCTCCTAAAGGAGTCACTAACGTAGCTGGTGCAAAAGCATAGGCAGCAAAGTTAGCTACTTCGCCAGCTCCCACTGCAGAGTAATAATAATGATAATTGAAAAAAGGAGTTAGGCTCTCTTACACAACAAACTTGAGAATCAGTGCAAGTGTTCTTGCAGACACAAACATGCAGGAAGGGAACAATGGAAAATTCTAATTATAGCGCTCAGCTAACAGTACTAGCAGAACACCCCCTGCCTCCCCTGCTATTTTATTTTTAAAACAGGCTGGGGGACTACAACAAGTATTAAAATTAATTCAGCCAAATTAGAAGGTGCTTTATTTTGGTGTCGTAACTCCCCAGCCTGCCAACTTGAGTGATGAACTTTTGCATGGAGAAATCTGCAATAGCAGGATATAGGGCAATGCATACGTTAAGCCATAGTTACCTGAACACAGCCAGTAAGCTAAGAGTTTAAGCAATGGGGGAAAAAAACCCAACAAACCAAACAAAAAAAACAACATAGTTCGGAAAATAGGTATCATCCTGAAATATGCCTCGCTCTAGAGAATCCTGTATATCTAAGCACTTCTCTGCTAAGACAAAAACCAGAATGCATATACTAGCGGAGACATACAAGAAGACCAACATCTGCCTAGTTCCACTGCCCAGAGGGCAGTTAAATTAATGAAAGAACTTGCGGTGTCAGAGAAGTTATATTAAAATCATTAGAGCTGCACCCATCAAATCACCAGACAGCATTACCATACATTGTAGAATCCCCATCTCACTCCTTTCTTGTAACCATTGCTGCCATCTGTGGCATAGTTATTTACTTTACTTATATAATGCAGATTGGACTTTATACTTACTTGAATATATTTTTGATACTTACTTGAAAGAAGTCCAGCCCACCACAGCCACTCCTTAAGGTATGCATGACCACCTTGACCTAAAATTGAAAGAATGTTTGCTACTCCATTAAAAACATACATCAACAAACAGGAAGCCCCATCACTGATAACATCGCCATAACATAAAATCTTTTTTGCAGCCTGTGCCCTTAAAAACATGGGCAGCCTTTTGATACTTAGGCTTCATAGTAAGAGGGGTTGAAATAAACTCTTCAAATTTCTGATGGGCATATGCCTCCTACAGCCTACTTTGAAAATGAGTTATTTTATTTCTTTTGTATTAAAAATGGCACTGATGACCATATCTGCATTACCCTTAAAAAACAGTTCTTTCAACTCATTGTAATAACATGAAAAGCCAAGTTATGTGCCTCTTAGCAGAGTGCTACTTTGTGGAAATCGTGTGTGGTTTGTGTGGTTGACTACATGTACAAACATGTGAAATGTAGTCACACTTTCCTGTTACAAACCAAGGAGCATGAATTACATATCTCAAGATCAACCATCTTTTAGAAGCAGAGATGACAGATACTGATTTAAAAATCTTCAGATTTAACCTTCCGAATCATCTGAGAATCCTGCAACCATCCTACCTAAATCTACCCTCTTTCAGTTTAAAATCATTTCCCCTTGTACTGTCACTACAGGCCCTGGTAAAAAGTCTCTCTCCATCTTTCTTTCGAGCCTCCTCTACGTATTGAAAGGCCGCTATCAGGTCTCCCCAGAGTCTTCTCTTCTTTTCTCCAGGCTGAACAACCCCAACTCTCACAGCCTTTCTTCACAGGAGAGGTGTTCCAGCCCTCTGACCATTTTCATGGCCCTCCCCTGGACCCGCTCCAGCAAGTCCATGTCCTTCTTACACTGGGGACCCCAGAGCTCAATGCAGTACTCCAGGTGGGGTCTCACCAGAGCAGAGCAGAGGGGCAGAATCACCTCCCTCGACCTGCTGGCCACGCTGCTTTTGATGAAGCCCAGGATACAGTTGGCTTTCTGGGCCGTGAGCACTCATTTCCAGCTCACATCCAATTCTTCATCCACCAGTACCCCCAAGTCCTTCTCGGCAGGGCTGCTCTCAATCCCTTCACCCCCAGCCTGTATTGATACCGGGGGCTGCCCTGACCCACATGCAGGACTTTGCATTTGGCCTTGTTGAACTTCACGAGGTTTGCACAGGCCCACTTCTCAAGACTGTCCAGGTCCCTCAGGCATGTCAACTGCACCACTCAGCTTGGTGTAATCCGCAAACTTGCTGAGGGTGCACTCGATGCCACTATCTATGTCATTGATGGAGATATTAAATAGTACTGGTTCCAGCATGAACCCTTGAGGGACACTACTCACTACACGTGATTATTGCATGTGATTTTTAGTTTTCTAAAACAATCTCCCAACACTCAAACGCAGTTAACGTTCTCCTAAATTCCTTCAGGGGCACAGATTTAATTAAGAATGCTGGTTCCAACTTCAATTTTTAAGTACAATTCAGACTTCACTGACATGCAAAGGAATCCTTCGACAAGTGTCCCTAGAGGGCATTACATGCAAATTAAATAGTATGTATCACACACAGTTAGGTGTATCTGACACCAGAGAAAAAACACATCAGCTCTATGGTTTAGGTTTCATATACCTGTAAAAAACAAAAAAGTCAAAACAAGATTCTATGTTTAGTAATATTCCGTTAAACAGCAAAACTTAAACATCAGCAAATTTCGTGAGCGTGTGTTTACCTGCTCTCATGGAGCCTTTCCTAGCTAACCGGAGAAGGCCCTTCTTTTTCAGGATGAAACTTCCTCCGATGAAAATGCTGGAACTCATAGCCAACACCAGACCAATACAGAAGTCATATCTCCCACGAGTCTGGCTCATCTCGTAAACTACTAAAGACTGTCACATTGATCAATGAACAGTAGAACTTTTGTTACTCAACACAAGATGATGCAACACTGAAACCTGAGCAAAACAAACACATCAGAATTAAACTGGTAGAAATACATACTGTATAGGAAAATCTCAACAACTCATGTGACTGGTTCTCCTGTGAATGGTCTCTGCTATGAGTGTTTAAAATAAAAAAAAGGCAATCTTTGAAGCATGAGTAAGCTTGAACCATGGATGAGTGACTAACAAGCCTGAACACACAGATAGAAGGGCTTCTGACCTGGCATGTAAAAACTAAAACCTGAACAAATAGAAGTTCTTTGAAAAAACTTAAGGAAAAAATAAAGATGTGTGATTTATTTTTCTTTTCATTAAGTACACAGATCTCTGTCTGGCACACCATGTAACTGACAATACTGATCAAACAATTACTTACATTGAAATCAGTTTGTAAGAGAGTTCGAGAACAGCCACAGCATTTCTTCCATATAAACCCACTAGAATAATGAAAGAGAAGATCAGAATGGGTGTTTAATCGTATAGTACTTCCCCTAACACAAACAAGCTTGAGATGTATGCACATGTACTTATCCTCTAACAAACAGGAAAATCTGGAACAAGAAGTAAGGCATCTGTTTGTTGATATATTTTACAAAGAGTTTCCCATACCTGCATGAAGCACCTTTTCAGCTTAGCTACAGTAACTATTGAGAATTTACAGTTTAAAATCTTTCACCTAGCCTTCTAAGACTCCAAATTTAGTTAGGCAAGACCGTCAACAACAGCTTAGCAGAAGGTAGCAAATTTTGGGCTAGAAATCAAGATTTTACACATTCAACCTCCAGCTTAACAAGAAAATTTATTTCAGTGCATCTTTTCTCCTGATACACGCTGCAATGAGGATATCCTGGATTCCACCTAACACACAAGGTTTTGAATTTAAGGTATCTCTATAAATAACTTTTAAACTGATAGAAAAAAAGCTCAAAGTACTTTAAAGGTGATTAACCTCTCTATAGTATAAAGGGAAATAAAAATTATTTTTAGGCTTTGATTTCAGGACAACTGATAATTATGACAGTATAGAGATCCATTCTAAGGGAGGAAAACATCTATACAGAAAACAATTTTTATTTCCTGGGAACACCAATCAGATGCACCAAGACTAGCATTTAGGTCCCTAAGCAATTATTTGCCAGATACTCAGAAGCATGGCATGTAAGTTGCATTAACAAGCTTTTGATTTAAAAGGAAAAGGGGGCAAAGAAAAGGAGGGAATATTTCTACTTCGGTGCTTATTAGAATCTGAATTCCACAGCTTTAATACTGAGATACAGTAGAAGGTTCCCCAAGCAGGAGTACAATGCTGGTGTGAAGACACTGCAATATCAAGCACCCTTTTGCACGCTCAAGCTCCAGCGGAGACGGACACACCCACTGGGAGTCCAGGACTAGATAAGATCATATTCTGGTCTGTCATGCCAGTTCACAGTTCTGACTCCTGCACTTGTTTCTTCAAAATCTGTTTTCTTCCAATACTACCTTTCCCTGTATGTTCTTGCTTCCAACTATGATTAATTTGCTATAATCCTAGGAAAAATCTAGCACAGATCCTCCTACTTGCATCCAGTTAGGCTGTGAAAAAGTATAGGAAAACAGTCCCATTTAATAACCACTCAACATGGCACTATTTAAAATGGTGCAAGATCCACAGTTCAAAATTCTCAAATCTTCTTCCCTTAATCCTGGCATAGTAATTTTTAGTATCTTATTTTGTATGAAAAGTTAAGTAAACAAACTGCAAGGGTCTGCTTTCATTTTCTAGCAACTTTGAAAAATAAACTTAAGTACATTGTTGCATGATACAGAATCACCTATCAAACAAAACCAAAAAAGACAAATCATTAGTGCAGGAGGCAGACCAGAACAAGCCACATCACTAACTGCATCAAATATTTCTCTGATTTTTACTTCAAAGCAAGACTTTCAGTCCCCTGAAGGATAAACGCATTTTTTAATGCAAGAAAAAGACATGAAGAGCCTTTTGTGAATGTTCTCTCTACCATCTTTTCAGGCAGTCATAAGTCACACTGTTCGGGTAATCAAGCTAAGAGTGTTGTTCTAGCTCCAGCTGGTGTAAAATGTCATACTGGTATAGCATCACCTGGGGGAGCGAGGCTTCTTTTGCTGAGCTTTTCAACAGTTTTTCAACAGTTGCTGCTTCAGTTATATTACTAATGGGAGTATTTCTACTAGTGTAGCTTTTTACTAAAACAGAACACAGCATACTGGCAAAGCCACTTTTTTTTCTCTCCCTGGCTTGCACAGCTTCATCTACATGAAAACATTTCTGACAGAGGTAAAGAGCTAGTCCCATCCTGACATCTTCCACCCACTGCATTTCAGAGACAAGGGAGAAGCACAGGCTGCTTTTCTTTGGAATAGAGGAAGAATCTGATTGCAGACGAAGCAGGAAAACTTGCAAGCTAACAGGTAATTGTCTGAATTTAGACTTAAAAACGCCCTAAGGATGCTACACTTCAAAACTAGTAGTTCTACTCTCCCTCAAGTCCCAAACACATTAAAGAGTTTTTGATTCCCTGTCAACCAATTTAAATTTGCAAACAACTCAAATCTTAACCACTTCTTCACATGCTAGCTCTTCTTTCTAAGTTTATTTGTTCACACAGACATGACCAGTCCCACTTCTGCTTGGACTGGACTGCCATACTTCCATGTAAGGTTTATACAGATGTCTACATCTGCTGACCGTTTCTGCAGCTTATGGTGAACCCAACTTCTCTCTGAAGAGATTTGGTTCAGTTTGCATACAGCACAGGTGTGTAGAACTGACAGGTATAGCTGCAAAGTCAAAGCAATAGCAGGCACAGGAAGTTTTACACTTCAGGAAATCAGTAGTTTTAATTCTAACCCTAACCTTAGTAAAAGAAGAGGAACTAATGCATCCTCATAAATATCATCAGGAAGAATTATTATCTTTGGAAATAAGAGAAGAAAATGCCACAAAATGAGCAGTTTCTGGAATAGATACTCTCACGTTTCAGCTCTGGGACATGCCAAAGCTGTCCCATTCCAGCAGCTAGGGCCACTACTAAGTTATAAACAGGAGAGAAGCCAGAAAACGTAGGAGTTAAACAAATCTGGCAGGGTTAGTTATTTAGTTTAGGTTGTTTAATCAAGTTCACAGCTGATTGTAACACACAGAATATTTCACCCACCCAAGACTAGCAGGTTCCTGGAGGAATACCAGTTTGCTGCTCCAATTTCAGAGATTTAATGAGCGGATGAGACTTTCCTATCCACAGAGGCTACAACATGTACAATGCCTCAAAGAACCACCCATTCCTGAACTGCCTGTGGATCATCTAGTATCATGAGTCATAACTCTCAGCGCGCAACAGTACAATGACAGAAACACAAGGAACGTCTACTGAGTTTGAAGGTTATCAGACAGGGAGAGATGGGAAAAAGCTTTCTGAAAAAACTGTGGGACATAAGCAAGTCCAGATTAGCCACGAAGTTTGTTTGCTTATTTTCAAGATGTAACCCAGAAGTATCACAAATGCTGACAAGATACAGACTCTCTGGTCTAAAACACAAGGGAACATTTTGTCTCTTTGCTCAAAACTCCTTTTCTCCCCAAAACAGTGCACACACAGCACCCAAAAGATGTTATATATTTAATGTAACAAATAAGCTATCTAAATATTCAGAAACACTAACACTGGTGTCCTGAGATGAAATGATATTTTACATTTAAAAGCAGATAAGCATAAGTATGATGGAGTTATCAGCCAAAGAAAATTAGTATCACTTCCACAAGTTGTACATTGTGTGGAAGCAATAATTATAGTTGGTGAAAGTAAACATGGTGGATTGTTCCAACTTTGCCTACTTGGCCACCAGCCCTCAAGAGTTCCATAAACCGTTCTTTTTCTCCTAGAAGTAATCTAAATATATGCTAAGATATTTAAATGCTAGAATTCACAATTTTCTTGCCTAAAAATTGATCTTCCTAACTGTGAACAGGATGATGTCACTAAGCTAAAAAGGACCTCAACAGGCCATTTACTTCAGCCCTTCACCATGTACAGCATCATTCACTGCTGTTCCTCATTACAGATAATTCAGCCAAGTTTCTCCCAGGAAACAGTTAGGAAGGAAACTTCACAACCACCACAGCCATGCTTTGATGCTGTTAGGAATTCTGATTACCTAATGATCTCACCTAGATCTTCACTTTGCCTACCAAAGCCCGTTATGTTTGTCCACTCTGGACTTGGAAAAGATGCAACTCCCTTTATCTTTGCACTCATGTCTTAACATTACTCTGCAAGTTAGGTGCTTGGCACCTCCTGCTGTGCCACCCTCTGGGTCCTTTCCCAACAGCACACAGTTTTTTTTATGAACTGCAACTCAGTATTTTAACCGAGTTATTATTACTTTCGCTACATAGTGGAAGACTATACTTCTTCTGATACAACCCAAAATGGGTGGTTTTCTTAGCCCTTCCTGAGCAGTCATCTACTGTTGACTCATCTTCAACCTCTCTATTAGTATAACCTCTGATTTTTTTTCTACGGAACTACTGTTCTCCAAACTGTACTAGTATAGCAAAGTATTCCTGCCTAAGTGTAATAACTTTCATTTAGTCCTATACAAAGCATCTTTTTTTCAGAAATGTTTCCTGAAAACATTAATCTGAGTTTACACACTAGCAACCCTTCCCTGCTCAATGCCATTAATTACTTGTTTGTCCTTTCATCCAGATCACTAATATTAAACAGCACAAGATTCAGACATGACTTACACAGAAGGATTTTTAAACAAAGGTCTGTTTTGACAAGACATTAGTAATAGTTACTCCAGGTACAGCCATTCAGCATCTTTTGAACTACTCTGTGGTATTTTTTTCAATTCTGCTTATTCACAGCAGCTCCATGAGAAGTTTTATGGGCACCTATTTAATGCTCTCCTAGCCATAAAGCTTTTCATGGAAGAAAAAGGGGTTGAATCAACAAATTGCTTTTAACAAATACACATTGACTATTATGTGTTCCCTTCTTCCTTTCCACAGGCATAAAACCAGAGGGAACAGAAACACTCCCTAACAACAAAAATGCAAATGTTCGGTGATAAGCCTTTTGAAGTCTCATTATACATACCAATTTTGTTCCAAAATCCAGAGGCATTCACTTCTTAAGTATTTCAATGTTACGTTTCTAAAATGTAAGTTAAAAATAACATTAATTGGCATTTTAAGAATTCAGCTAAAAAAAATTTTGTCCATGATTTCAACTTAATTTTGTTTTCATGCATGACACACAAGACTGCACGTTGTCTCCTCTGTGCTTTAAAAAGGGACAGGATTTTTGTTTTAAAAACACTTGAGTAATAAAGTAGTGCAATTTTAAATTTGATCTTCCTTAGGTATGTCTCACCTGAAGTGTTACAGTTACTTCATCCCTTTGCTTTTCACTTTACTAATCAAAGAAACTAAACTGCAATCTAAGCTATTCTTTAGAAGGTAACATGCTAAAATACTATACTAGTCTCTTCAGTTTTGTTCTGTATCTTAAGTACTAAGGCACTCTTATTACAAAAACTAATATAAAGTTTTAATTATAGGCTTTGGTACGGTGAGTCTTCAGAGGATGTTTATATACAGAACTCTGGGGTGGCGAGGAGTATCAACACAGAAATATTCTCAGTAAGATTATTAAAAGCCCCAAAATATAGCTCTTTAATCCAAGTCTTCCTCAGTTATGTTCTCTCCATTCATGAACGTATCTTTTAACACAGGTATAGGGAGAACACTGAAAGGACAGATACAACACAGCATTAAGATAAAAGAGCTGCTGGTTCAAAACTTAGTCACGTGCATCTTTAAAGCACCATGATGCACACGTACATTACCCAATGATTCTGTATATATTATTTAGGAAAGAGGAGTACCTTCAATTTTGCACTGTAAGTGTGCCCCAATACAGATAGTTTTCCAGCTTTGTCAAAGTTAAATGAGTATGCAAACTTATACACATAATTATTTACATATTACATAGGCAAGTTAAAAAAAAATTATAAAGATAATGTTATATATATGTGTATATATAATATAGTGTTAGAGGCACTAGAACAAGTAATCAGAAAGCAAAACATACGTTAACAGTTCTAACATTGCCTATTCTAAAAGTTTTAGTTAAACTGTGGGGAAACATCCTTCATAGCAGATTTCTATTAATAAAGCAAAAGCAACAAGCATTCCATTTTAAGAAACTGGGAGAAAACAAGAAAAATGCCACACTAAAAATCTTTCTACATCTTAGTCTTTGTACTTGCTATTTGTAGTTATTCTCTTCTATAAAAAGAACGCTCTTCGATTAAAGCTTTTTCACACAAAACTAAAAAGTAACTTCACTAAAACAGTGTTATTTGTTAATGCAAAGTACAGACAGTGCTTTATAGCTAATACTGTATTGACTGTGTTTTCTAGAAGTCTACCAAAATAGACTCAAGATAAGAGTAGATAACATGACTTGTTTCATCTTTGCTGTACCTAGTACACTAGCTCCACTCTCAGCACTATGAGTAACCAGCACAGGTTCACTGAAGTTCTACCTTTAGTATTTAAGATGGCCGGTTTCAAATTTAGGATAACCCAGTAAGTTAAAGTCGAATCTAGACATTAGTAACTGTTTTTTCTTTGACATGACTGATAAACCTGCTTTCTATTTGCTGGCATTTTATCCTGAGAATTAGTAACTTTAACAAAAGCAGAACTGGTGTGACATTGAATTCCAAATACAATGATACTGATGAAAAGTTATGCAATAATCTCCTATCAACTAATTTGTTAACTTTGAGGGGGAAAAAAAAAAAATCTAACTGTATACAATGAGGCACATCAAAAGCATTCAGAAAGAGCCACTTATCATGTTTTAATTGAAAATAATCTTAAAGATATTGAAGGAAAATGGAGAAAGCTGACTGGTTGAAAAAGAAAAGATCAGAAAAAAAAACAGGGACTTAAAAAGTCAGACCCAGCCTCTATCTTCATAGTCTAAGAAGGAACACAAATCATCATTCTGAACGACAATGCAAAGCTAACGTTATTTTTTTCCACCTCAATCTAAAGCACTGCCAGGGCTCTGAAGTTTTGCTGAAGTTGATCTGAAACTAAGCTGCACAACCCTCAAACTCAGCTAAACTCAATCCCGAACCAAACCGAAGACAAACTGGTTTAGCTCCCCAATTAACAACACAAACACTCCACGAAGAAGTACAACAGCTCTGGAGGTCTGGCAGAACTAGCATACTGTAACTTGCCAATTCTGCCCAGCTAGAGAGCCTTACAAACATCCAGATTTTTATTTTTCTATCTTGGCCTTCTGAGCCCATGCCACAGCAAGTTTCCCCCTGCGGAGAAACCAACACGGCGAAGGTCTCCGCGGCCTTCTGCGGCCAACTCCAACACCCGGAGCCGTGACAGCCACGCAACCACCGCCACCCGCCCGGAGGCGGCACGGCTCGCCCCGGCCTGCTGGCTCCTCACCCGCGGCGCCCAACGCCGAGGACCTCGCGCGGCTCAGGGAGAGACAGTCGAGGCGGGGACGGAGGGAGGGAAGCACCCCGGCACCGGCGCTCCCGGGGCGGCATCAGGAGCCGGGCAGCAGCCGGAACAGCCGGAACGCCTGGGCGGCGGGGCCAGGCCGGAGCCCGGACAGGGCCCCTCCCGGCGGCGGGGCCCTGGCTCCGGCCGAGCGGGCGGCGACAGGGCGCCCGCAGGCACCGCCCCCTCCCTCCGGCAACGGCCCGATCACCCCCAACC
>VYXH01009417.1:113621-125192 GCA_013397275.1 Burhinus bistriatus
CGGGTAGGTGGTTCCCCGCAGCGCCCCCCAGCGCCCCGCCTGGGCACCGCCGGTCACGGTGAGCCTCCGGGCGGCGGCAGCAGCCGGGGGCAAAGCGGGGGCGGCGCCGGGACCCGCGAAGGGGTAAACACTCCTCGTGGAAACGGCTCCGCCTTACCCAGCGTCGGCTTCGGCCTTCACAGCACCCTGTCAGGGATGGCGGGCCGTGCCTCACGGCGGCCTGCTTCCCTGCAGCCGGCCTGGCTCGCTCCCACGGCGTACCCCAGGCACTCCCGCTAAAAGCCGCCTTCCCCAATTTTTACACTCTTTACAGAGAAGAAAGACTTAAACTTGTGAAGCACATGCAGTAAGGGAAAGAGATTTTTTACGAGGTTGGGTAAATGGCATGGCTTATTAATCTATTTAATTGCTGTCCCACACTCTGACTGCACCCTTCACAACCTTCAGTCTCCTAGGGAGTATAATTAGTATGTATGATTAGACAAACCTTTCTTCTCAGCTTATAGTGAAGACTCTGAAACGATTGTTACAAGCTTTGGACTCTTCAGTTTTCCTCGAAACTATTTAAAGGGGCTTTACAAAGCTGCCTTGTAATGTTAGGTCTAAATAACCAACACTGCCAAAATACACGCGATAGCTCCACATGGAAGATGCAACTGCCTTTTCAAATAGGATGGGACTGTTTGATCACATCGCTTAGTGACAACAGCTTCTACTTCTTTATCCTTCCTTCCTCGGGATTTGCGTTGACTTTATCTCAGTCTGCTTCATTTTCGCTAGGCCTGGAAACAAAAAAGGAGAAGTGATCTTGGTGTTCCCTCCCAGGATACCCATAACAAACCTATTCCTCATCACATTACCTGTTGGGTTTTTTCTCATCAACTGAAGCACTAGTATAGGTTAGGGGTGGACCTGCTGGAAAGCAGTTTTGAGGAGAAGGATCTGGGGGTCCTGGTAGATAGGAAATTATCCACGAACCAGCAATGTGCCCTTGTCGCCAGGAAGGCCAATGGAATCCTGGGCTGCATAGGGAAGAGTGTGGCCAGTAGGTCGAGGGAGGTCATTCTGCCCCTCTACTCGGCACTGGTGAGNACATAGTCCCTTGCTCTGCCACATAATCCCTACAATTTCTAAGCCGCTCAAAGCAAATGGGTAAATTTTAGGTCTATTTTATTCTCTAAGGCAACATTCCATTCCCCAATTTAAAACTAGTCTAGTATTCATGACATGAACTTTGCACTTGTGCAGTAGAGGGGTTTATAGATACATATATGTATGTATGTGTGTGTATATATATAACACTAAGCAATATGCAGTTATTACCTATGTAATTACACAGATGCCAAAAATTAGAAGATACCAAAACTGTGAAATCTTTGAAAAAGTTCAAGAGCTGGTGAAAAGGATTCCTCAAATGGATTAAAAAAAAATAAAATTAACAACTGTACCACCTAAAACAGTACAGTATAAACGGGAGCATGTAAGTACCAATATCCAAGACAGTTTAAAGGAGCTAAAGAAATTAATGAGCTTGTGATCATGCCAAATTTTGGAAACACATACATGTATATATTCCTGAGTTAAACAGTGACGTCTGAAGAAAAGGAGAATTTATTCTTCTCCTTCCACTCTCCTCTCACTTTCTTCCCTTCAAAACCACCCTCTCAGCCAACTTAAAATAATACTGAAGAGAACAAACACCTGAAAGTATTAACTTGACTTTTTCAAGCGTTACAGACTCTTTGTGGGACTTCATTATCTGTTAGTCCCCTTCCTCATGTTTCTTCAACTGCTAGTTCTGCTTAACATACTGTCACCTGTTCACACAAAATACGAATTTTAAGTGCTCTCAATTCAGCACAAATCATTAAATCTTTACTTCAAAGCCAGGGGTTGTACTCAATAACAGAAGATACTCTCAATAATTTACAAGAGCATGGTATTTTAGGCACATTTGTGGAGTATTTGGAAAGAACTCCAAATATCAGAATGGTGGTAACCTGCCTAACCTAACCCATTCTTGTAGGTTAACTCGGCAGCACAAGCCATCTTTGTGCTTAAAGAATTTCAGAAGAGAGGTCAGCTAACGTAGGTACTTTTGCAAGGCTATGGACAGGATTTTTCAGGGCACAGTATCTACTATGTGTATAAACATCTGATAAGAGCAAAAATGCCACTCACACCGCCACGGGAAACATTACCAGGTTAGCAGGTAGTCTGGCTTGTGTTGCATACCGATGGACCCTTCTGCAGTAATTTCCAACCACGTACGCGCAGTGAAGGGGTTGCGATTAAGCCACCATGCGTCAGTGGCCCAGAGCCACTCTCTGGTACACGGTCCCTTGGCAGACCAGTGCCAGCTGGTAGAGTTTTAAAGCATCCCACCTGGGTCATGAATGCAGCAACCTCTGTACCTGGCAGAAACCTGATGAGGGAATTGGGCAGCTGTAACAAGGTCTCTGGTGGCTACGTCGCTGTTGTGTTTTAATGCAGACAGCTGAGCAGAACAAAGAAGCTATGTCTGCAAGTATACTCATACAACAGTTGCACTGTCCCACACAAGGGACTGTGCTTAAGACTTAAGCTCTTAGAATAAACCTCAGAAAAAAAAAACAATGGGATTTTTTTTTTTTTTTTTTTTCCCTTTTGGCACTGTCAGATTTTGGTCTTTAACACTTTTCCCATATGAACTGTATGGGTGAGATACATATGCTCAGGATTGGTTATGTCCCAAAATTTCAATGATAATGGTGGCATAAATGGCATACTTGCTTTTACCACAATGCTGCCTTAGATGCCTAACTCCAGAGATGCACAAGAAGAAGAGAGTTGAATTTTCCTGCTAAAAACATGTTCTCAAAATACACACCCCTTATCCTATTTACTGAAAAATCAGAGGTGCTGCATGTAGAAAGGAAAGCCTCTCTAGTTTTCTGGTCTATCTTGTATGTTGCATTAATATCATCAACACCTTTAAAAATAAAATTGCAGTGACATACCCTGTAAAGAATCCATGGAAATTTTCCACTGCATTTTATTTTGGAGAAAAGCTAATTTCCTTGTTTAAAAATTAGCTTTTTTGACCAGCAGTAATACTGATACATCCCCTAAAACACAAGCACAAAGACTGAAACAGTTCTCAATCATAAGTCCCATAATTAAAAAAAACCAAACCAAACAAACAAAACAAAACCCCACAAAAAACCCAAAACACACCTGAAAGTCATGGATTTGCCAGTACCTGATGTGAGGAGGGAGGAATTTCAGATGAAGCATTAGATGGGCAGCCACTGTGATTTTCCAAGTGATTTTTTCTACAGGAAGCTCGTGTGACAGTAAATTAGACTGGTGACACAGACTTCCTTACAGCTGTTGCCACTTGATGCACACCGCACTGTGGAGTAGCATTATCTTGAAATAAAAGCTCTAGCAAGCAGTCAATGTAGAGCACTGCATGAATAGAGCACATGGTAACCCTTAAGACACAGTCTGAAGTGGCTCAGGCCCCAACAAATATTTCTGCCAGAGAAGTGGTCATTTTACCTGTGAGCAAACTTCAGTAGAATGAAGGCATTAAGACTACAGCTTGCTGGTCGACACCTCTATATGACGACTGAGCCCTTCGTGTGGCAACTGATCTGTACACACAAAAGAATCCGCTACTCTCAGTAAAAGCAAGGCTGCTGTTTTATTAAAAGGTAATGGAAATAGCTTGGTCTTAGAAATTGAGATTAGTCTGCACAGCAGCTAGATGTGTGGGAAACTGATTTTTTTCCCCCCCGTGTGATAAAGAGGAGTAGTCACGAAACAAGCATTGAGCTAGAAAGAAATCATTTATTTTAAAACAATACAGGTTAATAAATAGATTAGTTATCAGAAAACTTAATAAATAGCCTTTTATAATTTACACAAGGCAAATACAACATGCCTATAACTATTTCTTAAAAAGCAAAGAGAGTAAGCTTGACTTGTAAGCCATTAACAAATCTATATATACATTATTTGGAAGCTATTAAAATAAACCATTTTTATGTAATATGTAGTAACTATATTGCAATAGCGTTGAAGCAACCAAACCTGACACTGTATGTTTGTTGCCATCCACCTTTTCCCCATATCCCATTAGAACTATTTTTTACATTCCAGGAAAAAAAAAAAGTCAGTTTTAAAAAAAAAAGTTCCACAGTTGAAAAAGGATTTAACTTAAAAATATCCCTTTTGTGTAATATCTTCCACTCTGTAGAGCAACTGTCGGGGGGTGGGGAGGGGGGGGGTGAAACACAATAAAAAACAATAAAAAAATTATTCGCAGCTTTCAAAAAGATTTCTTAATCCATGACATTTCAACACTGCTGTCTGAAACACTTGGGCGCTAGTAATAATAACTGTTAACATTATTGGTGCCTAACATGGTGCACACTAAAATTCTGCATCACTTAAGCCCATATTCAGTAGCACCAAAGAATTATTACAAAGACTAATCTCTGTAAAGAAAAGATAACAGGTAATAGATAAACATTTGATAACATTCGCTTTAACAGCAAAACTTCAGCAGTTACACCATCTCAAGACAACTGATGAAGATCTGTAGAATCCTTGATGCTTTATATTTATGAAACAAGACGGTGAGAGGGGTAGAACATGCAAACAATGGCCCATTTTAAGCACCCCATATTTAATAACCCCAAATCTTTCTTCAAATACAAACCATCTATTTTTAAATAAAAAGGAAAGCTAAACCTCAGATTCTAGTATTTCAACAAATAAAATCCAGTGTTGTAATTTTTCAGTGCTAGTTACTTCAGAAAAATACATTAAGTTCAATAGAAACTGAGATTATTAATAGGAAGCCTCACTTGTCAAACTGTGATATAACAGGTTCTCGTTAATGTTAGTTGCAGCTCACTATTTACACATACAGAGTCCTGGAAAGTCAATACAGCAGATAACTTGTTTAGATATTTTTCTTTTTTACATAATGATTCAACGTGTAACAAATGTGGGGTTTTTTGGTTGTATCAAAAAGGTTTCTATTCTCCTACTGAATATCTGAGGGATTTTTGTGTTTGACACCTAACAAAGATCGTGACTGACACATGTAAACCCTCCATACACTGAAGGGATAATGATCAAAGAGCTATCTTCAAGAGAGTATCCAGCAATATATTTGACAAGTATAACAGAAGCCAGACATACAGTGTGAAACACCTTTCATATGGATTTGAAATTCATTCAAATGCATCCCACTACTGTAATGAGTCCACTTTTTGTATGTGTAGCCTCTCCCACTTCTACTTTGGAATCAGAACTGAAGTCATCTGGCTTGTAGCTATCTATAAATGTAACGCAAAGAGAACGCAAAGGGCAGACCCGTGAGGGATACCAAAGCTCAGGAGACAACTATGCACATTTGCTCCCTGAGATGATGGAATTCAGATATCTGTCTTATTCAAAGTGCTTACTTGTCAAAGGGGTGGGAAAAAAAGAGGGAATGGCTAAAATTCATCTTCAACAGCGCCTCCTTTTAAATCACAAAAGCAACGGGACTAAAAAAGGTAGGACACCTAGAACAAGGAGGGCGTGGGATGGAGGGGGGAAGAACCATACCAACGGTGACAACATAAAATGTTAATACATTTCTAAAGTTAGAACTGAACCAGATCCAGGTACAGCAGAACTCAAAAGAACACTGCTGCATACTGAACAAAGTAGCAAAAATAAAGGGTTCCATTATTTAGCATTCATGATGTGAAAGGCTGCAGATATAAATTATGTGCAAGGCCACGAGAATTTCTTTCACCTTATGTGCTGGCTTTTGACATCTCTGTTTTAAACAACAAGGTTAACTAGACATCTCTAGAAAGCTCATCACAGATGAGGAGCAGCTGGGGAGAAGAGAAGAAACCTATGCAGACATTTACCAGCTGTGAGGATGGTCAGAGGACCACAGAACACAGCTACTACTTTATTCTTACTCTGCATAGTGAGTGCTTATCAAGTAAACTTGTGTGTGTGGTGCAGGAAATGGCAAGGTTTAGACAGGGCAATCAAGTTATTTTGGATCTAATGTTTACTAATAATTTGCATATGCACCTAACATACTAGGATAGGCACTTTCTAAATAAATAGGAATGAATTTTAAAACAAAACAAGACAAACAAATGTGGCCAAAGGAGGACTAAGATGAGACCCCGATCATTTCCATTTTAACCTAAAGATTTTCACAGAAGTCTTCAGAGATTAAAGGCTAGTACAAAACCAACATGCAACTCACAAACTCTGAATTTGAATTTTTAAAGGACAACTTGACTGTTTCAGAAACAGCTAACATTGTTTTAAAAAGTAGATCTCATAACCTATGTACAATTCCAGTTTCAATCAGAAAAAGGGAATTAATATGACAACAGAACTGTTTGCTGACAACCAAGATACCATCTTCCAATCAATAACAGACACAGTTTAGTTTTAGCCAGCTTTCATAGTCCAATTCCCCTCATCTACAATTCTCTAACTTTCTAGACACCATAGACAATATTTGAAAATCCAGGAAGATGGCCTTTTCTCTGCTATTGCTATCTTATTCCATCAAGATACACAGTTTCTGTGCTGGCCCATAACAATGTACATTTCTGCCAACTCAGAGTCATTTCCCCCCCTGGTTTGGAGTTATAAATAAGCTTCCAAATAACATAGTGGGGCTCTTACTCCATCAGAATAGTCCCTTTGGAATACTGAATCTTTAGGATTCACTGTTCATGATTATTGCTGCTATCAGAAGGGCTTGTAACATTCCTTTTAAAGGAAAATGGAGGTTGAGTTTTAAGGTAACACTAATTCAGATCAACAAAAAGCATCACAAGAGTGGACAGTGTTACTCCCCATTAATCTACGTCCGCATTCCTGTCAGCCAGCCCCAAAGCTACATTCATGATTTCTTGATAAAGTGTCAGGAACTTTTTCAAATGCTGTCTCGTAATCACATTGGGTATTTTCGTTTGTTTCAAGAGACGTTCTGAACTAGAGATGTTGAGTTCCACTGTACCCTTCTGTTTTTGTACTTAAATGGAAACCAACATTCATTTCAAGCTTTCCTTACAAGTTTTTGACTTGAGATGTTTTAACTCCCAAATATAAGTACAACATGAAAATTAACAATTTCTTTCTTTGACATATCAGTATTCTCTAAATGGTTTAAACTGAACAGTTCAGAAACATTACAAACTTAGCTTAAGCTATTTGTACTACTTGTCAAAATATCATTGCTGAACTGTTCACGTAGGTCTGTAAATTACTGGATCTGAATGCGTATCCCTGTTGGTTATCTGAAACTTGGCTCTCTGAATGCCTGTGCTTTTTCAGTCTTGAACCTCATTTTCCCACATTACAAGAGGATCAGACCATCTTTGTTTGAGCTATGAAAAATCTCATGCTTAAATTTCTTTTTTTGTCATCACTGCTTATTAGCTACTTCACAAAATGGTTTCCTGTATTTAGTCACTTAACTGGAATAAAGGTATGCTGGACTGCTTTAAAGCAGTCCTCTTGTAGATTACCCCTTCCCATTAGGACTGTGTTTTTTTCAGGAGCTGTGAAGGCATCTAGAGTTTCAGTTCAGGTTTGTAAATTCTTCCAAAAACATGTGGCTCCTTCTGGATGCTTTACCTCTTTAGAATTTGAATACAGTCCAATATTATAGACAGTGAAACTGAATTATTAAACCGCTATAGGCCATCTGAAACAGATACATTCACATGTACGCAGTATTTTCGGATTACAAAGGCACTGAAATAGTTCTGAGCTGCTTACAAATAAGCCACCATATAGGCAATGAGTCTGTGCATCATTTCCACATCCTTCATAGTCTTTCTGTCTGCTCCCAAATAAAAATTCTCAGAGGAATGCGGTATGTCTTAATGCGTGTAAGTTACAAAGAAAAATGCATACCTGGACACTACCATTAGCTGATAAGTAACTAGTGAAAGATTTTTTAAGGGTCCACTGCTCTGTATAAAGAATTCAATTTAAAACTCCCCAGTGTCTTCACCGCATGGCAGACCAAGTTGCTGAGACAGTCACTAAAAAGGACAAATCTGCAGTCTGTGGGTCAACCAACATTTGTCTCAGAATTCACAGCCTTGACGGTGAACACATTGCTATAGTAAGATTAACAAATTGTTCCGCTCACTTTTCCCCCCCACACTTACAAAAGGTGTCAGATTGAGTGCATTAGAAACTGGTGTTCTCTGCCCACAGAATTGGTACCTCAGAAGCCACAATACAAGCTTTCACACACAGGTCTGGCAGAATATCCCCCAATCTTTTCTGATGGATTACCTTTTACAATAAGGAAATACATCGGTCTCTATACTCACTCAATCAGTGGTTCCAATTAAGGTCATTTATTGTGTTGACTGGGGTACATGGACAACTGTTCCTTTGAAACTGGATGGAGGCCTCCAATTCATTTCACATAGGCCACCAAATCGTCAGAGGGTAACTACCAACCTGAATCATATTTGAATCAGTGACCTAGAAATGAAAGGCTCTGCATCCTTCCCTGAGCCATCCAGTTTCCCCTCAAAAAATATTTTAATCTGTCTTCATGTTAGGTTTATTTAAATCCCCGATATTGAAGTTGAATTCCTTGAAGACTTGTATAAGAACAATTCCAATAGATACTGTGGTGAATCCACAAGCCATTCCCAAGAAATCTACCACTCCTACATTGCTCCATTCCCTGAAAAGGATGGCTGAAGCCAGCAGGACTAGGGTGGTAAACACAACGTAGTAGATGGCACCAAACACAGAGGAGTCGAAACATTCCAGTGCCTTATTGATGTATCTGAACTGAATGATAATGCTACATCCTAATACTGCCAGAAGGACCAGACAGAGGTACAGAGCCCTTTGACTCGAGGGGTTATTGTGAAAGATATCTTGAGCAGCCAACCCAATGCCTTTCGTGCTGGGAACAGTGAAACTACCCAACAGAGAGCAAATACTGATGTAAACCATGATATTAGTAGGTCCATGAGCTGGAGCTATCCAGAAGATAAGCAGGAGAAGCATTAGCAGCACTATGCAGAGATAACCCACGAAAACTGGAAAACAAAAAGAAAACAAGATAATAGCAAGGTGAGAACTCTTGGTCTTCTAAAGATTTTAGCAGACAAATCATGTCATACCAGTGAACTGCACGTATACACCATGATTAAGATTTGCTATTGAATATAGATCCAAATCACTGAGCTTTTACAGATGATGTGGGCATCTGCAACTGGTGATGTTGTCATGCTCTTTGTGTAAAACAAGTCATTGTGTAGTAAAATACACACTGTTGCACATTTGAGCTGGATTTAAGATGGCTTTTTTTTTTTTTTATTCTTTCTTCCATCAGGATTATACTCCTTAAAGCCCCCTACGACAGACAGCAGTGATAACACCTCATTCATAACCAGTTCAATAAAGCACGGTGTGTGGATCCAGCAAAGAGTTTAAACGTAAACTTAGATCCCATTAAGGTGAGTAGAGAAAGCTGGAAGAACTGGGAGGCTATATCATTTACATTACAGCATCAGTACACAGATCAGACTGGGGAAGGACATTTCACGCTTTACAGTTTTAAAGAAATATATTTCCAATTCATTTTGGTCAGATTGAAATGGTAAATTTAAACCAGGGTATTTGTTTCCTGTTCTTTGCAAATTTTTTGGATAGCTGATGTTATTAGGTTTGAGTTTCTCTCACTTAAAGCAATTAAAGGAAATAACAATAGTTGGCAGTTTAGCTCTTATGCAAGAAAAATAAAAGTGGGCCTGGCACTTATTAGCACTAGTATGTGTCCTCCATGATGTTCTCTGTGAGAAAGAACAGACATTTCAGCATACATCTCAACAGTGTATTTCTACACTTTATTGTGCAAAGAAATCTGCTTGGACATAACTGGTCTCTAGTATAAACTTTTAATAATAAAAAAAAATTATAAATAAATAATTTTTAAATAAAATTTTAATTTAAAAAAAGAGAATCATCATTTTTGGTTCTGTATAAAACAACTTAAATTGAGATCCTAGAATCATACCTTTCATCTGTGAGTAGCAGGTACTTTTTCATAATTTTAGAAAATTACAAGTTCAAGCAGCCATTGTTCTCAGCTTGCTGTGCAGGACAATGTTTTCAAAAGTATCCACATTTTCCTTTCTGTGCACATGTATCAACAAATCTGACGAGTCCCAAGTACAGCAAGGCACAGTTTTACCACACAAAAGCTGTACTGGTTGGCCTCTGTCACGTCATGATTTCAATTTTCCTACCTGATGGAAGTGGTAAGCCTCTTCCTCCTCCTGCGTGCTCTGGATCAATCTTAAAAAAATCATTATGAGTTAACAAAAGACCAAAGTACCTGGATTTGTAAGCTTCTCTTCAAGCTCAGCCTGAGTTGTTACACTCTCGGACTTTGGGGAATGGATGATGAGAACAACAGACCCAGCGCAGCTCAGCAAACATCCCAGCTTGCCAAGAATGTTCAGTTTTTCTTTCAATAAGTAAGAAGCTAAAATGGACCTTTCACAAAGAGGAAGAAAATTAAAAGTTTGACTACATCCTGTTAATAATGCTCCAACAGCAATGTGCCACATTAATTTCCCTCTTAAAGGACTAGTATCAAATGTCGGTGGATCTTCGACCAAATGTTGGCGGATCCTCAAAATACATTTCTGACTTATCTTAGGAAAGATTTGTCCAGTCTCAGTCCTACTCAGTCCTTGAAATTTCATCTCAGGCAAAAAAACCAAACCAAACAAACAACAAAAAAGCCAACCACAACACCCCCAAAACCACCGCCACATCACCACCTCCAAAAAAACCCAAGCCCCCAAAACAGGCATCTGGCACCCGAGGCAGACATCTACCCACTAACGATTTGGTGAGCTGTCACAAAGCCCCATTTTATAGGTGCTATGCAGTCATGAGATAAAAGTGACCTTTGGTTACAAAGATCACAGGGCTCAGCTCAGACACGTCGCTGACTAAAATACACAAATTTATGTGTATGTAAATTAGGTAGGATAAAATAATAGGTGTGCTTCATAGTGTATAAAACGAAAGACAGACAAGAAGCCCACACAAAGCAATTTACACTCTGAAGTAGATGACCAGTGTAGTCAGATACACAACTCAGCAGACAACCGCAGGCAACAGAAAAATCTTGAGGCAATGCACAGCTTTGTTTTTAAAGAATTGTATTTTTTCCCTGCAGCAGTTTCACAACTGTAGTTTAGCTATTCGCAAAACATGTAGTTGCATATTAAACTCCTTTTAGGAACGCTCACTCCCTTTTTTGTTCCCCACCCCACCCCCACCCCACCCCCATAATATTCAAGAAGCTGTGGGCATGCATATGCAAGGGACTCCCTCGCTTCAGGAAACAGGGCAAAATCCAGTTACATGAAAATCAGCATCAAAAACCCACATGCGGGCTGTGGCTAGCAGGGGAGAGAAAGAATGTCAGACAAAAGGAAAGATCTACATAGTAAGGGAACTGTGAATCACAGAATAGGCAGAAGAGTCCAG
>VYXH01009417.1:142552-164565 GCA_013397275.1 Burhinus bistriatus
CTTGGATTTTTTTTCCCCCCAGACTCTTCTCCTATTCTACTCTGCTAAGTATTTTCTGGTTGCTTACCTATGTTCCAATGACTGATGTGTTTGAAGGGGTGAAACTTTGTGCTTTCTATCTCCTTTTTAGTCAGACATTTAAATATTACTGCAATAGGTCTCCTGCAATGAAATGAAATATAGGAGAAATGGGAAATCAGGATAGTTTCTTTGTCACTCTCTGAAGTAGTGGAGTAGCTCAAGGACAATCCGTCACGTAGGCTCATCCACACCCCTGCCTTCCTTGCTGGGGTCCCTATGTTTCTTTTCAAGAAGAAGGACGGGGTCTCCACCCTGTGCACATTGCTAGTCTATGGTATTAGACTAAATTAAATAGCTGTGAAAGTAAAATGATTTGTGGATAGTTTTAAAGGTATCAGCCTTTAAGAGTTTAGGGAGAAAACAATATTTTATTGAATTTCTGGTTTGAGCAGCCTAAGAGGCAAACCTTCCTCATACAAGCCTTTCCTTTCATTAAAAGGTCATCTTATTTGTAAGATGCTGCCTCAGTATCCGTTTTTCAGCATCTAAGCACACTATGAAGTGACAAGGTGTCGTGGAATGACAGATGCTCGCTCTCTCTTGCTCCTCCCCAAGCTGCAGTGTCAGAGTGGGAAGGAGGGAGAGAATGCTTGCTAAGTTTTGATGGAGTATAAACATGGAAGATTGAAGGGCAGTCAAAAAGATGATCACAGAACCATAGAATCACAGAATCATCTAGGTTGGAAGGGACCTTTAAGATCNATGTTCAGCCAGCTGTTGACCAACATCCCCAGGTCCTTTTCTGCCAAGCAGCTTTCCAGCCACTCTTCCCCAAGCCTGTAGAGCTGCATGGGGTTGTTGTGACCCAAGTGCAGGACCCGGCACTTGGCCTTGTTGAACTTCGTAACACTGGCCTCAGCCCATCGATCCAGCCTGTCCAGATCCCTCTGTACAGCCATCCTACCATCAAGCAGGTCGATACTCCCGCCTAACTTGTCAATGGTAAGGAAAGGATTGTGAGCAGCAAAATGGTGATTAGATTGGCAACTGCAAAAAAAGTGAGACTCAAAACCAGAGAGAAAATGGGTAAATCAGCATACGGTGATGAGAGGGGGTGATGCTGAGATTAAAAATTGTGCACCACCCAGAGGTGGCAGAATTTGGCCTCAAGAGAAAAGGTGTCACAGGGAATTGGCTGGTCACTGTCACAGGGCGAAAGAAATTACGTTTGTTTTTTTTAATAAATGTTTTTGCCAGGTACAAAATTGGGCAACAAATCATCATCCAATCACTGCACACAAACAAAATTCCATGGTACAGAGCAACTTCATTTTTAAAGGTCATGGCATTCTGATTCTCATATCCTGCACTTCAGTTAGCTATTAGACAGTGCCTCTTTTATTGCCTTTTCTTAAAAATAAGGGAGGTAAGCATGTGCTTTAGAATAAACCAGTTTAGATTTTAATGTCTAAAATGGATTGAGGAACTAAACAGGTATGAAATGATAGCATAGAAAATTCTAGTACATGCACTTTCTAAATAAATCATCGCTTCAGCAAGATGAAAATATATACTAGCTTCAGATTTAGTTGTTTCTGGATGCTGATCTGTGCCTATGATTCCAAGACACCTAAACTTACCTTCAGCTTAGGTGGGTATTTATTTAAATAGCTGGTTGAACTAGGATTACTCTGCCTTTCCCCAGTTCTGTGCCGCATCTTTCTCTAACAGTCCTTGGGAAGAGCAGAGTAAAACAATGTTGTTATCATAAGTCTATCCCCTTTGAAAGAGAGATTAGAGTTTTTGTCTGGCACTCCCCTCATGAAAAAGTGCCGGTGAAACAGCAGGGTAAATTTTGTGCAGTGCTTTCTCTTTTCAGCAGCCCTTATTTTTGTTGCTCACCGTGCACGTTCCTCCCACAATGTGGAGCTCTCTCACCAGGGAGATGGGAGGACACGCTGGTAAATCTGGAACTTGCACTGAAGAGCAGCAGTATGCTAAATTCTTGGGTAGTAGGCCATCATTTTGGAAGGATGGATGGTTATTAAAGAGGGCAGCATCAGTGCTATATTTAATACCTTGTTCTAATGCCTTAAATGATTTCCTATTCACTTAGTGAAGGAAATCTAACGTTTAAAATAAGCGATCAGCTGCAAACCATCAGATGACTACTTCCAGCTCTCAAGATAGTTGCAGCCCTTCATCCTCAGGGTCCCCTTCCCTTCCTTGCCCAGCACTGAACTGGATTTTTATGAATTATGGCTCACTCAAGCAGCTCAAAGACACAGGCAGCTCTTGCAAAATATGCAAAAAATAGGTTCTTAAGTGCATATCTAAAAGGAACACTTTATGTTTCTTTCATAGAATTAATTTAAAATCCTTTGGAGCTAAGGCAAGAGCTAACCCCAAACCTGATATATCTCATTCGTAAGCCATTTCAGAGTAGCTTATTTAGGCCAGTGGCCCTTTCCTTACTACATGGTTTACTGTACCTGTATAGACTGATTACACCATCTTGTAGGTTTTCTCCCCTCCTATATGGCAAAGGAGGGTAGAAGTGCCTGAAAGATTTTGGCCTTCATACAAGTCTTGATATATTTTGATCTTGTGCTACGTGGCTATGAAAATGGAGAATGCCAGTATGAGTATGAAGCAGTACCCCCGTGACGCTATTATTTTTAACTCGCCTATGCTTCAACGTGGGACTATTGCGTGTTGTATACCTATGAAAAAGTCGTGTGTCAGTGGGCAGCAGGAAGAAAAGCTGCCTGTTTACCTCCTCCTCTGCTGCTGAGCTTCAGTCACGCCGGGCCTTGTGGCAGGGAGGCAGGAGGCAGGAGGGACCACGGAAGGACCAGCAAAACGGACTTGCTGGCACAGTGGGGAGGAAGGGAGTCAACAAGAGGGGAGCAGGTATGAAGAGGGGAGAGAAATTCTGGTCAAAACAGGGAGCCTGTCTCTGCAGAAGGCAGACCCACAGCTGTGCTTCAGAGGTCACGTAAAAGAGAGTCTTCATATACTCTTCTCTGTGTCACTCTGCGCTGGGTTAGCACAAAAACCAACTGTGAGGTGCTTTTAGACCTCAGAGAAATGGGAGGGGAAGGCACTGTTCAAAGGCCACATTTTGAAGTCTTTTTAATATGGCCTACCCAGCAGATCTGAGGCTTCCTTATTTACAGTTGTCTTGCTCCACTACAAAATACAAGATTCACACAGAAGCCCTTTGGCACGTTTACTTCAGGAGAAAGGGAGGAAGGAGGGAAATCCAGCACCGCCATTGGCTGACTCATGGTCCTCTGAGCCATGGAGAAAGGTCTGGCCTCCAGATGGGTTGTGCATGGTCCTACAGCCATGACATTCAACGTTCCTACTCTTGTGAAACTCCATACCAAAACACAATGCTACTTGTACCTACCCTTTTATTTTAAGGGGTGCCATTTCTATGACAATAGCAGAGCCTACAGCTTGTTATTCACATTGTACGCACACTAAGGCCATCTTAAGTTAGTTATTTTATGTTCAACTACCTCACTAATGCTTAAATCAATAAGATTGATTCAAAGGATTTCTCATTCACTGAAAATTGTAATTGGTGAAACAATACTATTGCAAACATTGTTGAAGTTCAGGTAGGACATAAACCCTTAGATGTATCTGTGAGAAGGGAAAAGGTCTGGATGAGAACAAGGGACCTACTTGTTCCTCTACTAAAAGAGCTTCAGGGCTTTACAGCGCCTGCTGCCTCCTGGGGCTTCTGCTCTGTTTCAAGGAGAGGCTGGGTAGGCTGTCGCTCTTAACTGGTACTTTTGTGAGTAATCTTCATTAAAACAGAAAGGACTGTTCCTAATTCTACCACTCACTGTGTGTAAGCGCTCACTAATGTGCAAGATGCTTATGGTCTAGTCTGTACTAAAAAAATAATCAGCTATGCAATCTTTCATACAGTTGTTCAGATGTGTGCTAGGTAAACACTTTTCACTTTCTTGTAACTTTGAACAATGCACGTCCATCTCAAACTTCTCACTCTTGGTCTCAACCCAAGGGAGACTGAGTTAAAGTTAGAGGGTCATATTTTTTGATAGAGGTTCCTGTACTGAGAATTTAACCATATGCAATATTACTGTGATGCCATTTCTGCCTTAAAGAAAACTTAATGGAAGTCCTCTATTGTTACCGAGTGAAGGCTGAAAATATTAATGCATATGCTTCCTTTTAGCATTAACCTATGTGCAAATATATGTGTAGCCTGTTATTCCTAAAGCCTAAGGGGAAAAGATTTAAGGACAGGAAGCATCAGATGGGAATTTCCACTTGTCGAGGTTCCCTTCAAGCCCCTCCCTGAAGTCCAGAGCACAGGCAGCAGGAAGGGGACCGGAGGCTAAAAACAGGCAGGGTTAGATGAGAATTAATCATCCCCTCGCTGCTCAAGGATTCTTTGCTGCCAGTAAATGTCGAAGCTGAATTATTTTCTGGAGCACTCGCTTGCCTGTTGAGGAGCAGGACTTGCAGTAGGTTTGCTTTTAGTAAATGAGCGGATGCTGCTGAGGAAAACGGACGTGCTTTTGAGTGGCAAGGTCTATCTATAGCAGAAGCTAAAAACAGCACAGACAGGTGAGTCCCTGACAGCACCACGTGGGGGAACCGCGCTGCCTAGAAGGGCAGCCACTTATGGCCCTTGCTGCTTCTTACTGGAAGGCAAAGTCAGCATATGTCTCTAATAGCCCTTTTCTCCCTTGGAAAAGCTTGAGGATAATCCCTGTTAACACAGGCAGAAGTCCTTTCCCTGTTCCTCACAAATAGTCTTTCCTCTGCAAAATCCAGTTCCTGTGAATTTTTTGTATGAGTAGTTGACTTGGAAATGAGACCTAGCTGGCTCTGAGGCACGAAGAAAAAAGGACAAATGCTTGTTCCACTTGTATAATTCCTTTTTTTTCTTTTTCCCTCAAATTCCAAGTACAAACAGAAGTTGATTTTTTTTTGTCTAGAATAATTGTCTTCATTTTTGGACTGGAAAAGGAGCTGGTAGTCTCTGAGAGCATGGAGGTAAAAATTAACTCATACAACAATTTTAGGAAGACTAATGCTGACAGAGGCACTGAATAATTTGTTTTTCTCCTCACAGTAGTATCCTACATATAAATCAATAATTATATTTCTTGGCTCAATCTCTAGTGTGATGAAGTAGGAGCGGTATCTGATGCTGCTGAAAATGTGCTGCATTACGGAAACAGCTGTAAAGTCAAGAACCATGAACTGTGAAGGAGAGGTGCCCAGGGCAGCAGCTGGGCTGGGATTAAGGCAGGCCACGTGCTGCCCTCTGCTCTGCCCCTTTGTAAAAGGCGAGGCCAAAGCCTGTTGGGCTTCCTCAAGTCAGAGAACAAGGCGCCTTCCCTTTCTGAGACCCCTCCTGGGAAAAAAGGTTGGCCAATCGGCTCTAGAGTGGTTTTGGGGCAAATGTTTGCCGATATTGCAATTGCAGACATGTTATACTGCCAGCCAGCCAGAGGAGCAGCAGGCAAGATCTCGAGCTTTTTTGGCTTTTATACCAAAACTGGATCCCACCAGCTCCCAGTTCAGAGGCTCAAGATGATTTTGACAGTAATTAAGAATACTTCATCTACTATAAAATATGATTTTAGGCTGAGGCTAACAAACATTAGGACAATGTTCAAGGTGAATTTTGCAATTATAAATGGCTGTTCTTTTTTGATTAACTCTTAAAGGCTGTTGCAGGAATAGCTGCAGTTACGTGACCAGGAAAAGATGAACAATAGCTAGATTTAAACTCAGAGAGCACTGAGCTCTCAAAACAGTCCCAAATGAATACATATTTCTGAAAAGCATGATAGCAAAATAAAAGCAGAAGAACAAGATGGGATATGACTTAAATTCATTTCCTTAGAGAGACAGCTGAAACTGGCATTGGTCCAGAAAAGTAGTCTAGAGAAGCTGCAAGAAATATTAAGAAATAAATCAGTCTGAAGCGTAAATGTGTGGGTGTTTGATAAAGTGGAAGAGACTCTGGAAGGATGATGGACAGGGGAAATAGGCTGAGCTTCTGACATTATGAAGAAAAATTCAAACCTATTTTTCATTGTGATTAACAGTGCAAATCTAAGTTATATTGGGCAACAGGTGCAGATAACTCTATTAGCGCTGTCTCTATCCAGTAGGTAAGGTAATTTCCTGCTATACCATGGATGAGGGGCTAGTGCAGCATCATTACTTCCATCTACTCCATCACGAAGAAGAGAAAACTCTCATGAGTTACCCCCAGATCTCTTCACCATACTACACAAGCCTTTTATCCTTGTGTGATAAGTTCATAATGTACGTTCAGCACTTTGGGGAGATTTAAACTCCAGTTCTTCAACTACATAGAGCCTATCTGAGCAGTCCCAGCCACCAGCAGTGTGTCCCATCATGCTGTATGCCCTCTCCAGTGCTCCTCTGACCTCATGTTATCATTAAAATTCCTGCTGTTATCTTTCAGGAGCCAAAGGATTTGGAATTAGGCTGTCTTCACGATCACCTTTCCATGGACACTTTGGAATCAGCAGGTCTAAGTAAATTCTCACAGAGATATTTGAGACGATCTCTGTATTGCATATACTAATACATCCGGGAATACTGTGGAAATTAAAGAAAAATAGGGTGTTAATGTTGGTCCAGCCTTAGGACATCTCACCTACCCTTTTTGGATAACTAGGTTTGTTGGATTGACATTGATCGTAGGCAAAATAACAGGGGAAAAACTGATACACCATTACACTACAAAAGAGTAGGAAGGGATCGATGTAAGGAGGTTTGGAAAGCTTCCTTGCTAAACAAAACAGTTCTTCATCTTTGCTGAGACGACAAATTTGATAAAAGTAATTGTATATGTTTAACAGACATAACTTTCTCAAGACGTTAGACTTTGTTTTCACTGGAAATTAGTTTTGTACAGCATTAGGCAAGTACGTATTAGATGAAATAATCAGGGTGTAACTGAGCAGTACCAAGATCATGAATATACACTAATATAGCTGCCGTTGTGGAATCACTGAATAGACACGCTCCAGTGGGGCTCTGCACTATTCCCAATGCGCAGATGGTGAAACCTGTAGATGACACAGGGGCAGGAAGAGTGCCCCACTCTCATCATTCAGAGAAACCTGCATTGTCACATAATCTGGTGTCATGGTTTCAGCTGGGACAGAGTTAACTTTCTTACCAGCAGCTGGTGTAGAGCTATATTTTGGATTTAGGATGAGAGCGGTGTTGATGGTGCACTGATGTTTTTGGTTGTTGCTAAGCAGTCAAAGCCTTTTCTGCTCCTCACCCCGCTCCACCAGCAAGTAGGCTGAGGGTGCACAAGAAGTTGGGAGGAGACACAGCCGGGACAGCTGACCCCAACTGACCAAAGAGATTCCATGCCATGTGACATCATTTTCAGTATATAAAGCTGTGGGAAGAAGAAGGAAGGGGGGGACGTTCAGAGTGATGGTGTTTGTCTTCCCAAGTGACCATTAGCGTGGTGGAGCCCTGCTTTCCTGGAGAGGGCTGAACACCTGCCTGCCAATGGGAAGCAGGGAATGAATTCCTTGTTTTGCTTTGCTTGCATGTGCGGTTTTTGCTCTACCCCTTAAACTCTCTTCATCTCAGCCCATGAGTTTCTTCTCACTTCTACTCTTCCAATTATCTCCCCCATCCAAACTGGGGGGAGGGAGTGAGCAGTTGTGTGGTCCTAGTTGCTGGCTGGGGTTAAACCACAACATCTGGGTTTTGCCATATTCAGCCAAAGAACAAGGCAGGCAAATTACCACTTGCAGAAGCCCGGTGGGAGCTGAGGAAGAAGATGAAAGGGGTGTATTCTCAAAAGCAGTTTGCTGTAACTAGGATTAGGCACATTATTGGACAAGCACCTGAATGTGCAATTGTGATATGCCAGAGCAAAGAGGACTTATGGAAGTAGGTAATGTGATACAGAATTGGATGATGTACTGTATATAGCATACTGAAATAGGATGTGTAGCTCTGCTCATAACGTTTTAAAAGCTTGTTGAAAAGCTAGTGATGTAGAAAAAGCTTGTAAATTATTTGAGAGATAAAAGAAAATGTCTGAGTGTGAACAACTTCAAGAACTTGGTTTACATCTCAACAGGCAATCAAAGTGTGATTTGATCAAAACGTATAATCCCTTCCTTCATGGTGGTGGGGTGTTGATGTTCTTCAGTTCAGTGGGAAAAGCCACAAGAATGAGTAGTTTCTAGTTAGAAAGGGGTGTATTTCTTTGCTTTTGTTTAGCAGTTGTGACGACCTGCTGCAGCAAACTCCCAAGGGAAGCACCAGAAGATCTGGTCAGGGAGCACCAACGATGAGCTGCCCAGTAAAGGAAGGGGAGCCGGGTGTGACAGCAGGGCAAGTGGGGGCAGTGACCTCACTGACAAGGGGTGCAGTCCCATGGTAGGGTAAGTGTAACCAGGCTCATCCAACAGTCCAGATTGCTGGACAAGTCCATAGCAGTGAGTGAGGTCTGAGGTCAAGTGTGAAAGTCAAGACAGCAAGTCAGAGTATGGATCATTGGGGTACATGCCAGGCATGGTGGAGCTGCCATGTAGCTTAGGCAGAGACCAAGGGCAGGAGTCTCATCTTAAAAGCACCTCTTAAGAGGGGTGACCCACCACCAAGGCTTCTTCCAGTTCTGATTCAAGACTGCACAGCCGCACTACAGATCAGCCTGGAGCCCAAGCAGCCAAACCCCCAGGAGCTGGGGGAGGATACACTCAATCCCCTGATAGACCTTTGCCTCTTGATTGCTTCACATCTAGGCTGGGTACATATTTTATGCCAACTTCATTTGATCCCAAAAGCATAAATTTTTACAGCTTAAGCTATACTGAAAAATGGACTGGATGATGTAATAAATCTGAAATTAAGGTCTACAATTGTATGCATGAGCAAGTTGTAGAAGTTACACTCATTTAAGATGTGGAAGGTAATAATGCATCACTGTGAGAGTTGATGAAAAAACATAGAGTGAAGAAGAACCCTTGTATCTGGACAGCTTTTCTTGTTCACCTATGCAAGAGGGTGGTACAGTAATTACAGCCACAGTTTCCTTTTCTTGGTCCTTAATTGCACTGAAGTATTTTAATTCATATGCTGTTAGAATTTGCAATGCTAGTCTTTTCTGGTTCTAAGGCCAGTAGTTCACTGCCATCTCTTGGTTCCTGTTATTCCTTCCTGCTCCACCATTTTCAGTAGCTTTGTTCTCATGAACTACAGCACCCAAGTCCCTTGATCCCACCTCCCAGTATTCTGGCCACCTCACAGCTGCCCTGAAATGCTGGCAAGCGTCTCCCCTCTGCTTCTGCTGCAGAGAAGCCCACTGCCCCTAGACCCTCTCCCACTGTGAGAATGAACGATCAGCTCCCCAGAACATGTGTCTTCCAGGCTGCTCTCATGTGGCCTTTATTCAGCCCGTTGGCCATACTCCAGGCCATTGGGTCTTTGCTCTTGACAGACTCAGGTGCCTCAAGCAACATGGTCTCTGAGCCAGGGCCCAGGCTAGTCCAACATCCCTTAAATTATATAAACAGGTCTTGGATAATGAGGCAAAAGTGGCAGTACTTGAATTCCAGGAAACATATGGCTGTGACCCTTTCTCATAAAAATACAGAAGGTGAGCACTTCAGCTGCTCTTTTTGCATGGAGAGGCAGAAGACCTCTTGTACAAGAAAGACATTGAATCAACCACAGCGTCCTGGTCACCGTACCTCTTACCTGCTTAAAGCCAAGGAATGCCTTTGTGATTGCAGTAGAAATATCCTGTTTTCATCATAATGGGAGGTCTGTCCGGTATTAACAGGCCTTTTGCAATGTATATTTATTTAGTACATATTTTTAACTGCTGCAGTGTAATGCCACCTCTAAATAAACAGGTAGAGTACTGGAAATAAGAATCTAATTATCTGTAAGGCACCCAGCCAGTGCTGCAGCTCCTAAAAACTTTCTTCTGTCCAATAATGGTAGGGCGGGTAAAAATCACCCTCTCCTGTCCTTGATCTCCACAATGTCCTGGGTATGGTGAAGTGGATGAGTGCCAAAAAGCGCAAAGCTGATAACCCTAATTGTTGTACAGTTTCAAATGCAACGGTTGCATAAATCTCTGGCTCTTCTCCCAGGCATTGATCCTTTACTCCAATAAGCCTATTCTAGAACAGGAGAGGGTTTTTTCAAGTTCATTGGGATCATCTGAGATTTTTCTTGTAATATTTTTACACACTGAGGTAACAGGGTTGCTTAAAACTTTTAGCAGTCCAGATGTGGTCTCAGCTTTGGCCATCTGGTTGCTGCAACTCTGGAATTTTTAATTGATTTTTGTCCAAGTACTCTGGAGGTCATTCATCTGCTCATGCAGTATACTGTAAATCCTGGTAAATATTTTTAGCAGTAATGTAGTAAGTAATTTATCAGAGATTCTGTTCAAAATATGCAACAATAAAATTGTTCCAGACTTAGCTGTGACACAGCAGTACAGTAGGACAGAAAATGTTCGCGGAGTTTGAATAATGTGACTTGTGAAGGCAGAGTCTGTAACATCTCATCCAAGTGGATAATGGTCAAACAGATGGCTACCAACCTGCTTTTCCTTCAGAAGTTTTGGCCTGTGCTGTTTAGTTCCAATATTTAAATTTCCTTTAGTGCTGTTTTGATGATCACTGTACTGGGACTGGTCTTCTGTACTTCCCTTAACCTTGTTGGTTATGGATACCTTGTTGATTATGACATGCTTTCATGTAATACATTGGCTTTTGAATGTATTTCAAAATAAATGTTTACATTAATGTCCATGACACAAATCAGAGAAGTCAGGAATATAAACTTAGTTCAGAATTGCACCAAATTAAAAAAAGAAATCAAACAAAAATTGGCTGATATAATATTATTGAAGTCCACAACAAATTACTGTACATTATAGTGATGAAAATAGTAAAGCTTGTGTAGTCTGTATGGCATGCTAATAGTCTTGAGTGGAACACAGAAAATCAGGACTGCTCAAGAATTATAATCTTTAACTTAGAGGATGAATTCTGTTAAGTACTAAAGATGGGTCTGCATGATGCTTTCACTATAAATGGCACTGATTGGTGAAAAAATGGATCGTTTGTTACTTTATTTACCAGCTGGGTTGTTAATGGAGACAAGCTGTATACCATTTGTCATGTCTTTTCATGTCCAGGATGGGCGTGTCAAGGAAATATATGGGGTGCTGTTGAGAGCTAAATTTGAATGTAATATTTGCATAACAGGCAAAAATGTCTTACAATGCAAAATCGTATTTACTCTGTATCCCCAGCACAGTTCTGAAACAAGACTCTGAAAGGCTGAACAGCAGAGCTGAATTAATACATCCAAAGTAATTTTCATTGGCAGAGTTACTTGTTTTGTACTTTTTCCATTATTATTCTTTATTTTGTTGTAGTAATATTTTAGACATACTAAAATTAGTGACAAGTTAATTTTACTGCAGTTACATGATGGACATTTAATGCTTTAAGAGTCAAACTCTTAACTTAATTTAGCTCAGCAGCAGCCCTTTCCACCTAAACTAATCTAACAAGACTGTCATGTAGATTTAATATCAGGCACTATATGCCAGTGAAGTAAGGCAAAGCATAACTTACAGTCTATCCAAATTGTCTGTCTTTGTGATCCCTGTAATCTAAAATACATCCAATTTACCAAAATGTAGTCTAGTAATACAGAAGCAGCTGTAAAAGAACTGGGACTAAAATGATTTCCTTTTTGTATTAGAGCAGTGAAATATTAAAGCTGTATTGGTGCCCTCATTGCTACTAAAATGCCACTTGACCAGAGTCCGCAGCCAGCGAGCCTTTGTTGCATGCAGAGGACTCAGCGCTGTGCTAGCTACTGAAATGACAGCTGTTTGTACGAATGCAAGTCTGCAGAACTTCTGTCCATATGTAGATTTGACCACTCAAAGTATCACCTGTGAAGCCACTTAAGACACTTGTTAGTTAGTTAGTTAGTTAGTTAGTTAGTTAGTTAGTTAGTTAGTTAGTTAGTTAGTGGTGTGTTTGCTGCTGATCTTATAAAGAGCTAAGGGGCTGGCTAATTTTGGCTCCACTGGCCTCTGTCAGCGAAGCCAACTTACAGCTAAGACCGTGTGCGACTCTCCCACAGAACAGCAAAGGATGCTAAAATGTAAAATATGTTGATGCAAAATACTGAAGATAGTTAAAACTTATACTAATTTCTGAGTATGTGAAAAATCTGCCAGCATACATACAGCTATGTGTGTGCAGCATCTCCTACCTTACTATACTTATAGGCAGGGGATTAACATAGTGGTGAGGATGTTACCTCAGCTTTGTCTCTAATACTCCAGACAATCTGTAAAAGGTGAAAAACTAGGGCATGAGTTGGTTGATGTGCAGCAACATTTGTACAGGCAGGCATTTTTAGCTCTTCCCTTTTGTTTCCAATGCAATCTGCCTTCACTCTACGATAGTCAAGTTTTATCTCATCTACTCTGCTCTGTGGAGTGTTTCTTCTAGTGATGTCACTGCATTAAACGGCGGAGGAACTCCCTGAACTTTGTAAAAGGACCTAAAAGGACTTAAAGGGCTTTTTGGACTGTGGTCTGAATAACTCCTGTATCTGGTACCCAGAAGGAAAGACAGAAGCAAATTACTATTCATTAACCAGCTAATGAATAATGAAAATAGACATCAGACGCTTCTGTTTGCAGCCTCCTTTCGTATCCAAAGACTGAATGAAGTAAGAAAGCAGGAAGACTCCAGAGAGCAATGTGCTCTAATGCCCCAATCTAGCATGGTTTCACACCAGCGTTAAATGGCAGAATGTGATAACGTAACTTGTAAAATGGAGGTTTCTGGAGCTTTTCCTCAGTGCTGGAGAGTCAACGTTAGAGAATAATCTCACTGTAAAACAGTCTTCAGTAAAAGGTACCTCCTAGTGAAACTCATGTCAGCTTTGAAGGTCTGAGAAAAATGTGGCTACAGGCTTAAAGGATGTGCTTTTTCCCTAGCAGGTTCCCAAGTGGATTGAGTAACAGTTTTGTTAAATATATTGTCATCTTGTATTTTGAAATTACAATTTACTAGCTTGTTTTTTACGTACCTGTGAAATACTTTATCCTAGCTTGTTATTTTGCTATTAAACAATGAAAACTTAATATGACAAGAAGCATTGCATTTGTATTGCTATTTTTGCTCTGATGGCTTAGGTTAATAAAATTTGTTTAAACTTGGGTAGCATAATTCTCTGCTGGAAAATTATTCTGATAACTTCAAGAAAGTTGAGTGACAATTTTGAACTAGCATTTTCTGAACACAGAATTTTACTGTCAAAACAACACATAAAATTCAAACCAATTTGCAATTTCCTGGGAGGATGCCAGTGCTAACATATCGTAACAGGACTAACATAACTGGAGTGAGTGGAGTTAACTTCTTATCAGAATTGATTTTAGAAATGAGATCAGAGTCCTGTGACCTTCCTTCTTACAAAAAAAAAGGGGGTTGCATATTTTTCTTAAAGATCATGGAAAGAGTCACGACAAGATTTTAGTCTCTGCACCATCAGTTTAAGTCCACTGTTTCAGCCTTACTATCTTGCTGTAGAATTCATTTCACACTCTTTACTGTGTAAGGAGTGGAGAGATGCCTGTATTATGAGTGCAATTCCTCTGTCCCGCCTTAGGGTACAATGAGTTGCATTTGAGGTGCCTATCTCATCACTGGCACCACAAGTAGTCCAAAGGATGAGCTTAGAATGGATGATACTAGCCAAAATGAATCCTGGCTGTATTTTACAACAGTGTAAGTGGGAGGAGAATTCAGGGTCACTAATTATAATAAAAATAGCATGTTTCTAGAGGATTATTTCTGATATTTTTGTATTTCAGATGTATAAACCTGGTGACACCCCTTCAATTACATCTAGTTTATGCCACTGTAAATCAGTTATATCTGATTTACTCTACATAAAACTTTGTGTCTGCAGTTGTATTACCCAGGCAAGACATAAACACAGCTGCAGATTTCAAATGGGATTGGAGCTGTCTGTCCTCAAAGCAGGAAGGAAGCTTTTATGATTTGCGTAACTCATAAAAGTAAAGGGATCTTTTTACTTATGAAATGTTGTTCATTAATAACATATTAATAAACAATGTCATTAATGTCAGCCTCAGAACTCGTTCATTATAAACGTAGCAGGCTGTAAAACTAGATTTAAGTCTTGGCTCTGGTTTCAAATGTATATTAGCTTCAAAGCCAGCTCAGATTTTCTCAGGACCTCTTCAGGCTATGTTAATAAATAACAATATCAGAGAGAGAAGAGAATCAACAAGCAAATGAAAAGAATTTAAAAAGCCATCAGTAATCAAGAGAGTTGATGGTATGAGCGACAAAGGCTAAAAACTTTAAAAAACATTGCTGTCTCAAATTTATTATGTTGAAAATTAGAGTCCATCTGGGACAGAAGTAGGAGCAGGAATCCATGTGGTGGTGGAAGAAGACATGCATTTAGTGTTTTGAAATGTGTGTACGTATAAAGCCAAAAGTGCACACAATTATTCGGGGCCATTGTGTGAGTGCCAGGGATCCTCTAGAAGAAGGACCTTGAACTTCTTTGTGATAAAGCTGGAGTCTTACCACCACAGCATAGAAATCACAGCTTTCTATCCAGTCAGCCAACCTTATAGCAAAAATTTCAAAAATGTTTGTTAAAATCTTATATACTGTCTGTAAATGGAGCAGTAATTTGAAATTGGTATGGAAGGGAAGAATCATAGCAGCTTATTTCCCAATGTTGCAATTTCGCAGGCTCTAATTTTCTTCAAGGGATTATAAACGAGGTAAGACAAAAAAGACATTCAAGGTCTAATTTTTCAAAAATACTGATAACTGATACGTTGAAATGACATGGAATAGAGACATATCTGTGATCTGGTTGAGAGGTGACACAAAACTACGGCTCTGACAAAAGCATTAAAAGATGGGTGTAACTGCTATATAGTATTTAGTGGTGTTAATATTGTTGTACTGAAAGCAGAAAAGATAACAGGTGCGAATGCGGTTGGTTGCAACAGTTTATTGTGCTTGCATACCGCCAAATCAACAAAAGACCAGTGCCAGAACAAGCTGAAGCACACATTGTCTTAGTAGATTGTTTTCTTTCCTGTTTCAACTACTGACTTCATTTTAGATCACTAACATCATTGGCATCTCCTCCCCAAACTTTAAGGGCGCAATATACATTAGCATGTCTGAAATACCACATGATTCTCCCGTGAGGATACAACAGTTTCTGGCATTGCAGTAAGTGGGGTGGGGATTGGCAAAACAGAGATGCAAAAAACTCCCTTTATAAAGGGGCATGTTGGAGAAACGCAGCAGAGATTCTCCGCAATTAGTTTTACACATTTGTGGAAAGGGAGCTGTGGACAAGTTGCCCGATTCAGAAGCCAAGCAGACTGATGGTGTTTTGGGCTGGTATTCATTTTGCATATTAAGGACAGACCTAACAATTTGTCTTAATTCCCTCCCCTCCTCCCCCTGCCCTGGCCAATATCCCTGGGCTTGTGCTTTGACCAACCTGTCCTTGACCTTTCTATTCAGCTGCTAATGCCTTTCCCAACACCCTGCAGCAAGGACAAAACATGGCATAAGTCCAACATGTTGTAACTTTTTTTTTTAAAGTAAGGGGTTTTTTTTTCCCTTGTGAAGCATTTTTGTATGAAAGGATACCATATGGCTCTAGGTTAACAAATCCTTTATAGAAATAGTGCTTCCTTTCCTGCTTAAATGAGTAAAGATTCCTATCAGCATTCATAAAGTGTTTCCCTATATGTTAAGCATTGTATAAAAGCTAAAGTGGTTTTGGCCACCTTCCAGGCATTAGGAGAAACTCAATACTTGGTAGCTTCTAAATGGAAAGAATTAAAATTAGCATCGTGCTTCCTTCTTACATATTAGGAGATTTTTCTCATGCTGTGATTATTGGCTAAAGGATACTGTACCTATCAGTCTAGTAAGGTTTCATCCTACTGCATCCACCTACCCAAACTAAAGGGCATAGACTTTTCTATTTCAGAGGTCTAATGGATTTAATGCTTTTCTCATTTTGCCAAATAATTTCCATTTTGTTTCTAAGACTTCTGCAATGAGCTATGCTTTGCATAATAATTTAGGAAAAAATGCAACATTCTTGTTTATTTGCTTACACTGAACATTCTAAATGTTCTTGCTGCTCAAAGTGCCTACTGAACATTCCTCCATCACGTTAAGGGATTGGGAAGCATGTTGCATTGCCCATTGATGGGTTAATTTGTAAATGTTAACTAGGCAACTAGCCTCCTGTCAGATAGAATATATTCGAATACTGATAATCTATTTGCATAGTATTATGATAAGACAGAATTATTCTGCCCTCAATATCTAGGTTAGTATAATAGTGAGGTTATATTTCAATTTCCAGTGTAATACCATGTTGATTTTTAGTACCCTTAGCATCACCTTAATGTTTGGGTGGATTTTTAAATTATATATCTTGACCATTTCGCAAATTTAATATTTGTAGCTGAACAGTTTTATGAACGTAGCTTAGCACTGTAATATATCTTTAGATGGCATTATTAGCAAATCTTTTACAGAATATTCCTGTAATTGAAAAGGCCTTTTAAATGCAAACATTTTCTGCTTGGCTTTAAGTTAATAGTTGTATTTAATTTGAAAACGATAGAGAGCTTACGGAGGTTGCTATTTTTTAGTATATGGAATATATATATTTTCCACCTGAATTTCTGATATATCCCTTACTGTATACAAAATACTTTTAATTTCAACAGGTCTGTAATGTATGTCTGAATATTTATGTAGCGTTGATTTCCAAAGTCTCCTGTAGATCTGTCTAGTGAGCATACTCAAGCTGGCATTTCCAAAGCTACTTTGCAAGTCAGAGAACAACATCCATCTCGAGTATTTTATGAAGTGATTATTTTGAATTGATAATTTAAAGAAATAACAGGAACAGCCACAGAGAATTCATTATTGTTGTTGAGTTCAGAGATGTAGGATGAAATCAGATCAGACTGGTTTGGGCTGTAAAGCGAGAGACTCCCTGGACAGAAACACTGGGGCTGGCCTTCGGGAAGCAAAACAACCTTTCTTCTCTGTAATGGAAGACATAACCTGGAAAGCAAGTTTTTGGAATTGTGTTTTTCTGGGAGACTAAAAACTAGGGTGGTTGACATTGGACAAGTAAAATAAAGGAGACTGAATTTCTGATCTTAATGAAGTCGATGAAAATGTTACTGTTTGCTTTAACAAGGACAGGATTCACTCTAATTTTAAAAATAATTAACTATGCAAAATGTAATTAACAACAGATTCTAATTAGCTTCCTGTGGAAATTGTGGCTTTAATGTGACAGTTTTCAGTTGCTCCATCCTTCTTTTTTTCAGTTCTCTGTACTCTGAATTGCTTTTCCAACACCACCTCTGCAACTGAGCTGTGTCAGCTGTACTGTGACTCACACAAGGCTTCACAAAGAAAAATTGTCACAGGAGAAGAACTTGTTGAAATGTTGGGTGTAAGCAATATTTGTCATTTAAAATCAGGGTAAAAAAAGGCAGGGAGGGGTTAACCTAACTGTGTTTAACGGCAGAACAATACAGTTTCCAAACAAGAACAGGTATGTATCAATGCCCAGTAAAGGTAGGAGTGAAATCATCTTGGAAGCATGGATGAATGTGAAGGATATGGGTTGGAGCAGAGATATATTAGAGAAAAAGATAAAAAGTAGCAGGGGTGTTACCACTGAAGGAGAGAAAGGAGCAGAGAAGCCATACATGGAGACAGAAGATCTTGTTTCATTGTCTTGAGAAGGCATGAGGAAAGAGTGTTAGGATATTGATTGCAAGAGGCTTGGGGTTTTGAACATGGAAGATGCTTCCTTTGTTTGTTTGTTGTTCTGCTTACAGAAATAATATTTATTCAGTAATAACAATGGTTAGTAGAAAGTGCCATTGTGACTATTTAGAACTACTAGTGTGTGTGGGAAGGAGGAGAATCCTCTTATGTCCTTAGTCCTGTTTTCCCCCTGTAGAAAGCACTGGTGCGGCATAATAATATGTATTGACCACTTTGAACTGATGCCATTCTTTGCAAATAATACAATAAAGAAATAATGGGCCTCATCACGAGCTTTTAATTGTATAAAACTGACATTTTGGCCAACAGTTCCATTCAGAGACTATTAAAATAAAAAAGGCTAATCATAGAAGTTTCTCACGTTCTTTGGGAAAGCTTTCACCACAGAGAAGTAAGCCTGGAAGTTCTCCGAGACTTGTTTTCAGCCCAGAGTGTACTGGATTTTGCATTTTATGGATAATAATACACAAAAGCTTCCAAACTCTGTGGGAGAGCTCAACACAAATGGCTCTTGAAAAAAATTACAAACAAAAAAGGCATTGTCTTGCAGTGAACAGTTAGGCACTGCTCTTACAGAGATGTTTTTGTGTCCCATTCACATGCGTAACAATTATTGATATTCACTAATGACAGAAGAAAATGCCCCACATTCCACTGCTGTTATAACTAGAATGGATTCCCTAGAGCTCACACATTTAAAAGAATTATTAATTAGTAAAGATTTCATGCTTATGCCTAGAAGGCCTGTAGGTAGGACTAAATACTATCTTTATGTAAACATACACTTGCTTATTTTTGGTCCTTTTTCATTAAAAAAAGTTAATTCTTACCACTTGTTTGCTGGCTTTTAAGGTTTTGGATTTAGTTACTTGAAAATGCAATTGCCTCAATTTTTGAGACAGATCTTGTCAATACTTATGATCCCATTGTCACAAGTGAAATAAAAAGAAACATAGTCCTGCCCAGATCGTCCAAAGATACTTCTCTTCCTTCTGCCTGTTCTGCTTTAGATTCCTGCAATAGTTTTATTTTATGCAATTAGTGTCTGTTTTTCCCCGCCTCCTTAGGCCTGCCTGACAGGGCTACAAACTGGCACTGCATGGAGGTGAGGGGAGGGCACCATTCGTACTACCAACCCTGCGTTCTCAGCCTTTTGCGGTGTACACAGATGCCACGTGCACCACCATCCTTCTTTTCCTCTACATCCTGCACCTCTACGGTGCCTCTTCTTTTGTAGAAACAGGTATGGCTTCTCTGCCAGATTTACAACAAAAGAGACGTTTTTTACCCACAGCCAGACATTTCTAGAGCACTCTGTATTGTGTGTAGGAATTCTAAGAGGTAGACCAGAAAATGTGACCCCTTGGTTTTAGTGTGCCTTTCATTCTGATGTATTTACTTTTTGCTTCAATCTGTAATTATAGTGATTTGACCATATGCCTAGAAGCAGATACATGTAAATGATTGACTGTGTCTGTCCACGGAAACTAAATTTTTCCATGTTCAGCCATTTCTCTGGAGGAAGCAAGAAAGATGTGCAAGGGTTTTGGCAGACCTGCAGTGAAAGCAGAGAGCTGAAGTTACTTCCACCTCACTAGCGGTCTGCCCCGCAGCTCCTGAAGATGTTGGTGTCTCTAAGGCAGGAACATCAGATCCACTTAATGATTTTCTTGGGTGTTAAGTAGGTTACTTTAGCAAGCTGGGGCACAAAGGACGACAGCTGGAGAACTGATGGCAAGATCACATAACCCTGCTTTAAGAGGGAAATATGCATCAGAAGAGCGGAGCACAAGGCTTGGAGTGGTAACACTTCAAATGTTTGGCTTGAACTTGCCTTCCAAAGTCTGTCAGACCCATACATCACCTTTATTACCTTCGTCAGTCTGAAGTGAAACAACATGCCACTGTTACTTAAATAACATCAGAATAACAGTTATTGATGGACTTAATACTGCAAATACTGTGTACAGAGACAAACTTCAGGTTCCGGAGTCTTTGAATTTTTTGATTATTTATAAAAATAAAATTATTTTTAATAACATTATCAAAGTACTTATTCATGTTGTTGTACCAGACATACATACTTTTCTCTCCGGAAAATGTGGTGGGTACATATTTTTATAAATGAGAATGCCATTTGAGATTGCACCACGCTATTACAGTACATTTCAAATGCAAACAAAAAATTATTCATCAGAAGTGAAATCTAAATCTGGAAACACAAAATAATCCATAAATTCTTCAGAAGTATCTCTAGCTTTGAATTTCCATGGTTACTGCACCCAAATAGGTTTTGATTTTTGCTGAAGTGAGTGTGTACCTGCTAATTGGGCCAGTGATTCAAGTTTAAAAAGTTGGCTAGTTACACACTCTTCAAATTATTTGCAAGAGTGCCAGACAAAGGCTATTGCCATTTGTTATTTAATAAAAGTAAGAAAAGTCTCCCAAATAAATGCAGATTGTCTACAGTTATTCTTCTTGGAAAGCCAAACAAAAAATGGCAGTGAATGTTGCACATGCAAAGTATCTCATTTAGATCTGACTTGCAAATCACTTAAGCAAGCAGCAGGCACAATCAGTGGGCACTGTGCTTTCAACAAAGTTTTGCTAGTTCCTTCTGATTTGGGCTCCATACATTTCAAAATGTTTTTTATTCCTACTCGGAATGACAATATGACTACTTTCATGGAATCTTTGAATGGTTTGGGTTGGAAGGGACCTTAATGATCATCCAGTTCCAACCTCCCTGCCATGGGCAGGGACATCTTTCACTAGACCAGGTTGCTCAAAGCTCCATCCAGCCTGGCTTTGAACACTTCCAGGGATGGGGCATCCACAACTTCTCTAGGCGAGCTGTAACAGTGTTATTTTCTCATATTTCCACTCTACCAGGTAAGAAGAGACTAAAACATTTCCCATTCTGGTGTGGCAGCTCTTGCTTAGCCATCAACCAGTCAGAATAGACACATGATACGTATGACAAAACTTCCAGTCCCCTTATATGAAACTTACAGCTTTTGACATGTAGTTATTTGGGCAGACTTTTCAAGGGAAACCACTTTTCTTTTTGAAGGTTCCTATTTTAAAGTTTCAGGAAGCCACTTGAGGAAATCGGGTATTTCTATCTTTTTATATAAGTTTTCAGGCACTTCAGAAATTTTGTACAATGCTTTATTTAAGGTGACGACTATCTTGATGCAAGAGAGGTCTGTGGTAAGCGACAGGCTAAGCGGTTAGGTCATGGTTGCACTTGTTACTTTGACAATGAACCCAGGAGAACCAAATTCACGGTGTTTTACTACAATGATAACAACTGAATGTTGTGCGCCTCTGCCTAAATGCCAGCAAACGGTCTCAGTTGCGTTAGGATTTCATTGACGTTGTCTGTGGCTTCACGTTGGCCAAAGCCAACCAGGGTCCCGCCTGCCAAGCCTTGCTCCCACCTTCCCAATTCCTTGGCTGCTGGGGAACTGTACTCTAAGCACTGTGAGAAACTTCACTGCCGGTTAATTTCAATTTTCGTACTACCCACATAGTTCACCGCCCTCAACAAACTTCTGCTGAAGCACGATTATTTGCCCCAGCCCAGTCCCTCACCGGGGCTGCTGGCTAGCCGCGTTTGCCTCCAGACTCCCCTCGCTGCCCGCCCTCAGCCGGCTCCTCCCTTCACCCCAGCAGCCTTCTTCCCTTCTGCCTAGCGCCATCGTTTCCCCGTCTCCAGCCTCGACTCTTCCAGGCCGTTTCTGCCATTTCGTTTGCCTCTGAACTACTCATTATTGACCTTTCGGCTCTGAAATACTTAAAAGCTTCTTTTTTTAGAGACGAACTTTGCAGATGGTCCTTAAAAGTGACTTTAAAAAAAAAAAACAAAAAACAAAAAAACCCAAATCAAACAACCCACTCTTTTTTTTTAATCTCCGCATCCTACCTAAAAGGAGACTTAGTTTTTTCGCTATTATGGGCTCGATTTCAGACGCACCCGTGAAGCGGGCGGCGGCCCCCGCCTCCCCCAGCTTCCCCCTCCCC
>VYXH01009417.1:164848-178369 GCA_013397275.1 Burhinus bistriatus
ATTATTTATTTCATGCACCACTTATGGGTCGGAGGGGCAGCATTAGGCCGCTGGTGTGGCTCAGCGCTGCAGAAGGGAGGCTTCCTTCCACGAATGTCACGGGGAAGGGAAGCGGGGTTTCTGGGGGGGTTCAGATAGTGTTCTTAATGCGTGGTCCTCTCCCTGTGCGATTTCGGGGGATGCGAACGAGGGAGGTCCTTATTCACGACACGTTTGTAAAAATTTAAGTGGAAGCCATCCTTGTCTGAAGAATAACCTTGTGTGGTTTATTTCATGTGCTAGGTTGCTATTTTTCTCATTCTGTGGCAGGTTGGGCTGCTCAGCCAGTCTGGAGGGAAGGCTGGAGAAGGAAAGATGTCTTCTGAATCTTTTTGTCTGGCTGCTCAAGCTAGATTTGACTCCAAATGGTTGAAGACAGACTTACAGGTAAGGAGTTAGATAGTTGTATTGCATTGTGACCTTTCAGGTGCAGATCAAGGATGCTTTTAGTCTAAACAGCTGACAAACAGAAGACTGCAGCATTGCTCTTAAGATAGACGTATAGGGTTTTTTGAGTATGCTGATTTAAAACTGATCTTGAAGAAATGCTGACTTACTTTGAGCTGCAAATAGGTCTGTATTGTCAGTCCAGTCCCTTCTGCTTAGAAAGGAGCTGGACTACAGATATGTCCTGTCTTTGCAGAGTGTCAAAGCACATAGCTGAGTATGTAGCGTTACTGCTAGAACTATAAATTGTTCGTTTAGGCTGTTGCTAAACTTCTTGCCTGCATATGAGCTAGCAGCTCTAACACACAAGAGAACTGAAGTGAAAGGCAATAGAAATCTAATTTATATTTTGAAGAATCCAGATCAGCTTTTACTGTAGTTGTGTGTGTAACGGATATAGACTTCCTTTAAATTTTGTCCTTTTTGAAGGGAGTTAGTTTTTTGTCAAAGTTATGTGGTTGAAATGGTCTTTGTTGAAATGTGCTGGTGTTTGGTGAGTTTTCTTTTGTCTTAAAGGATGATCTGTTCATTTCTCAAAGTTACATGATACAGGGATGAGGATAATATCATGTTTTCCCAACTCAGTTTTGAAAATTAAGTGGAAAATACAGAGAAGTAGAGTGGTTTGGGTCAGTTACGTTTGTTTTGGGGGAAATGGGCAACTAGAGTATGTCCGTGTCTTGGCTGTTGTCTTCCTTCCCCTAGATATGGCATATAGATACCTTACTTTGAATAACCTTTCCAAGTTCCTGCTCAAAACTCTGAAATTCTTGGTGGCATGGACCAGCCAGTGTTATTTCTTTGTTACAGATTAATAATAATAATAAAAAATTTAAAAAATGGTGTCCTGAATGACTTTACCCAAAATTACATGCTGATAGTCTGAATGGTTGAGTTCAGCTGTTCTTGTGGTTAGACAAGGGTTTTTCCCCATGCAGTTGTGATTCAAAAGCAGCTTTTCTCTAATGTTTTACATCAAACAAGCTAAATCAGAATCAGAAGTGACAGTTATAGCCTTAGAGGTTACATTATTTAGTAGATCTTGTGTGTAAATGCTATGAAATGACAAGGCTTGCTCTTGATTTGGCTAGATTAGTTCTATTTTCATCTTTTATTTGTACCAAAGTAAAAGTTTTGATCCAAAGTTAGGTATTTTGGCTAATGTGGTAAATGAACGTGGTAGAAAAGAGTTTTGAAGATAGGCATATTAAGAAATACAGAAATATTTTTGTGATCCCTAGAACCTGGCTTCAGCAACCTATGTTGCTTCAACGATTGTAGAATAGAGGAAATTTTAGCTGAAAAAGTGGCGATCTTTGTTTGTAACAGCTGCTGACTATGCATTGCTTTTTTTTCTTCTGTATTATAGGGGGTGAAAAATGTGACCGTTCAGGTGATTTGTCAGATTTTTTCCTCTCATTTGTAGTGCCTTTTTTTTCTACATCCCCTTTTTCTGTTGTTATATAAACTTTTGACAAGAGGGTTTCCGTTGCCGTCCAAACTTTAAGGATTATTTTCAGCTGAGTGTGTATAAATGCAATGAAATATTTGTCTTTTATGAGACTGTTGTGTAGTTAATGTGTTGTAATAATTCCTTTTAATAATAAAAATCTTAATTTGTAACAAATTTCTATGAATAAGCTCTCTTATTTATAAGAGTTCTTTATGACTAATAACAAGGTAGACTCTAATTGCCAGGGTACACCCTTTGTTTTCTTCCAATCATGCTGTAGTCAAAATAATGAGATTAATGAAAGAAGAGAACAGTAATCATTTGTGATCTGTTGGACACAAACATCACTTCTCTGGAATCTGAAGGCTAGCCAGGCCTTCTGGGTATAATACAACTTTCTTGTTAGGTTAACTGTTTTTGGTATTGCGCAGGTCCTCATCACAGAACTCTGGATGTATGTGTTCAGTATCTTAAAAAATGTGCATGTGAATCTTGAATTGCTCCTTTTTAATGTATTAAATGGCAGGTGTCTTCTGTCAAGTAAAGGGTTTTTGTGCTCTGGGGAATTTTTCTATTACATGATTGACTATTTTAGCTACTTGTTGACTAGCATGACCTAGCTGCCTGTGAAATTTCTTTATAGGTGTAAATCCTGTCTCTTAATCCTTTAAGTTCTATGTGCACTGAATATGCTGATTTCCTAATGTGTATGTTTTTACCAGCTAACTATAGAAGGCACTTATTGACGTTCAAGAGACTGTCAACAGGAACTGAAAAGATGAGCATAGTACCTAGAAGAGGTTCAAAGAAAGACATACTTATTTTTGTGGATTAATTAGGCTGACTACAAATTATTGTTTGGAATTACACCCTGAAACTCTTCACTTTGCAGCTAGATTTTTAACTTTACATTGTACAGCAGTCCAAGAGTGGGTAGGTGAAAGTCCTTGGAGAAACAAAATCATTCTGGGGAATTCTTACCTTAGGAGACATACAGAGATTGATTAGTCTAACTTTTTTGTTCTTAAATGAAGTTCTTTGCAAAATTTGGAGAGTATAGCTAGAATTGGAAGTTAAATGTTTCATTTGGAGGGCTAGCAGTCTCCAAAGTCTGACTTGCCTTTGCTTTTTTTGTTTGTTCTTTGGTCACTGTTGCCAGAGAGTTTGTTCTTTAGACTTGATGGCTGTGGCATTTATTGTGGATTAAGCCAATGAAATCTCTCTGAAAATCATCGGATTCTTTTTTGCTTTAGTTCAAGATGATGTTGCATTTGTAACGTAATACACTATATTATAATATTATGTACATTAATAAGTCTATAATATAGTGGTATTAATATAATAAGAAAAGAACCACACGTGGATTTTAGCGTGGATTGTGTTTAATCACCTGCGCGCGTCACTTGCAGCTGGCATCCAGGCCAAATTTAAGTGTTCTTATTCAGTTTTGTGATGTTACTGTTAAGAGACAAAGCCAGTGTGATGTAACGTATTATTACCGTTCTTTAGAGAATATCAAAGACACAAGCCTTTTGTAATAGCAGTGAGCCTCTAGCCTGCAGGATTAACTGAAGTGTTGTGAAAAGTTAATGGAAGTCTGTCTTGACAATATTAATTTATCTGAAACTAATCAATATTATAGGAAGCCACAATGCTCTACAGAGACCCAAGTGCACCCCATAACTGTTCCATGTCTTTTTACTAACTTTGTAATTAGTTGACCTATTATTGTGTGATTTACAGCTGCTAGTATAATTTTCAACTGATTAGAAATATTTGTTTGATTAAAAATCTAAATTTCCTGGTGGAGCAAAATTGAGATATTCTATGTTGTCTGAAAAAACACGAACTGTTATAGCAGCTGAAAAATTTAAGACGGCTCAGCTCAGTATGAGGTAACATCAGTAGCAAAATATGTAATATGTTCTCCTATTACATGTATCAATAGTATGTGTATAACATTACCATTAATAAAATAAACCTATGAAGTTATAAACCAGGGGAATTTTAGTACAGGTCACTTTTTCATGGGTCATGTTTAACTTATTTACTAGAAAGGTTAGCCTATCACTTAAATTTCCAATGTATTTTTTTAGGTTTGAATTAACACCTTTGAAACCACTTACCTATTTATGTCTATTACTAGTAGAAGCCATCACATTCATAGCAAAGTCTTTCTGTAATGGGAGACTGTGTTTTAATGGCTGTTTCTAAGGAAGACATTATTTTTTTAAAAAAAGGAAAGTATAAAAAAAATATACCAATGGAAGGGAAATTGTTTACTTAAACCTAGATACCCAGTTTGCTGAATCAAACTGTGCTTAAAATAATTCCGATTAAATAGATGTACTGTACTACTAATTTAGAACCTTATGCAGAGAACTTTAATTAGTGATGGCTGAATAACAAAAAACTCGAATTTCTGTCAGCTAGTGGGAAGCGTGTGTGTGTTTGAATAGTGTTTATTAGTCTGCTTGTTCTGGATCCTGCAAAGAACTATTGTGCTTAATCACAGGGGTTAGAGGTGAAAAACTTTCTTTTTCCTGTAGTGTGGAAAAAAACTTTAGGCAACAGTCAAGGTGCAAGAGCTGTCCACAAGGGGAATATGATGCATTTTCACCAGTTTTCATTGAGTTCATGGTTGGCAGGTGATTTCTGTCATCTTCTTTTGCCACAGAGATGAGAGAGATCCCTTTAAAATGACACAGCCACCTGTAAGAGTTGCATTCGTCTGAAACATTTTACCTTTGCTTCAAAGTTAAAGTTGGCACTTTGATTTTCATGAAAATGCCACTCTTCTAGCATCTAGATCAGTGTCTTTTCTTGTAAGAATATAATGTAAATAAATGATAACTTTACTAGTAAAAGCAGTAAGTTAGTGAAAGTTGCTTTCTTCTATTTTGTTGATTTCCTGTTAATTTTCTTCTTAGTTTTGGTTTTCTGATCAAAAAGTGAAGGGCTTATGTGGAAATTCTTATAGCAAACTGCAAATGAGAACTCCTACATTTTTGAGGAGGTGAAGGTTGCAGTAAGGATTTCTTTAAAATTATCTAAAAAATGAAGTAATGCTGTCCCTCCAAAATAAGTGATTTCCAGAGGGAGGGGTGAGGACTATATGTGGAGTGATAGGTTAGAGAAATTAAATCTAATGTTTATGCAAATATTTGGGCTCAAACAGAACTACTGTTCTGCAAATGGAGAAAGTTAGAGAATTTCTCTTCTAAGTTTGAGGGAGTTGCATAGTTTTTCTTTGCATATGACTATTAACTGTCAATAAATTTTTGCAACAAATGGAAGACCAATAGACTGTTATTACGGGGACATTTCTAGTTTAAGTCCTGAACTGTTGAAGTATTGTGGGGCTGCTGAACTTTTCTGTCTTTGCTATCAGAGCTTTAGAGCAGTATGTTTAGATCTGATGATGTTTCACTGTGCTTTGCATAGGTGTGATAAGCAGCTGTGCTTTCAGGGCATGTTTCAACAGGGAAGGAAGGAAGCTAGTGCAAAATCCTGAAGAAGACGACAATGAAAAAGGAAACAACAATTGAATGGATTCAAAAAAGCAAAAACAACAGAGAGACATGGGAAAGGACTTACTGTTATGTGATTTTCTTCAGCTTTACTGAGCTGAAAAAGGTTTTTTTTTTTTAAATATTTCTAAAGAAAAACGTGTTTGGTTTTTTTTTTAATGTAGTCTTTAAAATATAGCTGATGGCTAATGCAGAACTAACTGAATGGAAGAACAGATTCTTTCCCCCTCCCCCCACTGGCAATTCTGAGGTGAAGATTATTTAAGTAGCTTATATTTTAAATCCATATTGACATTTTGTGATTATGAAGTCACTGTCTTGAATTTTCAGTGCAGTTATATAATCAGGAACCTTACCTGAATCAATCCTTGTCCTTTTATGTCATTTTCTTTTCTTAGCATCATTTTTCTTGAGCTGGAGTTAACTTTTACAGAGGCTTCTATGCTTTCTGCAGGAAAGTTTGTGAAACCACATCAAGAACATGATCTACTGTACCACATGGAGTACCTTTCTCTGACTTACAGTTGACTTCAGAACAAAATCACAGCTGCTGATTATTCTTAAAATAAGTTATTAAAAGCAAAATTGTAGTGGTGCTTTAAGAATTCTCAGAAGCTTATCTAGTTATGGTTGCAAGATTTAATTTTCTTGAAATGTAAGGAAATGTTAATGCCAATGCCTTATTCTCTGGAGTTGATGAGGATGGATGGGAATTTCACTGCCAGCCCTGTTGGAGGGTGGCAGTAGCAGATGCCAGCAACCAAACTAGATATCCCTTTGACTTAATTAAATGTTGTACCAGACAGAAAACATTGCAGCTTAACTGCAGAGATAAGATTAGCAAAAGACTAGAGTGGGGGCTACCTAGTTTATAGTACAGTAGAAGTTCACCTTGAAGTCTTCTTAGGCCCTTGATTTTTTGGCTTGGGGTAAATGGGCAGGGCTGAGACTTAGGTCTATGTGGGAAGTATGAATTTGGTGAGATACATGCCTTACAAGTCCAGAGATCAACACGTGGTCTGGGGATGAGAATGTGTGACCAATGGTGGAGATGAGGAAGGTTTGGTGGCTGTGGTCCTATCTGAGATGAGGTCAGGAGATGTCACGGGAAGAACAAGGGAGATTTTGGGCGTGGGGAGTGGCACTTGATTTGGTGGAATGAGTAGGAGGATTAAGAACATGGGTCCAGGTTGTTAGGCAATGGATAGCGGTGATGGAGCATGGAGCTGCTGTTGTCTCAGTCTTGGGAAGGCAGCACGTAGGTGGTGGGGCAAGCAGGGACTTGGGGTCTTTGTGGGGTTTTTATGGAGCATACATCACTGGAACAGTTACCAGTTGCAAAACTTCAGTGAAAATGTTCCTAATTTGTTAACTTACTAGGTTTATCAAGTTCATCCCTTTAAACATTCACAAGTGAAGTTACTAAATTATTAGAGCAAAAAGATGTCCACATAAATCAAGCAATCTAACAAGAGAGTGTTAGGCTTAACAAAACACAGGTAGGTGCTCTTGTACTTGCAAACCCAGTATTGTCAGAAACAATCAAGACACTAAATGTGTTTTTCTTCTCTTGCACTGCACCATTGATTGCCTCGTGAACTTTCTTTAAACAATTGAGTGGAAGAAGGACCATATTTTTTTGGAAAATAGAAACCAAAGAGAGATGTTTTTGAAATTTTTTCTGAACAGTGTTCCAGTTCCCCTGTCTCAGCACTTGGGTGTGATGATAGGCTCCATGCAAGTGGCTGAATGCAAGAAGCATCAGTGGGAGCAAAAGAAGAAAGTAGTATGTGCTTGTGCTGGCTAAGATTGTCTTAAAACACTGTACAAAGAGAGAAAAGCAGGATTGTATAGCCAAAGCAGATACTTGACTTTTCTAACATACAGTTGACCTTCAGCTGCTAGTTTCACAGAATCACAAATAGTTGAAGTTGGAGGGGACCTCTGGAGGTCATCTGGTCCAACCCTCCTGTTCAAGCAGGGCCACTTAGAGCCAGTGTCCCAGGACCATGTCCGAATGGCTTTTGACTATCTCCAAGAGTGGAGGCTCCACAACCTCTCTGGGCAGTCTATGCCAGTGCTTAGTCAGCCCCTCAGTGAAAAAGTGTTTCCTGGTGTTCAGAGGGAGCCTCCGGTGTTTCAGTTTGTGCCCATTGCCTCTGGTCCTGCCACTGGGCACCACTGAGCAGAGCCTGGCTTCCTCTTCTTTACACCTTCCCTTTAGGTATTTATATACATTGATGAGTTCACCGCTGAGCCTTCTCTTCTCCAGGCTAAACAGTCACAGCTCACTCAACCTTTCCTCATAGGAGAGGCATTCTAGTCCCTTAATCATCTTTGTGGCCCTTCATTGGGCTCCCTCCAGTATGTCCATGTCTCTTGTACTAGGGAACCGTGATCTGGACGCAGTATTCCACGTGTGGCCTCACCAGTGCTGACTAGACAGGAGGGATCACCTCACTCGACCTGCTGGCAACACTCCTCCTAATGCAGCCCAGGACATCCATTAACCTTCTTCGTGGCAAGATCACATTGATGGTTCATGTTCAACTTGGTGTCCACCAGGACCCCCATGTTCTTTTCTGCAAAGCTGCTTTCCAGCTGGGTTAGCCCCAGCATATATTGGTGCATGGGGTTATTCCGTCCTCAGCTGTGGGACTTTGCACTTCTCTTTGTTGAACTTCATGAGATTCCTGTCGGCCCATTTCTCCAGCCTATCGAGGTCCCTCTGGATGGCAGCACAACCCTCTGGCACATTAGCCACTCCTCCCTATTTCTGTTGTTCAAGTGAAATATTTCTTTTAGGGTTACAGAATTTTGGGATCATGAAAATAAAATTGCTTGACTAATTCAGCACTTGAATAATTCAGCACTTAAAACCTCAGCCTTTTCTTTCGCTTTTTGGCTATCATAGTGGCAATTCGCTGTTTAATATGTCTGCTGAACATCAAGTAGATTAATAGTGACTTGTTACAGTTGGAACTGAGTTGCCCTCAGTTATGAGGGATGAATTGGCTGTAAATTCTTTTTCTTAATTGTCCATGTAGTTGGTTGCTTTGATTATTGCTACAAAAAAAGTCCAGTTTTCCTTTACTTTCAAACACGCCTCCTTTTCTCCCTCCCTCAACATGTACACCACTGGCAAATGTTAACTACAACCTGGATAAAAGCAAAATTGTTTATCTGAAGGCTGCTTATGGTGTAAGCTTCCACATGAGATGTTTGTAGAAGGAGGGGGAACTCTCTGACCTATAATCTTGGTGGTTGCTCTATCTTTATGCAACATACCGAGAAAAAGACTTTGATAAGAATTTGAACACCAAACCCAAGGCAGAAGAAATTCTGTTTACTTTTTCAGTTTTTAGTTGCTTGAAAGGCTTTGGTGAACTTTGTACTATGTGACAGGATTAGAAGTTAAAACGGAGAAAACAATTCTTGATTCTACTTACAGCAATGCTTACAAAAGTAGTAAGATTCTGAAATTAAACAATGCTGCATTATGAAGAACCTTGAATTCAAAGCCAGTAGGCCTTTAGATTATAAGCTTAAGGGCTGTGAGAATCATTTTCCATATCAAGGAGATCTAGGAATGTAAAATGAAATGTATGAAAAGACAGTTTAACAGACAAAAATCTTAACTTTATGAAAACCATAATTTATTATGCAACCCATCTGGAGGGTTGTCTCGCTCACTATTTTTCAAGCTTGTATTTTAGCATAGGTTTTAGCATTCAGCACGTGAATGTTTTTTTAAAAAAAAAAACTTCTATGACGTATGAGCCAAAAATAGTGAAACAGTTGTGTTTAGCTATTTTTGCAAGAAAAAATTTGTGAAAAATAAATTCCTTAAGTGCCCCACTGTAGTATATGACCACATCTGATTGAGGGGAAAGTGAACGCCATTTATTTTTGAAATATTTATATACTGAGAACAATGCAAGAAATTCAGTCAATAGTGAATGGTTGATTTTTTTTTTTTTCATTGTTGAAATGCAGCTTTACTTCAGACTATTCCAATTTTTAAGAAATTAAGCCAAATTTAAAGCTTTTAGCAAAACACAGAATCTTTGCAAAAGCTCTATGTGCTGCCTGGCTCTGAAGAACAGGGACTGTACCTTTCAGTAAAGCATGGTCAGAGTGTAATTCTGGTGCTGCGCAACTGATTGCAGATAAATTGAATAATGTCTAGCTCACGCTGTGTGATTCTTTTCCCTCTTATCCCCATGAGATCAGGAAATAGCGAAATGCGTATGATGTGTCAGCTCATATTTTATGCTGAAAAAAAAATGATTGAAATCATTAATACGTGTTGGAGTGAGTTTCTGAAGTATGCCTGTGAAGACAAGGAACTACTATGGTAATGTAGTGTGTTACAGTGGTGTCAAAACATGCAACTTGTCTTTAATTGTTCATGTTAACTGAGATTAGCTAGATCAGCAAACAAGTTCCCTGCTGGTGGTTCTGACTCTTTAAAACCTGTAATCTTTAATCATTAAAATATCATTAGGAAATAGTTCCAAATAAACTTTAAGCAGGCTTTTGTGGATAACGGTAAAGATTTTACAGCAGTTGTGTAAGTAACATCTTTGTATTACTCCTCAGTTAAAACACTTTGGATTTGAATACTAGTTACATAACACACAGACGCTTCTGAATAAGCCTTCAGCAGGTTTGGTTTTTTTAATGTCTCCACTGCACTGCTTTGGTATGCTAAAAGTATTCTGGTTTTCAATTTCAATTTCATGTACTCCCCTCCTCCCTTACGGTATATGGTTGCAAATTATAGCCTGGTTATTTGCTTAGGATGTTGACACGTGTTTTGCAGCATTTTATAAAGCAGAGAACAGTATCAGCAGAAGACAAGTTATCCTGGTCATTAGGATCCTTTAAGGGAGATCCAAATTGATAAATCATTAGGAGACTTGTGTTACAGCTGGTGCTTTCATGAGGGCTTCCAGCTAGCACAGCCCTGCCACTTGTTCTATTGCAAGTGTTTATCCTATTGCACATGTAGTGTACTGGGAACTGACCTGGGCAGAGGCAGCCCCTCGCTCTTCCATCAGGCACAGCTGGTTTTAGTCTTGATCGGTTCCATAATCTGGTTCAGCAGATGATCACGCATGTGCATTAGTCTGCATGTGAGAGGAGGCATTGTAGCCGCTGGAAGGAAGAGGGAGGGCTGTGAGAGGTGCTTTGCACAGCGGGACCAGTTTGAACTGGTTAAATATGTTTATGAATCTACGCCTTGATGTCATGTGTTCTGATTGAGTGCCCAGCTCTCAATTTGCTGGTTTGGAGAGAGGACTGTAGTGACTTTCTTCATGCTTCCCCGTTTTGTCACTTCATGCAGCTTGGCTTTGTTTGGATAGCTTTTCCTGAAGGCAAAAAGGATGCCCCATGCTCCCCAGATTATTACATGGTGTCATCTTGAATGTGTGGATAGTTCTGAGGTGACCAAATACATGCTTGTGATGTATTGAAATACAATGTATTTAAATGTAATCCAAGCTTGCTGTAGTTAAGCCTATTTAAAAGTTACTGTTTCGAGCTTTTAGTCTGAAAATAGCCTAGCTAGAGAACCAGAGATCCTGAAGATGGTTTAAATCCCTCTTATACACAGACACGCACACACTCTGAAGATACCGGTGAAGTGATACATGTGTTTTCTTTCTTCTGGGACAAAATATAAAATCTGATGTATTTTAAATGTTAGCTTGAGTTGACTTGAGAGAAAATTGTTTTGTGTAACTATATATACTGTATTGATTTTAACAGCTTGCTTTTACACGAGATGGACTGTGTGGCTTGTGGAATGAAATGGTAAAAGATGGAGAGATTGTATATCCTGGAACAGAGTTAACACAAAGTGGTGAACTACCTCCAAGAAAAGGTATGGATTTTAATTTGTTGTTGTTATTTGTTCACTTTTTTTCATTTTGATGATGAAAATGGAATTCAGAATTCATACTGTGACAAAACTTTGGTTTATCGTCACCTGTCTGTACAATTTGCAGGTGTTCATGTTTTGAATTAAATACAATTGAAACTGATTTCTTAAAAGTGTACAGAAAGGTAAGTTTTAAGCCTTCATTTGAAGGCTTAAATCTGTTCCAGCCGTTTGAAATTAAACTTCATAAACTAGGCATGTTATTATGAGAGAGTCTTGGCAGTGTCCTTTTGTTTGGTATGCTTAGTCTGTTTACAGTTGAAGCCTCTGTTTAAACAAGTGGACTGAGGAATGGGGTAAAGATGATACTGCTATTTCTAATTTTGTTTACCATCTTCATAAAGTGACTAAAACGTCAGCTAAAAAACTGTCCACAATCTGACTGTAATACTTTTTTTTTGTTTTGTTTTTGCCTTCTAGTGTACTTGAGAGCAGTTCAAACACTGCTAATCCTACAAATGGCAAAGTAATGCATCTATTTCGAGAGATTATTTTGGTGGAGGTGGATTTTGTTTCGTGATGGGTTTTGCCAAAATGGAGTGATTCTGCTCTTGCCTTTTTTTCTTCTGCTGATTGTGGTGCTCTTTTGACTCCCTATTGAACAGAAAACTAACCTGGTCAGAAAGGGAAAAGGCTTATCATTTCCTAATCTGTCTGAAATGGGCTCACAAAATAGTCAGATAAATTTTGTCACTAATTCATGTGATCCTCAAATAAATGAAGCTCTCTCTAGGAGAAGAGTGGAAATACTGCCTTTGGTAGCAGTGAACTATTATTTCATCTTCAGTTACTTCCTGTACTGTACTGTTGGATAGATGTAATATTTCAAGCCAGTAATGCTTAATTCCATATGGAGAGAATTTTTTGGGGGGTATCTGTGATTTGTCTCCTTTAAAAAAGGAAAGGGGGGAGATAAGGAGAAAAAAAAACACAAAAACAAACTCTTTTGACTAGAGGAAGTTATTTCTACAGGAAAGAAGCTAAAATAATTAGTTTATGAGAGGGGAGCAAATTATGTGTTATTTTTATCAAGAGTATAAGCTTCCTAGGTTTTGGGTGACTGCATGCTGTAGTAAGGACTAGAATTATGCTCCTAAGTGTTTGAGAGCTAGAAAACTTTTTTGTCCTTCTGATGCTGGCCCTGTTGAATATTATTGTTGACATTGGATGAAAACACAACTAGTCTTCTCAGAAGGGCTACTACAGCAGCTGCTCATGAAATGAGTGGAGGTAGCGTACTATTTTTTTCTTAGGATTGGGTAGTTTCATGTATATTAATAAATGACATCATAAACTTGATGCACCCATTCACTGACAGCTCATGATAGAGGTGGTGTGACAGTCATGGTATAATATTTCAACATACTCTGCTGTCATGTAGCAAAAAGATAACAAACATCTATAATAATAAAGGCAATATATTAAAGTAAATACCTGCTTTTCAAATGAAATCGATGCTATTTCCTCTTTTTGTGCCAGATACTTACACATTGCTTTTGGAGTTGTACCTGGGCTGGGCTTTGACACAAAACTACTTTTCCAATATCTTTATAGCTAAGTAGCTACAGAGAATTGGGATTTTTATTAGTTATGGTGCTGTAGTGCTTTCAATGATTCTGAGAAAGCTTACTGCAAGCTGTCATATTATAATTGGTATTTGTTTTCAGGGAAATCATTGAAATGTCAACTAGGAAAATGCAAGCTGTCAGTTCTCATCCAAAATGTAGTCAGCATTATAAAGTAAAAAACCAGAAGTGCTAAGCAAGTCAATCATCTGTGACTTCATATGTTCATCCACACCTGGGACATCTATTCTGAATAATGATGTGAAGTTTTTTTTTTTAAATCCTGAGTGTATCTATGTACACGTGACTTGGAAGGATCAAAAAGGTATAAAGTGTTAAAGGCTGTAGGATGCTGTTACTTAAAAACACAGAAATTCTAAGAGTTTACTGTAGAAATAAGGCATTTATTTTACCTTAAAATGTCAGTGGTCTAAGCTGTGATGAAGCTTTCAAAAGCTTTCTTACATCCATATGTGCTTTTTTGTTCGTGTGTTTTTTTTTTTTTTTTTTTTAAAAAAACTGGGGGTTTTTTTAATTATA
>VYXH01009417.1:178532-188666 GCA_013397275.1 Burhinus bistriatus
ACAAGACTAGAGGCTTGTTCAATATATTACAGAAAGAAGAGAGTTCTTTTAATATTTTGCATTGGATGTCCCATGATTTTGAGATTTCCAAAATGCCTTGATTTGGCATGGTCTTTAGTTTTGCCTTTATCAATAATGGGATCAAAATATGTGGCAAGGTGCTCCTGGCTAAAAGTTGAAGTAGTCTTCGGAGACTCCACAGAACATGCTCCTTCATCTGTACTCACTGCTCTGCAGTTGTTCGGCCTGAACTGCAGACCTGTGAAAAGATCGTGTAACGAGATTGACTTGGAATCCCTTATATCTTTGATTTTGGTTTTACATCATTAGAAGTAGCACTGGCTCTACACACACTGGTTTTCTGACACATTGTGATTTTCTTAAAAATTTAAATCATGAATTAGACTATAAAGTAGCACAAATATTCTGCCATTTTGTTCCTCTGGAGGGATGAAGTATAGGTATTACATAGCACAGATTGCATCTATTCCTTTTCACAGCTGGAGTGCCTATCTTCTGCATAGATACTGCTAAAACACCTATTTCTTGAAAAGCTACAGTAGTTTAGAAATTTGAATATAACTTTTTCAGACTCTTAACTTTTAGAATTAGTGTATGAATTTTCTTTCAGTGAAGTTAGCATTCACAAATGCCATTGTGCTGGCCTGCAGGATTGGTAAAATATAGCCATCTTGCTTACTAAACTTGAGCTTTGAGAAGAAAAAGCTAATCAAGACTCTTTTTGGTCATTGTTGATCAGATTGTGTATTTGATTCCATTAGGCAGTAGTGAGACTTGGAACCAGAAAAATTGGTGGTCAATTTGCACCTCTTGCAGCTCAAATTGAGTTTCATGAAATTCAAATCTAGAGTATTTCAGTCAGTTTAGTTGGTAGTTACTTTTTTTGCATAAATGATCTACAAATGTAGTTCAAGAGGCGAGGTAAAAGTACATACCAGTAATGAGATTTATATTAAGATTTATATTAAAAGCAATATATTTTAGTATTAGTATTCCGATTCTGCTGCTATATTGACTAATTTGGAGATAAAGAAGAGACGTTGCTGTAAGTAGTCCTTTTTATTCAGGCTGTTTTGAGAAGTTTTGTTTTATGCTTGTCCATTGTAACCCCTTTTTCTTCACTACTGCTGTAGCTTTCTGTTGATGCTGACTGGGCTGCTCAGAAGAGGTGCTTCAGTCTTTCAGGGGATATCAGCAGTGGCAGTAGACTAGAAGAACGTGCTATTGGTAGCAAAAAGCATTCCTCTTCTCTCTAGGAAGAGTATGCAAATAGTGTATTTTTTTTCCACTGTTAGCAACAGCATTTGGTTAGGAATAACCTCTGTTTTTTCTTCATGGCACTTTCAGAACAATGTGTTTGATAAATGCATTCAGCAGAATATATTTGTATGTTTCCAAGTATCATCTGAGGACACAGCTGTGACAGTAGTGATGTCCAAATACAGGTGCACTTGCAGCATGGCAAGTACTTAAAAGATAATCAGGCTGCCCTCAGGAAATTTGGATCAGATTAATATCTTGTATATTAGAAGCTGTGTACTGAAAATAATAAAAATTAAAAAATAATGTTATTCTTGCTAAATTCTTAAGTTAGAAAACTATTACTGTAAATTTTTAAGACATATGAGTCAATTATGCAGGTCTCTGTTTTTTGTGGGTTTTAAGTTCCAGGGCAAAAATAGATCATCAGCTTCATGCCTCTGTCCTGCCTTTGGTAAACACTGTGGGCTTCCTTCTCTTTTCTGTTCCCCCCTTCCAGAAAGTTGGACCTTTGTCAGCCTAGTGCCATCGAATCTACAGACCTCATTCAGTGTTGCACCTGCAAATAGATGATAAAGTCCAAATGCCAGAAGCGATTCCAGAGAGGCTGGCAGAAACCAAATCTTTATAAAAAGAATAGCAGTATGTGGCAATTGGTTATGGGTGCTACCATTCAGACCACATATATATGAAACTGTAGTAAGCGAGCAGGCATATAGGCTGGCTCCTGCTTTGAGCCTTCTTTCCTGTGTACGAAAGAACTTGTTAAAAGTGAAAAGTGCCTCTTCTCTCTTTCTGATTTCTGCTTTCCCAGCTCTAGTGGCTGTACTCAGTGGCTCAAGCATTCAGTACTCAGCTATGAATTATCATACTCTCTTTGCAGGACGGAGGGAAGTCTGCAGTCACCCTGTTGAACAGTTTGACTTCATAAGGGTAAAATGCTTTATTGCATATTCAACAGATAATTTAAAGAATGCATTTTTTTTAAAAAAAAGTATACCAGGGAAGAAAAGAAACTTTATTTCTGATTAGGGTTAGGAGATCAGAATCTGGACTTCTGCACCTGTAAGGCTGTGTAAACATGGTTTGCAAATGGTTAAGCATGCATCGTTCCTGCACAGATAACTATCGTTAACGTTTTTATTTATATATATGTGTGTGTGTGTATGTATAAAAGCTCTTTGCCAGAGAACAAAATACTATTTTGTATTGCAGCTGAAATATTTCCTGGATCTAGGACTACCAAATACTATTTTAGAGTGGTTGTAAAATGCAGCCCTTGCCTAAAGCACGCTGCGTAACTTTTTGCCTTGTGAATGGCAACATCTGTTGGGGAACAATTGCAGGCTTTTTCTTTCTACTGAGGGATTCCTAAATATATCAGTTCATTGGCATTTAAGAGCAGCACAAGATCATACTGTAACAGGTGCCGGAGGCAGCTATGCAGTGTCAGTTATTTTCTTCATTGAATATGGAATGTAAGTTCCACCTTTAGTTGCTTCCTTTTTATCCTCTGTTTTTGCTGGATTAGGCTATTGCTGTGCAAAGTAGAGCACACGTGGTGAGCTACTGCACTTTGTTTTGGGAGCTAACTTCTAATTGAAGATGGTTACTTCGGTTGCTCAGTTTTGACTGGCTAAGCATACCTACCTCAGCTTGGAGGCTTAAGGTTGTAAAGCAAAACATAGTTAAGAGGTTCTTTCGGGGAAATATTACACGGCTGTTTTCCCCCACCACAGTACTCGTGCTTTATGAGAAAAATGTGACAACCTGTTTTAACTTCACTGCAGCATGTTCTTGCATGCATTGTTTTGAAAACTGTCTTATTACTTGTTATTTTGGCCTGTGCTGGATTCACTCAAGATTTCTTGCCCCTAACCCTGCTTTCTGAAAAATCTTTGGGGTTCTTTTTTTAAAAATCCCTTTCTTTAAGCGTAACTGAGGTTCCATGGTTATGGTGTCTGTGTTGCTGCTTTTGATCTAGACTGATACTAACTTTGTCCCTTATGGTGCAAGTGGTTTTTTTTGCAAGTATAATGAAAAGTCTTTGTGGAACAATTTGACATGGGCTTTTAATGTGAGTTTTAGCTCAGCTCCTTCCCACTTCTCTCATTGCTCCCCTTTTCTGTTCATACAGACAATGGAAAAAAAAAAAAATCCTCCTCGTGGATTTGCATGTCAAAGTTGTTTTTATACAATACAAAGCTTAAGTTCCAACCTGGGTTGGTACCATCTATATTTGCAGTGTGGAGTTGGGCAGAATGACTACGTTTGTAGCCCTTTGTTGTTATTCTTTGCCAGGGATCTGTTAAAAAGCATAACAAGTTCTCTTACAGCTGCCTGCAAAACGTGTAGTGTCTTGGCACAACACCCTTCTACCCAGTAACTAAAATCCCAGACTCTGCAGAGTGTGTCTCTAAATGTGTGGGTGAGTGGAGAAACAGTGAGATTATGGTGTTACTGTGGGAATATTCTGAACTACTGGGGCTAAACAAGGTCTTTAGACACTGGTTTAACTCCGTAACGGAATCTGTGCCTTTAATATTACTTGCTTGTGCTTTGGAATAGAAACAGCTAGATTCAGTCACATTTTGGATGTGTGTTATCATGCTGATGACTGTTGTACTATAGGCTGTTCCTTGGTCTTTGAGAGAAACTGTTATCCTCGCTATGATTTCGAATTACAAGTGGGATATCCAAACTCCTTTTACCTGTTCTCAAGTGACCTTTGCTATCCCCTCCTTAGCTCACAATCTCAGCTGCAGCATTCATGTTGCAGTTATGTCTCCTTTTTTTCCTGTGCTCCTTCAGTCTTCATCTGCCACCTTCTGAGCATTAGTGTTGTGTTATGGGCTGGCTTTAATTTAAAACTTGGCACCTTACACCTTGTACTTGTAATTAAGGCACCCGAAAAAGGTTTATTTTGGGAGGTGCTATTGTCTACAGTCTTAACAAATTTTTAACACAGGCAATCACAGATCCAGTTACAACCAGATTAGGCATTCACATTTTTTCAGCCCAGATGGAAAGAGCAGTTGAATGTTTTTGTATGTTGTGATAGGTATATTTTGTATATTCTGAGGCAATGAGAGCCTTTGATCTCCAGGTGGGGTCATGGTGAGTCTGAGGCAGGCTGCAATCAGATGTGCTGTGTCTGGCGGCAGCTGTAAACCTGTTGCTTATTATTGTCTTCTGAAATACGCTTGTAAAAATATGTATGTTTTGGGTGTGGGGGGTGAGTGAGATAGGAGAAAAGACAAAATTCCAATGCTTGTCTGGCTTGTTGTGACTGGGATGTTTGGGGGGGATGTCTCTGTAGACTAGGTTGGCAGATAGGAATGGAGGAGCCGTCATTTTTAAGAGCCTGGTGCAAATGATTGGAACTAAACTCTTCATGGGTAAGTTGCAAATGCTGGACTTGAGAAATTTTGGGGGATGTTTTGAGGAAAGAAGGTCAGGGTGAGAAAAGCAGTTGCCAGCGTGGCCCTTAGATGCTAGGCAATGTTGTGCATTGAACTGACTGGAGGTATGTATATGGAAGTCCATATCCCCAAGAAGAATAAGGAGAGACTTCCAGCTATCTAGTTCTACTGTGTTTAGAAAATTGGGACGTTCATGCAGTCTTTGATTACAGAGATGAATGACTAATGTCTGTGTTCTGTCTTTATGAAAGTAATCTCAAAAGGATTGCAAATGCTGTTTTTTTGCTTGAGCAGAAAGTGGTGGTATTATTTTCATTACTTGCTGGTAATTACTAAGATACTATATACATTACAGATGTTGAAATACTGCTGTGTAAAATTAGTGTAAATGCCAATATACAGCTCTCCTTGATCTAGAAATTAAGGCAATTGCTATCTTTTTTTCTGTATTGGAAATGGAACATGAAAACAAGTAAATACTACAGAAATGCGGATAGTTGGGAGCAAAATCTCACTTAAAGTGCATCCTTTGTGATACGGTGTGTTGCAAATCCTTTGCAAGTCTTACATGATGGTATTGACATTAAATGTTCATCCTCCCTAGGAGGTTACAGCAGTGTTTTCTGGATTCTAAGGTCACTGTCTTACGAAAGGTAACATGAGACCTAGCACCTGTGACAGTTAATATGCTAAAATACTATTTCCCCCCACCCTGTACTCTTAATGAAAGACAATATTGCTGTAAACTTGTGGGCTGGGCATTTCACCTTTACATTTCTAATCTAGAACTGAATTCAAGGGGGAAGTAGCTTAACTGGTCTTTTTTTCCNGCAGCAAAGAAAGAAGAGCAAAACGACAAAGAAAAGAAAGATGAAGAAGAGACTCCGCTGCCCACTTACAGGGCCAAATCGATTGTTGAGAGTTGGGTGTGGGGCAAACAACCAGGTATTAGAGCTGTTTTGGTCATTCTCACTGAAGCATTATGTATTCTATATTGATCACTACTTTTGTAGCATCATGAAGTAATTGGATCACATGTACTTGCTGAGAGATGCATCTGTTAGGTTAGTGGAATAAGTTGGTTAAATGGTTAACTGTGATTCAAGTTAAACATTTACTATAATTACTTTCATGCTGCTTGAAGGAATGATAAACTTACTTGGAACAAACGCAGTTATACAGTGAAATGTTACAATGTCTTCAAAATATTTCTTTTCAGTTGCAGACACTAAAAAGAAATTGCTTAGTTTCTGAAGCCTGAATTTTCTGCAGGCAATAAAGGTTTAATAGGTGATTTTTCTTTTTGATTTCATGATCTGGTAGATAAGTTTGAGTCAATCATTAGATGAAGGTTGAAATGGTTAGTTCAATTAGCTGTCTGTCCTGACCTTTGCTGACAGTAATCTCCCCTATGGCAGCGGAAAAATGGTTTGTGTGTTCACATCTGCACATATGACTCTATAAAATAGTGATTTTTGTTATTGAAACCAGTTGAAGTACATGGCTGTTTATTACTGCAGATCAGCAATTCATTGTCTAAAGTTGTCCCCGTTTAAAAAATAGCAGATCAGAAGCAGCTTCACTTCAGTGGTTTGTTTTCCAGTTCTGGTGCATGATATTGCCCAATTCAGATGTTGAAATGTACAAACATTGGAGATATCTGTTGTGCCTCTTTTCCTTTCCCCTAACCCAGAAGCACTTGAAGATCCCTGGGAAAAGTGTTGTTTCTTCAGCACCAGAATCTTCATCTGTGTAGCCCGGTTTGCTAGGGAAGGTATTTGTTTCTGTTGAGCCACAGGTCAGCTGCTAGTCTGCTGTCCTCTGCTCTGTGCCAGCCAACTTGTTCCCTTTTCTTAAGGACAGGAGGACAGATGGACTTGCTGTCACTCTAGTAGTAGGACAGAATTTTGCAGTGTAGGGGGAATGAAAAGAATTGCCACTACAGTGGAAAGGAGAGTGAGAATTGAATGTGTTGAAGAGATGTAAGGTGAAGGTCACATTATTTTTGTTTTATATTTTTATTTAGCATTTGTCGCTGAAGAGTAAAATAAAACTGTTTTACAAAATTATTATCTAAATGCCAAGTATCTTACCAAATTTCTCCCAACTGACCAACGTGTTTGGGACAAGACCTGGCCTTTAAGCTCACCCTCCAATTATTTCTTAAAAATTGAAAAAACAGTTGTTTAGAAAAAAGGGGATGAATGTATGTTTGGAGTTTGCAGAAAGAAGTAACTTACTCTCTTGTATTTACTTTTAGTGCTTTTGTATAGTATGGTTTATTGGCACACATGGATACTTACTCTAGAAATAATTTAGGAAGACTTTATGTAATGAATTTGTCTCTGTTATCATTTGTGCTTGAAGTTTGCATCACCTAACTGTGACATACAAATCATTAAACAATACTACAAACACACTTGCAGTTTATTTTTAGAAGTGTTACAGGTGGCTTTTGTTCATGATTGTAGGTAACTTTTTGTTTTGTGTTTGTCAGGAGGCAGCTGTTAACTGTGTTTCTGAGCCATCCTAGTTTTTGTGGCTTGGTAATTAATTTTGAAAAAGATGCAGAGCATCACTTCAATTTCGATACTTTGTGTAAGTGTTTCATAAAATGAGGAAGACTGTTTTAAGCTTTTCTTCTGTCATCCTTCGTAAAAATAAAGTGAACCTTTGAACATTTGCCTGCCAAAGGCATGAAGGAACTTTCGAAGACGAGAATTGTTTCTTAAATATATTGCTGCTGATCAAGTAAGAATTAAAGACTTGCTATGTTGTCTTTCGTGTTTGATATTCCTTTACAAGTAAGGGATAATTTGGAGATATGAGCTTAGAGTTATTTTACAGAAAGAACTGAAGAGGCATTTAAAGTCTGTGTTTCAGGTCAACACCCCAAACTATTTCTACTGAGGTGAATGACTTACAGTCTTACATTATGAAAATAGTATCTAGACATTAGACAGTGTATATCTATGTTTTAGAACTGCTGCAATGCAATCTTATTTTGCCACGAAGTGTGGAGGATCATGCTATTGAACTTCACCAGGCTAATCCAGGTCAGTGGGCCTTGTGACATCCCTCCCCCATGAAGGCTGAGAGATTTTGAGAGCACGCAAAAAAACCTGTTCATAAAAATGTGTCAAGAAGCAGTGCTTTTTGTAGCCACCGGTCCCCGCCATGTTTTGGCATCCTGGCACAAGTTCAGAGAAGCAAAACGCTTTCCCTAGTTCTAATTTATGCTCAGATCACTACTCTGCCTGAATAGGGCAAAGAGGTCATAGCTGCTTTAGTTTTTTTTAATGGTTTTATTATGCTAAGTACTGGAAAAATGTGTAAGATGGTAATAAATACATGGGTAAGTCATTATTTGACTTTAACGTGTTTTTCCTTCTCTTGCATCTTAGTGTTCATCCATTTAATATTCAGCTCTTAGCTGATGTGTGTTGAAATATTACGGCCTCATTTTTGACGAGTGCTTCTTTAAAACATCTTCCCCCTATCCTATTCCTACCAGGTTTTGTGTTCATTAACCAGTTCTTCAGATTCTTCCCAAAAATCTTGTTTTACTACTTTAATCAGTTTTCTTTTATGAAAATATTTGGTTTTTAGCATCTTACATAATCTGGAGAGAAGTCTAGGTGTTCAGCCCTGGGTATGGGGAGAAAAAGAGAAAACCCTTTAAAGCAGTTGTTCAAAACCTACAGAAAATAGAGCAGTATTTAATTTTCTTGGGCTTCTTTTTCTTAGTCGTCATATGCTTAAGGTTGGCTATATTGAGTCAAACCAATGACAGTCTAGTCCAATGTCCTGAGTGCAACAGCATAAATAGCAATAGCCAAAGTGAATAATTAGGTCCCGTGTTTATGATGCATTATCTGTAGCCTATAGACTTTGAGCCAGAGGTGGTGGTATGGAGTAATCATAGAATCACCAGGGTTGGAAGGGACCTTTGGAGATCATCTAGTCCAACCTCCCTGCCAGAGGAGGGTCACCTATAGCAGGTTGCACAGGGTGGTGTCCAGGCGGGTTTGGAATGTCTCGAGTTGGAGACTCCACCACCTCTCTGGGCAGCCTATTCCAGTGCTCTGCCACCCTCAAAGTCAAGAATTTCCTTCTCATGTTTAGATGGAACTTCCTACGGTCAAGTTTGTGCCCATATTCTCTTGTCCTGTCACTGGGCACCACTGAAAAGACTGGCTCCATCCTCCCGGCACCCTCCCTTAGAATTTATAAGCATTGGTGAGATCCCCCCTCAGCCTTCTCTTCTCCAGACTAAAAAGACCCAAGTCCCTCAGCCTTTCCTCATAAGNTATGTGTGTGGCGTAACTTAATAGGCTTTAATATTTTTTATGTTGGGTTTTTTCATTAATTTGTGTAGTCTCTTTTGAACACTCTGAACTTTTAGCATCCACAGCTATATGTAGCAAGAAGCTTTGCAATTCAGCTGTTTATCACATGAATATTGCGTCTTCCTCGTCCTTGATTACTTGATTTTGGCATCTGTTTGTTTCACCTAATGCCCTGTTGTTCTTGTACTGGAAGAGGCAGTGGTTGATCTAACCAATGCTGGTGGGGTGGGTTTCTATGTTTTAAGAATTCTGTCATAATCAACCCCAGTTGTATCTTTTCCTCCTGGAAGATCTTATTTCATGCAACTTCTTTGCATACAGAAGCTATTCCAAACAAATAGTTCTTCCCTCTGTGCTTTTTGGTTGTGTTTGCCCCTGCCCTTCACCCCCATATTTTTATGCCAGGGAAGGTGGATTGGGAACTGTATATACAACTTCAGCTGTGGTACCTCATGGGTTTCATGAAGTGGCCTAATGACCTCTGATTTCTGTTCTGTCTGTCTCAATACCCTGTTTTTCCAGCTGCTGTGACCAATTTCTTCTTGGATCTACTGTGCTGTAGTGTCATGATCTCATTCCAGAGTGGAAGGTTTTTTGGAGCCCCTTCAATAGGGAAAACTGGGATTTTTGTTTCCCTTGCTCATCAGTGTACATCTGTGGTTTTATTGCTCACTTAATTGCCTGCATGTTGTTGCAGTTCGCTCTCATCTTTACTAATGTAGTACCAACAGACTTAATGACCTGAATATTTGTCTCCATTTCCACACAATTTATGCATGTATGGAACAGCAGAGAAATTTACATAGATTTCTGTGGGACGTGCTGTTGATGTCACTCTTAAGTGTATACCAGCTGTTTATTTATATTCCTTGATGCATTCTATGTGTACCTCTATCAGTGTTAAGGGTTCTAACCCTTAACATTTAATATATTTCACTATTGGGTGCTTAGAAATGCCTTCAATACGCCATGTCTTTGTAGATATAAAATCTGAAAGATTTGAGTATTTTCAACTTCCATCCAAAAATGCAGTTTTCCCTTAAGATGAATACTGTTGTTTTTTTTTTTTTTTTTTTTGGTGG